>JAQHUG010000114.1:5821718-5832287 GCA_028555095.1 Dicrostonyx torquatus
GCAGCCAATGCTTTAACCATTACATTATCTCTCCAGTCCCCTCAAGTGGGTCTCATATTCATAACCCTCCTGCTTGAATCTTCTAAATGCTGAGATTACAGAGTGTTAGGATTATAGGTACAGGCCACTAGAACTCAAAAGACAGAAGAAATTCAATACATGGTGAGGTACCACTGAAGCTTTAAAAAAGAAAGAGAGAGAGAAAGAAAGAAAGAAAAAGAAAGAGAAAAAGGTCCAAGTATAGTGGTATGCCCTGGGAGCCCCAGCATTTGGGGTAAAGAAGCAGGAGGACTGCCACAAGTTCAAGGCCATCTTGATCTACACTGAGAGCTCTAAGCCGTCTCTTAAATAAAATAGACTAGAGAAATGGCTCAGAGGCTAAGAGCATGAAATGTGACAGCCCATGGTTGGTGGCAAACACTTTTAATCCAGGCAGATCTCTGAGTTCAAGGCCAGTCTGCTCCACAGAGCAAGTTCGCTGACAGACAGGGCTTCACACTGACAACAATAAAAACAAAAACAAACAAACAAGAAAACCACCACAAGAGACAGCAAGATGGCTCTCAGTGAGCAAAGGTTACCACCAAGATTTATAAACTAGTGCTCTCTTTGACTGCATAAAGTTGGAACAAGAGAGAGATGCTCAGCATGGGCCTGTACAGGATGACATAAAAAATCTGCGAAGAGTTTATATTTTATCACAGTCCTAGATGTCCTAGAACTCACATTGTAGACCTGGCTGGCCTCAAACTCACAGAGATCCGCCTGACTCTGCCTTCCAAGTGCTAGGACTAAAGGTGTGTGCCAACAAGCCCAGATATGTAATTTTTTTATGATTTCTTTAATTTTTAAATTTTTTTTATGTGCATTGGTGTTTCACTTTTCACAAGTATGCTTGTGTGAGGAAGTCAGCTCTCCTGGAACTGAAGTTATAGAAAGTTGTGAGCTATCACATAGGTGCTGGGAATTGAACCCCGGTCCTCTGGAATAGCAGTCAGTGCTCTTAACCACTGAGCCATCTCTCCAGCCCTGTAATTTATTTTTAAGTCAATATTTCTAGGGGTTGGAGAAATGGCTCAGTGGTTAAGAGCACTGGCTGCTGTTGCAGAAAACCGGGGTTCAATTCCCAGCACCGACATGGTAGCTCTCAACCAGCTGTAAGTCCAGTCCCAGGGGAGCTGAGACCTCTTCTGTTCTCAGGGCACTGCACTCATGTGATTCACAGACATACATGAAGGCAAAATGTTAACACGTATAAAAAAATTATTAATTAAAAAAAGTGTCATCTGAGTTTGACAATAACGGCATTGAGCAAAGCAACTGAAGTGTAGTAGTAGGGACAAAAATGACATTAGACAACTGAGAAAAAAATATGCAGTGAAAAAGTAAAGAGATGGGCTGGAGGTAAAGAGCACTGGCTATTCTTCCAGAGGTCCAGAGTTCAATTCCCAGCAACTACATGGTGGCTCACAACCATCTGTAATGAGATCTGGTGCCCTCTTCTGGCCTGAAGGGATACATTAGACAGAACACTATACAAAATAAATAAATAAAGCTTAAAGAAAAAAGTAAAGAGACATGACCCAGAAAACACTGACAAACAGAAAATTCAAATTGCCTCACAGAAGAAAATAGCAGACAGAAGAAGTTAGATACCAATTTTGGGTAGAAAGGGCTGTTAAACATTGTTGAGCCTGGTTCAGCTACCTAAAATTCACAGCCAATTCTTCCTATTTTTCCAAATCTGAAAACCCACTCATACCTGGAAGATAAAATATATATCCATATCCTGGGATACTTAAGAATGTTTTTGTGCTGGGCAGGGGTAACACGTACCCTTAATCCCAACACTCAGGAGGCAGAAGTAAGTGGTTCAAGGCCAGCCTGGTCTTCAGAGTGAGTTCCAGGACAGGTTCCACAGCTACAGAGAAACCCTGCCTCGAAAAACAAACAAAAAGACTGTTTTAGCTAGGCCTGATGGCACAAGCCTATAATACAAATACTAGCATGCTGAGGCAGGAGGATAACAAGTTTGAGGCTAGCCTGGGCTCAAATAAGTAAAGGGCTTAGAATGTGGCTCTGGTGGTTGAGTGGCTCCCCTAGCATTTATTTATGAAGCCCTTGGTTATACTCATACCCCCCAAAAAAAAAAAAAAAAACTAATGTCCTGGGGTAAGCCTGTAATCCTAGTTCTCAGGAGACAGAAGCAGAAGAACCAAATTCAAGGTCGTGCTTAGCTACTTAGTGAATTTAAAGTTAGCCTATGCTACCTGAGACCCTGTCTCAAAATCAAAACAAAAAACATTGCCTCTTGACCTAATACTCTAAGCATGTGAAATCCATATATTAACCAGCAATTAACTTGATAAATGACACTACTGGAAACTTTTCATGTTCTCAGCAGAAAACATGTTTTTAAGTAACACAGAGTCCTAGGACAGACAGGAAGAAGGGACTAAAATAAAGAAAGCTAATTGAAGCATGTTTTGCACAAGTCTATCATCTCAGCACACTGAAGGTGACAGGAAGATTAGGAGTTCAAAGTCAATTTAGCAATTAGATCAAGGCCAGTCTGGGTTACAGGAGACCCTGACTCAAATACAAATAGGTTTGAAACAAGGTCTTACTTTGTGTCGCCAACCTTGAGCTCACCATCCCTTTCAGTTTCCAAGGGTGGATACTATTGGTGTCTACCACACTTGGCTGCAGTAAAGTATGCTTTAAAAATATCCTTTTAAAGATATCGAACCTTGGGGCTGAGAGATGGCTCAGAGGTTAAGAGCACTGACTGTTCTTCCAGAGGTCCTGAGTTCAATTCCCAGCAACCACATGGTGGCTCACATCCATCTGTAGTGAGATCTGGTGCCCTCTTCTGGCATGCAAGCATACATGGAAGGAATGTTGTATACATAATAAATAAATAAATCTAAAACAAAAAAACAAAACAAAAAAAAAACCACATTATAAGATGTCGAACCTCTCTATGAGTTCCAGGCCATCCTAATTGAGTACTTGCTTTTGCAGAGGACATCAGTTAAAACCCCTTTGGGTGGCTCACAACTGCTATAACTCTTGCTAGTTCCAGGGGATCCAATGCTTTCTGGCCTCTGAAGGCAACACTTACATGTACCTATATACAAATACAGAGATGCACACATACACCTAAATTTAAAATTAATTTTTGTTTTTTGGAAACAGGGTTGTATAGCCCTGGCTGTTCTGGAACTCAGAACACCAGGTTGGCCTCAAACTCACAAAGATCTTCCTACCTCTGTCTCCCAAGAGCTGGCGTTAAAGGTGTGTGCCAGATTCTTTTTTCTTTTTTCTTTTTCCAAAACTTATTTTTTATGAACATTGGTGTTTTGCTTGCATGTATGTCTATGGGATGGCACCATGTGCCCTGGAACTGGTGTTAGATAACTGTCAGCACCTAGGAGTTGAACCCAGGTCTGCTGAGCCATCTCCCCAGCTCCACAAGTAGTCTTAAAGCATTAAAATCAAGGGCCTGGGGCTGGAAAGTCAGAGCACTGGCTGCTCTTCCAGAGTACCTGGGTTCAATTTCCAGCACACACAGGGCAGCTCACAACTGTCTATAACTCCAGCTCCAGGGGATCTGGCCCTCTCAAACAGACATAAATGCAAGCAAAACACCAATGCACATAAAAACAAATAAAATCTTTAAAAAATAAAATCGCCCAACAGTGGTGGCGCACGCCTTTAATCCCAGCACTCAGGAGGCAGAGGCAGGTGAATCTCTGTGAGTTCGAGGTCAGCCTGGTCTACAAGAGCTAGTTCCAGGACAGGCACCAAAGGTACAGAGAAACCTTGTCTCAAAAAAAAAACAAATAAATAAATAAAATAAAATCGAGGACTAGAATTATGACTAGTCATTTGATAGTACCTGAATCACAAACATAGTACCTGGATTCAGTTCCATGGTAGCTCACAAGCCAGGAAATATGGCGCTCTCTCTCTCCTGGTCTTCCAGGATACCAGGCACACATGTGGTATACATACATTCAAAAAGGCAAACACTTATATACATAAAACCTAAAAAGCCTAATAAAAAAAATAGACACACTAAAACCAAGACAGACATAGTAGGTGTCTTACACCCATAATTCCAGCACTTGGGAAGTGGAAACAGGAGAATTAAGAGTTCAAAGCCAACTTTGGCTACATGACAAGACTGTCTGAAAAAAACTAATGGGGTAGAGAGAAGGGAGGGAAGAGAGTGGGAAGGTTGGAAACCTTACAGCTCTTTTGAAAGACTCTGATATTTCATTTGCACAGATGCTCTGGTGTTTCTGCAGCAGTGCAGAAGAGGAAAATGTTCTGTATAAAAATAAGCATTACTGCTAAGCATGCTGTTGCACACATTTAACCCCCTCATTTCTGGGAAGCAGAGTAGGTGGTTGGATCTCTGTGAGTTGGAGGCCAGCCTGGTCTAACACTGAGTTCCAGGCCAGCCAGGGCTACACAGTGAGACCTTGTTTTATTGTTGCTGTTAAAAGCAAAAAAATCATAAAGCATTGCCAGTATAAAAATTGTAAAGAGGCCAATTCTTCTTAAAACATACTACATGTAGTGAAAGTCTATTAATCTTCGTGTAAGTTATAAACAATGGTCCTCTTCTGAAAGTGATTTTTCCAACTTCTTAGCCTGTACAGTCCACATCCTTCTTGGTGCCCTCAATATACTGGTCAAGGCTACCATGTCTCCACTGACTTTAACCTCCCATCATCATTTGGGTTTCAGTTCTGTTTTGAGAGATCTCTGATGCAGCCAAGACTGGTCTGGAACTTCTGAATTTCCTACTGTAGCTCCCAAGTGCTGAGACCTGGAGCACATGCCTCACTACCCAGGTCTGTCTGTTTTTCCTTCTTCTCCCAAAGTTGTGAGGTTTGAACCCCAAGCTTCCTGCTAATTCTAGACAAGTGTTCCATCACTGAACTAAATCTCTATAGACAGCTATGATCAATTTTTTTTCTTTTTTAGAGGTAGGATCTTGCTATGAAGCTTAAAATGGCCTGAAACTTGCAATCTTCCTGCATAAGGCTAAGCGTGGGTTTTAGATCTTGTGTCCCCGTCAAGCTTCTTGTCCACCACAGTATTGAAATGGCAGATACCAAACTCAGGGCCTCATGTTTACTAAGCAAGTGCAATGCTCCTGAGTGACTTCAGTCCCTTATCAGCACTCTAGGGTTTTTGTTTTATTTTGTTGTTTTGTTTGCTTTTGTTCTGTCAAGACAGGCTTTCTCTGTATAACAGTCCTAGCTATCTGGAATTCAATTTGTAGACCAGCCTGGCCTCGAATTGCTTTGGTTTTTAAGACAAGATACCACTATGTTGTCCTGGCTGGCCTGGAACTCACTATGTATACCAGGTTGGCATCAAACTCACAGAAATCCTTCTGCCTCTGGAGTACAGGGATTAAGGTGTATACCACCAAGCCTGGCAAATTTTGTGTGTGTGTGAGAGATTTCTTTTTTTATTTTTAAATATTCTTTATGGTTTATTTAACTTTATTTTATGTACATTGGTGTGAAGGTGTCAGATTCCCTGACACTGGATCTTCAGACAGTTGTGAGCTGCCATGTGGGTGCTGGGAATTGAACCCGGGTCCTCTGGAAGAGCAGTCAGTGTTCTTAACCACTGAGCCATCTCTCCAGCCCCATGTGAGATTTCTTTAAAGGGACAGAGATATGATTCAGCAGTTAAGAGCACCGGCTACTCTTCCAAAGGATTTGGGTTTGGGTCCCAACACTCACATGATACCTAACAATCATCTTCAACTCCAGTTTCAGGAGATCCAATGCCCTCTTCCAGCCTGCAGGCATACACACAGACATAATACTGTATATACAATAAATAAATCTTAAAACAAACAAACTCAAACAAAAAAAAGCAGGATTAGGGTGTGTACTTCAGTTGACAGAACTCAGGTGCTTAGTGGCAGAATACCCTAGTAGCCTAAGAAAACTTTGAACTTCAGATCCTCCTGCTTCTACCTTCAAAGTACTAGGACTACAGGTGTGTAATTTTTCTGTGGTGCTTGAAAATGAAACCAAGGCTTCCTGCATTGAGACAAGCACAAGTCGCCATTTTATAATGATCTATCAAAATCTGATTTTTACTTTCTTGTTTTATCTATATCTTTAAGGGTTGGAAATGTAGCACAGTTGATAGGGTTGTTACTCAGCATGCTCCAGGCCTTTACTTCAATTCTCAGCACCAGTGTATTTGTGCACACCTGTAATCTTAACACATGGTAAATGGAGGCAAGTGGATCAAGCTTCAGGTCATTCAAAACTATATACTGAGTTTAATGCCTGCAGTGGGTATATACAGCCTTTTAAAAAAATAATAATAAGGGGCTGGAGAGATGGCTCAATGGTTAAGAGCACTGCCTGCTATTCCAGAGGTCCTGAGTTAAATTCACAGCAACCACATGATGGCTCACAACCATCTGTAGTAAAATCTGGTGCCCTCTTCTGGCCTGTAGAACACTGTATACATAATGAATAAATAAATCTTTAAAAAAAAATAAAAATAGGGCTGGGCAGTGGTGGCACACTCCTTTAATCCCAGCACTTGGGAGGCAGAGGCAGGCGGATCTCTGTGAGTTCGAGGCCAGCCTGGTCTACAAGAGCTAGTTCCAGGACAGGCTCCAAAGCTACAGAGAAACCCTGTCTCGAAAAACCAAAAAAAAAAAAAAAAAAAAAAAAAAAAAAAAAAAAGAGAGAGAGAGAGAACTGACTCTAGCAAATTGTCCTCTGACCTTTACATAAAAGCCTTGGCACATGTGCACACAAACATGACACGGTGGTTAAAAGCACTTTCTACTTTTCCAGAGCGCCTGGGCTCAATTTCCAGCATACACATTTCGGCTCACAACTGTCTGATGCCCTCTTTTGGCCTCTGCAGATACCAGGCGTGTATGTAGTGCAGGCATACATGATGGCAAAACATGTATACATATTAGTTTCTAGAAAAACTTAAAAACATATACACATACCCACATGCACGCAAAACAAAATGCAAAAAAAAAAGTGGTGGGGGTTAGTAATTTTCCTTTTAAGCTGTATTCCTTTCATCCTACCAGATTTGACCAGAGCACTGACAAACCTTTACAGGCAGTGAAGAGAGAAACATGTGAATCCCTTCTCTAAGAAAGCATTCTCTTGGGCTGGAGAGATGGCTCAGAGGTTAAGAGCATTGCCTGTTCTTCCGAAGGTCCTGAGTTCAATTCCCAGCAACCACATGGTGGCTCACAACCATCTGTAAAGGGGCCTGGTGCCCTCTTCTGGCCTGCTGGCATACACACAAACAGAATATTGTATACATAATAAATAATTTATAAAAAAAAAGAAAGCATTCTCTTCAGTAAGAATACAGTGACTTCACACTCATTATGGCTGTAGACAGCTGGAGAGCTCCTGCCCATTCCCTGGCCACTCTGCTTCTCACATTTACCCTCACTTCAGAATTTATTATACTAGGATCATCATCCAGATGTTACTGCACGGTTTTAAGAGTTTAAAACCAAGTATTAAGCACATCTCTCTTCTGAAAGTGTCCTGAGCTTCCTGCCCGGCTGGCTGCATTATCCAACAGTACTCTGCAAAAGTCTTAGCTCATTTCTGCCCTTTGTCTGTCCTGTCTTAGTAGTGCCTATCAACAGTGCCTCTGGCTTCCAGTCTTCAAACTTTTCTTTTTATTTACTCTTCAATCTTTCTTTATAGGAGAGTCTGAACACAGATCCCCACAACCACAAATTAAGCTCCTGAGTTTCTCAAATTAGGAAACAGCACAATGGACAAGCCTCAGACCCCTGCATGATCTTGTTATCTTCCCTTTCAGGTAAGTTTCTCATCTTCAAAATTTACTGTTTGCTTGGAATGCCTCATCTTGTCCCACTTGGAGGCCCTGTCTTGCAGGTTCAGTGTAGAAAGTCTCCCAGCAATACTCCTCAGCCCTGCGTCCACTCTCCTAACAAATCATCTACTCTGCTTCAACAGTCCTTCACAATTTTTTTCCTTCCACTTCAGTTTCTCTGAAAACAGGATCTATCTTATATCATGATCGGTATGCTGTCCTGATAAACAGTACCTTTCTCATTCTCAGTGGTGACTATGCCCAGGACTGTGGGTGCAGCTCTGGGGTGCTGCACAGGGGACAAGTCCTGAGATCAGTCTTCAGCACCACATGAAAAGTGACTTTAGGGCCAGGTGTGATAGAACACACCTTTATTCCCAGCCTTTGGGAGGCAGAGTCAAGCTTAGTCGACACGGGGAGTTTCAGACTAGTTAGGGTTACAAAGTAGCCAAGAGTGGTGGTCCAGTACCTTTAATCTGGGGAGGCAGGGGCAGATGGACCTCTGAGTTTGGGGCCAGCCTGGTTTACAGAGTAAATTCTAGGACCGCCAGGACTACACAGAGAAACCCTGTCTCAAAAGATAGCTTTTTTTTTTTTAACAATCCCTAGCACAAAAAAAAATTGATTATATGGGATTATATTCTATTACAGATACTTCACAGTTGTTTATGTGCATGGGTGTTTTGGCATGCATGACTATGCACCATGTGCATGCCTGGTGCCTGTGGAGACCACAAGTGGGCACAGGATCTGTTGGAACTAGAGTTACAGACAATTGTGAGCCATCATGTGGGTGTTGGAAATCCAACCCAAGTCCTTTAGAAGAGTAGCCAGTGCTCTTAAGCCATCTCTCCAGCTTGTTTTGTCCTGTTTTGTTTGAGAGAGGATCTTAGTATCTAGCCCAAGTTGGCTTCAAATTCAAGATCCTTTCTTCAGCACCCCCAGTGCTGGAATTACAGGCGAGAACCATCACATTCAGCCTCTATTAGGATTACTTCATATAAATTATTTCTCCTAAAGATTTTTTTAAATATTTATTTATTTATTATGTATACAATATTCTGTCTGTGTGTATGTCTGCAGGCCAGAAGAGGACACAAGACCTCACTACAGATGGTTGTGAGCCTCCATGTGGGTGCTGGGAATTGAACTCAGGACCTTTAGAAGAGCAGGCAATGCTCTTAACCACTGAGCCATCTCTCCAGCCCCTGCCCCCTCCTAAAGATTTTTTATTTTATGTGTATATATATGTGAGTGCCCATTAAAGCTAGAAGAGGATCAGACCCTTGGAGCTAGAGCCACAGACAGGTGTGAGTCATCTGAAAACCACACTGGGTCTTTTGGTGCCCTTACCAATTGAGCCATCTTGTCATGGGTGTTGCTGCAGGCCTTTAGTACCAGCACTTGCTGGGATTATGCCATTATATTTTGGTTGTCATCCTCCCTAAACAACTTCTGCCATTCCTCAAGTAATGCCCACTTTGGTTTTTGTTTGGTGATTTTTCTTCATCTTTGTCTGACAGGGTCAAATGTAGCCCAAACTGGATTCTCTCTGTGTAGTAGAGATTGACCTTGAACAATTTCTGCTGGTCCTCCTTCCATCATCTTCCAACACCTGAAATCATGCTTTGCCACTTTTTTTTTTCTTTAAAGAAAGGGTTTCTCATTGACATGAAACTCACCATGCAGCTGGCTGGAAAAGATCTTCCTTTCTAAAACTGGAATTAAGAGAGTGCACCTCCTGGGGCTGGAGAGATGGCTCAGAGGCAGGCGGATCTCTATGAGCTGGAGGCCAGCGTGGTGTGCTGGGATTAAAGGTGTGTGCCACCACTGCCAGGCCGTTCCAGGCTTTTTAAATACAGGTTCTGAACTCGGGTCCTCAGGTTGCAGAGCAAACATTTTACTGACTGAGCCCCATGTTTTGGCTTTTGTTTGTTTGTGACCTTGTTTTTATTTGAGGCAGGCCTCATGTAGCCCAGCTCAAGGAGATCCTACATTGTCTCAACTTGCTCCTAAATTCTGTTCAAGTCTGTATTTACTGATGAGGACTCTAAGGCAATGGTGTATTATGTAAACTCCTCTAAAGACACAATTAAGCTGCGGATCTCAACCCAGGTTTGTTGATTATGATTCATATAGATTGTCATTTTCATTCAACAAATATTAATGAGCAATTACTCTATGCTAACTGTATAAACACTAGAAGCAAACCCTTGGCATCCGGGAAGCGATTCTGCACCACTGGTCCATTTTTTAATTCTTTTTTCTTCCTTACTCTCAATCTGGCTCTATAATGACCTGAACCTCTCACTTGTAGTCTAGACTGTCCTCAAACTCATATTTATCCTCCTGCCTTACCCTCAAGAATGCTGGGATTTCAGATGTAAATTTACTACCCCCACCCCATTCTTGAATTACTTACTGTCCAAATAGGACTAGTTTACAATGCTTACAATGCTTCCCACCCACCCCCAGCCCCGCTTCTTTTTTTGAGATAGGGCCTGCAACTCCCATGTAGCTGTGGCTAACCTTTAACTTCTGACCCTCCTGCCTCCATCTCTGAATAGAAAGATCAAGTAGAACAATAAAGGATATGTTAAATAGACAGAAAGGAGTGGAAAAGGCACCCAGAAATAGGTTGCATAATGCTTTATTAACATTGAATTTTCTTAATGCTAATGACAAAGGAAC
>JAQHUG010000114.1:5843578-5856753 GCA_028555095.1 Dicrostonyx torquatus
GTGGTGCACAGCTTTAATCCCAGCACTCGGGAGGCAGAGGCAGGTGTATCTCTGTGAGTTCGAGACCAGCCTGGTCTACAAGAGCTAGTTCCAGGACAGGCTCCAAAGCTGTAGAGAAACCTGTCTCGAAAAACCAAAAAAAAAAAAAAAAAAAAAGATAGGGCCTTGCTGACAGTGGTGGCACATACATTTAATCCCAGCACTTGGGAGGCAGAGGCTGGTGCATCTCTATGAGTTTGAGGCCAGCCTGGTTTACCAGGGCAAGTTCCAGGACAGCCAGGGCTGTTACAGAGAAACCCTACCTCGAAAAAACAAATAACAATGATAATACAGGGGCTGGAGAGATGGCTCAGTGGTTAAGAGCACTGGCTGCTCTTCCAGAAGACCCGGGTTCATGGTAGATCACAACTGTCTATAACTCTAGTTCCAGGGCATCCACCCTCATAGACATACAGGCAAAACAACAAAACACATAAAATAAAAACAATGACAGCATAAAGAGATGAATAGATGGATGGAAGAATGAATGATAGGGTTTTGAGTATCCCAGGCTGGCCTTGAACTTGCTTTGTAGCTGAATATGACCGTGAACTTCTGATTCTCCTGCCTCTATTTGTTGAGTGCTGGGATCAGGAGTGTGTTCCAGCACACCCCTGTTATGTGGTGCTGGGATCTAACCAAGACTTCTGTGCTTTATAGACAAATATTCTACCAATTGAGCCATATCCCCAGGTTTGTGGGTTTTCAGGGAGGGGGCTGTTTTCCCCAACTTTTTTTTTTTTTTGCAGAGTTCCATTCACTGTGTACCCCAGGATTCCCTTAAACTCACAGAAATCCTCCTGGCTCAGATTCCCAACTGCTAGAATTATCAGTGTGAGCCAGCCAACATACCCAGCTCCACTCCACCTCCAATTGTATTGTCTCTTAAGTTCATTTCATTTAGGCTTTCACCAAAGCACCGTACGAGGTACTATAACTTCCTGTCAGATTACTCACACACACACAGCACACACACAGACATGGGACTCGGGACCTCTATCTAGATGTGTGTCTCACAGTAGCAGTTTAAGTCCATTTCATTAGCTGACATATCCCCAGCACCCTGCAGTGCATCTATGTGGTAGATGCTAAATAAATTCTCATCTGACAGATGTACCTTACAGTTTCAAGTTTGACTAATTAATCGTGAGCACAAGATGCAAAGTGGTGGAGGTGGGGGAGTGTGACTAAAACGCTTTGAAAGGTCAACAGTAGCTCAAGTTCACAAAATCCAAAGATGGCCATGATGTTCTTCTGGCTGCTACATCACCAGGGAGATCCTAGGTGGCTAAGCAGCTCCATCACTTCTCTCCTCCCCACTTCCTTCCCAGGCGTTCCTGCATGCTAGGCAAAGGCTACCAACTGAGTTACATGCCTGATTTCTATTTAAACTGTCCCTTTTCTCTGTTTGTGTGTGTGCGCGGACGCGCGTGCACGCCTGCGTGCACATGCATTATGAAATATAAGAACAACTTTCAGGAGCCAATTCTCTTGACTCTGATGGCAGGTTCTAGGGCTGGAATTCAGATCAAGCCTGCACAGCAAGCATTTGCGCCATCCATCTTAGCCATCTCCGCTGTCATTTATTTTATCTTACTACGTTTTATTTATTTAGAGACAGGATCTCACTATGTAGCCCTGGCTGGCCTACAACTTGCAAGGTAGTGCTGGCTTGCCTAGGATTTGGTTTTTATTTTTATCTTTTATATTTATTTATTATGTATACAATATTCTATCTGTGTGTATGTCTGCAGGCCAGAAGAGGGTACCGACCTCATTACCTCATTACAGATGGTTGTGAGCCATCATGTGGTTGCTGGGAATTGAACTCAGGACCTTTGGAAGAGCAGGCAATGCTCTTAACCACTGAGCCATCTCTCAGCCCCTTGCCTAGGATTTGGATATGTAGACCACGCTGACTGCCAACTCACAGAGATCATCCTGCCTCTGCCTCCTAAATTCTGGGATTAAACATCTAACATGCCAGGTCCCCCCCACCCCACCCCCTTTTTTTTTTTAAAGACAAGGATCCATCCAAAGCTGGCCTTGAACATCCTTGAACATCTTCCTTGGTTACTGGAACACCCACCACATCCAGCAAGCTGCTTTGTTATTGTTGCTGAGTTTACTCCAAAAGACTTAGACTCAGGGACTAGATAGGAGCTGATAGTTATGGAAATAAATACAATCTATTGTTCAACAGGAATGTCATCCACAACACTACTCCTTAAGAGAAGGCTAGCATACCACAAAAACGCAGATTTCCAAAAGCAACCCGTGATAACTAGTTTTACGTCAACTTGACACAAGCTAGAGTCATTTAAGAGAAAAACTCAACTGTGACGTTGCCTCCATAAGACTGGACAGCATTTTCTTAGTGATTGATATGGTAGGATCCAGTCCATTATGAGTGGTGCCACCTCTAGGCTGCTTGTTCCTAGATACTATAAGAAAGCATACTGAACCGGGAGATGGTGGATAAACCTTTAATCCCAGTACTTGGGAGGCAGAGGCAGGCACATCTCTGAGTTCAAGGCCAGACTGGTCTACAGAACAAGTTCCAGAACAGTCAGGGCTACACAGAGAAACCCTGTCTTGAAAAAGCCAAAAAGAAAAAAGAAAACAGGTTGAGCAAGACATGAGGAGGAAGCCAGTAAGCAGCACTCCTCCATGCTCTCTGTATCAGCTCCTGCCTCCAGGTTCCTGACTGGTTCCTTCGTTGGCTTCCTCAGTGGATTGTGATTCAAGATATGTAAGTCGAATAAACCTCTTCCCCAAGTAGCTTTTGGTTATGGAGCTTCATCATAGCTACAATAACCCTAACTAAGACTGCCACATTCAGCTACAACACAGCTAAAAAGGAAATAAGAAAGGACCCTGCAGGATTGAGGTTAGAAAACACTTTAAAAAAAGAAGAAGAAGAAAGCACTTAAAAGCCAGGCGGTGGTGGCGCACACCTTTAATCCCAGCACTCAGAAGGCAGAGGCAGGCGAATATCTGTGATTTCGAGGCCAGCTTGGTCTACAAAACGAGTTCCAGGACAGTAAGGGTTGAAGAGAGGGGGAGGGGGGGCGGAGAGAGAGAGAGAGAGAGATTGAGAATAAGAAAGAAATAAGCAAAAAAATCTTGGACTGAACAGTTGGTTCTTTGGTTCTGTGGTTAAAGGCACTTCTTGTTGTTGTGAAAGACCCAGGTTTGATTCCCAGAAACCATGTGGAGGCTCACTGCCTCCTCAGGCAATAGGCACACATATGGTGCACAGATGCAGACACATAAAATAACAAAAATATTCAAAAAAATCGTTCTTGTGAAATGTGAAATTTCCTAGCGCCTTTTTCCCATGCCCATTCTTATCATCACAAGAGTTTCTCCTCTTGCGGCGCTGGAAGGCTGGTTCCGGCGGCTTGGCTTCGAGGAATGGTGGTCAATCAGAAGACAGGACTAAAAAGCTCTTTTACAAAACTCCGGCAGAAGGAGAAATGGGAGTCCGAGACGACCGTTATACTCACGCAGACAATAAATACATGACAGTCTTGCCTTTCCTCAGCCTCCCTGAGCCTCGGCGGATAGCTCGACCAGCCTACCCTTCCCTGGATATCCCGTGAGCCTCAGTTCCGTTGGGGCGGATCTAGTTTTCTTCTACTCGATGGTCTGTGGGCCTCACGGCCCAATCGTAGCGCGCTTCTGTCGGTACCAGAGTGCATTACGGCAAAATGGCTGCCCCCAGACGGCACTGCTCTGCACTAGTTCGGTCTTTATTCGGAGCCTGGCACCTGGGCCCACAGGCTGGAAGGGAGTGGGTGGCTCCGCCTGGCTCGTTTCTAGGTAACCAGGCAAGGTGCGTGTCCTGTGTCGGGGGTGCCATTTCCTCTGGTCCCCTCCTGGCCGCCGCTTCTGGTCGTTATGGTCAGGATTCTGCCTTGGACCGAATCCTTGGATTCCCTCAGCCTGACAGTTCGTTGGCTCCGAGCGTTCCCGCGGTGTCGGTACACAAAGGTAAAGGGCTCAGTTAATGTTGGTTGCGGGTGTTCGTTTTGTGACAGGTCTCCCTGTGTAGCCCAAACTGGTGTGGAACTCGGATCTTCCTGCTCCAGCCTCTGGAGAGTTGGAATTACTACAGGTGTTAGCCATGGCCAGCCTCTGATGGTTTCAGCAGTGTAAATCATGTAGGTTAGTTAAAATCCCTCTGTCTCTGGGGATATAATTTTAGCCTCTCTCATTTGATAGAAAATAAATCTGACTTCAAAGAAAGACACGTAGTGACGGTTGTTAGAGAATTTGAAGGCTCTTGTTGCTTAACGAGCTGAGCAATCCTTGGGACCCATATGGTGGAAAGAGAACCAACCCCAGAAAGTTGTACTGTCACTTCCATAAGCTCATGCAAGTACACAAATAAAAAAATCTAACAGCATCAAGAGTTTAAGAATGGGAGGAGCCGGGCGGTGGTGGCGCACGCCTTTAATCCCAGCACTCAAGAGGCAGAGGCAGGCTGATCTCTGTGAGTTCGAGACCAGCCTGGTCTACAAGAACTAGTTCCAGGATTGGCTCCAAAGCTGTAGAGAAACCCTGTCTCGAAAAACCAAAAAAAAAAAAAAAAAAAAAGAATGGGAGGAAACCTGTGTTGGTCGCTCCCCCAAGATAATTAGCCACATGGCAAGCAGAGTGTAGACCCAATAAGTGAGTGAGCCACATCTACTTGTTAGACACTAACTTGAGCCAGGTAGTCATGATGCATGCCTGTAGTCCCCACGCTGGGTAAGTAGAGGCAGGAGGATCTCCAGTTCCAGAAATTTCTTCAGCTCTGACTGTAGCACCCTACTAATGCTGCTGTGAAGGTTCTGTGAAATTTCTCAGTTTTTCCCTATAATACCGTGTTGCAGTCAACGGTGTCTAGTCTCCTGCCAGGCTCCAGTCCATGTTCCTTGAGAAAGAAAGTGCTGCTTTTCTTGGGCGGGCACACTGAGACAGAGTTTCACCCTAGCCCATGATCACCATTTTCTTGGGCGGGCACATTGAGACAGAGTTTCACTCTATCTAGCCCATGATCACCTGAAGCTCACTATCCCCAGTCTCTTGCATGCTGGGATTCCAAATTTGAGCCACCACATCCAATTTATTAATTTATTTACTTACTTATTTATGTTTTTTGTTTTTGTTTTTCAAGACAGGGTTTCGCTATGTAACAGCTCTGACTGTCCTGAACTTGCTTTGCACCACCACCACTCAGCTTTATTTAGGTTTTTCGAGACAGGGTTTCTCTGTGTAGCCCTGGTTATCCTGGAACTCACTCTCTACAATGACCTTGAGCCCACAGAGATCTGCCCCCAAGTGCTGGGATGAAAAGTATGTGCTGTCACCACTGCCCTTCCATATGTAAAGTGCTGTTTCTCCATTGTAATTTAGTGAGGTTGTTTTTTTTGTTTTGTTTTGTTTTTTTTAGACAGGGTCTAGTTATGTAGCCCAGGCCAGTCTGTGTCTCAAATATAATTCACTCTTTTTTCAAGACAGAGTTTCTTTGTATAACAGCCCTTGCTGTCCTAGAACCAGCACTGTAGACCAGGCTGGCTTCGAACACCTGCCTCTTCCTCCTGAGTGCTGGGATTAAAGGCATGCACCACCACCACCCGTCTCAGTAATCCATATATCACAATGCTCAACCTATGTTGAGCAATTTTTTTTACACAGTTGTTATTGTGAAAAAGTTATTCATAGATATTGTTAGTGCGATTCCACTTTACATATGAGAAAACCAAGGGGCTTAGAGAGGTTAGATAAACTGAGAAATCCAATAAAACTAAATGCCATACTAGTCTTAAAGTTAGGATAGGTAGCTTCAGCCTGGTGTACTGATCTTGTATCTTGATTTCCTCCTTGGGTATCAGAACTGAGTATCTAATAGAGTCTAGATTCCAATATATCATTCATGTTCCCATCCTAACAGATGAGCAGAATCTGCTCTTGGTCCATACTCCTGACATGCCTGAGAATCCACGGGTCCTCCGAGTGGTCCTCCTGGGAGCTCCAAATGCAGGAAAGTCAACACTCTCCAATCAACTGCTGGGTCGTAAAGTATACCACACTTTTATCATCCCAACCCTTATACCTCCTTTTTTACACATTTCACTATTTTATGTATATGGGTGTTTTGCCTTCATAAATGTCTGTGTAGTACTTGTGTGCCTGATGCCTACGGAGGCCAGAAAAATCCCAGAATGTTGGATCCTCTGAAACTGCAGTTACAAACAGTTGGGAGCCAGCATGTGGGTGCTGGGAATTGAACCCAGGTCCTCTGGAAGAGCAGTCAGTTTTGTTAACCACTGGACCATTTACCCCGTCCCCCTACACCACCTCTTTCTCGTTTTGTTTTTTTCATTCACTTGGGAGATGGCCTGGGAGGGATCTAGGATCTCACTGGGACCTCTTTCTTCCTGGAAGGTGTTTCCTGTCTCCAAGAAGGTGCACACCACTCGATGCCAAGCTCTAGGGGTCATCACAGAGAAGGAGGCCCAGGTGGTAGGTATCTGCAGAAGTTCTGCAAACAGGATAGAGTAAAGCTAAGCAGTTCTCTCTTACCATTAGTCTTTTTTTTTTTTTTTTTTTTTTTCTGAGACAGGGTTTCTCTACAGCTTTGGAGCCTGTCCTGGAACTAGCTCTTGTAGACCAGGCTGGTCTCGAACTCACAGAGATCCACCTGCCTCTGCCTCCGAGTGCTGGGATTAGAGGCATGCGCCACCACCGCCTGGCCCATTAGTTTTTTTAAAAATGAAGATTCAGCCTGGCATGGTGGTGGTAGTAACACACACCTGTAATCCCAGCACTCCCGAGGCAGAGTCAGGTGGATGTCTGAGTTCAGGGCCAGCCTGGTCTACAAAGTGAGTTCCATGAAAGCCAGGATTGTACAAAGAAATTCTGTCTTAAAACACAAAAGCAAAACAAACAAACAAAAAACAACAGCAACAGAAAACTGAAGAAAAGAAAAAAAATGCATAGAAGACACCCCCCCATTTTTTGTTTGTTTTTTTTGTTGTTGTTCTTTTCAAGACAGGGTTTCTTTGTGTAGCCCAGACTGTCCTGGAACTCCCTCTGTACACCACAAACTCAGATCCACCTGCCTCTACCCCGAGTGCTGGGATTAAAGGCACCAGCAGTCCCAGTGAGGACTTCCCTATCTTAAGACTCCACACGTGTGTGCTCTTGTACACCAAGGCACTTGCATGGGGGAGGGGATCAAGGACAACTTTCAGGAGTCTCTTTTTCTATCCTGTAAATCCTCAGAACCAAGCTTAGGTTATCAAGCTTGGCAGCATGTGCCTTTACTGAACCATTCTATCCTTTGTGTTTGTGACAGTCTCATGTGACCCGGGTTGGCCTCTTTGTGTAACCAGAGATTACCATGAATTTATGATCTTCCTGCCTACTCCATCTCTCAAGTGCTGGGATACAAGAGATACCACCATGCCCAGCTCTGAATCTTCATTTTTTTCCCCTTTCAGAGATAGGGTCTTACCATGTAGCTCTGACTGGCACTGGTCTAAATGTGTAGGCCAGTCTGCCCTTAAACTTGAAGTGATCCTCTTGCCTGTCTCCTAAATGCTGTGATTATAGGAATCATCTGAGCCGGGCAGTGGTGGTGCACGCCTTTAATCCCAGCACTCGGGAGGCAGAGGCAGGCGGATCTCTGTGAGTTCGAGACCAGCCTGGTTTACAAGAGCTAGTTCCAGCGCAGGCTCCAAAGCTACAGAGAAACCCTGTCTCGAAAAAAAAAAAAAAAAAAACAAACAAACAAAAAAATCATCTGACTAAACAAAGCATAATTCAGCATTGAACTCTGGTTTTGTGCTATATTTTGTGCAGTGAAGGGAATGTAACCCAGGGCTGCTTGGGAACTACTCAAGCATTCTGCCAGTGAGCCACATCTCCAGCACTCAAACCCTTCATTTAGTGATCATCATTCTTTCTTTTTCTTTTTTTTGAGACAGAGTTTCTCTGTGTAGGCTGTCCTGGAACTCACTATGTAGACCAGGCTGGCCTCAAACTCAGAGATCTGCCTGCCTCTGCCTCCCGAGTGCTGGGATTAAAGGTCATCCTCTTTCTTTGGAGTCCCATGTAACATTAAGACAATGCCGAAGGGTAAAAAACATCTAAAGTCAGTAACAGCTTACCTATGAAGGAAAGGCAGGATGCAAATATCAAAGATGACCTCTCTCTAGCTATGTGTGTTAGTGCACAACTTTAATCCCAACCCTTAGGAGGTAGAGGCAGGTGGATCTCTATGAATTGAAGGCTAGCCTGTTCCACATAATGAGTTTCAGGACAGCAAGGACTACACAGTGAAACCCTGGCAAAATGAAAATAAATAAATAAAAAGCCTCTTGTCACTCCACAGATTTATGCTAGAATATTTACTTAAAGCCGGGTGGTGGCGGCTCATACCTTTAATCCCAGCACTTAGGAGACAGAGGCAGGTGGATCTCAGTGAGTTCAAGGCCAGCCTGGTCTACAGAGTGAGTTCCAGGACAGGCTCCAAGGCTACACAGAGACACCCTGTCTCGGAAAACAAAAGAAAAAGACCTTACTTAATATGTATAAAGCCCTAGGTTGACTCCTAGAACCTAAAGTGAGGATATGTGTGGTCTTTCTCCCCACTAATCCATTTAAAAAATCTTTTCCTTTGGTGGGGGTGGGTATCTCTCCTGATTCTAGATTCTGCTCGACACACCTGGCATCATCAGTCCTGTTAAACAGAAGAGGTATTACCTGTGGGAACAGATGTGGGGAAGGCGGGGTGATAAAGAGAAGGGCATATTCCTTCCTAGGAGCTGCAAGTTTTCCCTATTACACCCCATTCCTCATAAGAGTACAACCTTCCTGACTGATAGATTTATCTTTTAGGCACCATCTGGAGCTGTCTTTGTTGGAAGACCCATGGAAGAGCATGGAGTCTGCTGACCTTGGTTAGACTCATACTAAAAAAACTAAGCCTTTCTTTCCTGGGAGTTTGGGAGCTTGGGATCTGGCCAGAACCTATAGCCTGAAACTTGTTGTGGGTCAGGAAGAAGGTCATGGTCTATTTTTTGTCTGCCCTGCCACCTTCCAGTTGTAGTTCTTGTGGATGTGTCAGACAAGTGGACCAGGAGCCAGCTAAGCCCCCAAGTGCTGCAGTGTTTGACCCACTTCTCCCAGGTTCCTAGCATCCTGGTCTTAAACAAGGTGAGTACTGCCCACCTGAGGAAGAGTCTCTCCATGGTCTCATCTCGCTCACCGTGTACTTTGCTCATCCCCGTGTACAGGTAGATTGCTTGAAGCAGAAGTCAATTCTCCTGCAGCTGACAGCAGCCCTCACTGAAGGTGTGGTCAACGGCAAGAAGCTCAACATCAAGCAGGCCGCACACCTTGGCACCCCCTGCCCCAGCCCTGCAACTAGGGACCCCAATACACACTCAGTGAGCAACCCTCAGAGAATTGGCTGGCCCTGCTTCCAGGAGATCTTCATGTTATCAGCACTGAACAACAAGGATGTGAACACACTAAAGGTCAGTTAGCCTTGCCCATAGCCCATCTCTCTGCCTTGTAAAGATAGGCCTCACCCAGACCTGCCTGACTATAGACTGAGATCCTGTCTTTTAAAAGACAAAACAAAAACCTGGCTGTGGTAATTTATACTTGTAATCCCAAGAGATCAGGAGTTCAAGGTCAACTACACAGTGAATTCAAGAGGCACTTCAGTTACAATGAGACCCTATCTCAGGAAACCAAAACCAGCCAGCTGTAGTGACACACACCTGTTATTCCAGCACTCAGGAGGCAGAAGCAGAAGGATTACTCAGTTTGAGGCCAACCTGGTCTCCACTGGAGTTGTAGGCCAGCCAGGCTACATAAGGAGACCAGAAATGAACAGGAATGTATCTCAGTTGGTAGAGTGGTTACCTAGTGTGTAAGAGGTGCTGATTCGATCTCTAGCACCACATAAAGTGGACATGGCAGTGCACACTACTTCTAGCATTTAGGACATTTTAACACTGGAAGTTCAAGATCAGCCTGAACAAATTAGAATGTTTGATCTCCATGAGATCCCGTCTTTTTTTTTTTTTTTTTTTTTTAAAAAGGCATTACAGTCAGTTGTGGTAGCCCCAGGGCTTGTCAGGGTAAAGAAGAATCAGGAGTTTGCTAGCCAGGCTGGGCGTTGGTGGCACATGCCTTTAATCCCAACACTTGGGAGGCAGAGACAGGTGGATCTCTGAATTTGAGGCCAGCCTGGTCTACAAATCGAGTTCCAGTACAGGCTTCAAAGTACAGTGAACCCTGTCTTGAAAAAAAAAAAAAAGAATTTGCCAGCCTTTGCTACTACATAGCAATTTATATTTGTTGTTTTGTTTGTTTGTTTTGGTTTTTCAAGACAGGGTTTCTCTGTTCTCTGTAACTTTGGAGCCTGTCCTGGAACTAGCTCTTGTAGACCAGGCTGGCCTTGAACTCAGAGATCCCCCTGCCTCTGCCTCCCAAGTGCTGGGATTAAAGTCGTGTGCCACCACCGTTCTGCTCTACATAGCAATTTTAAGGTCAGTTTGGGGACTACATGAGGCCCTGTCAAGAACAAAAAGCCCTTGCTTCTTCTAGAAGTATGCATAAATAGGGAAGTACTGATGGGGTTAAGAGCCCATTCTTCCTTTGTATCCACAGCAGTACCTTCTGGCACAGGCCAAGCCAGGACCCTGGGAGTTCCACAGTGGAGTCCTCACTAGCCAGACACCTGAAGAGATCTGTGCCAATAAAATCCGAGAGAAGCTCCTAGAGTACCTGCCTGAGGAGGTGCCCTACAGTGTGCAGCAGGTGTGGACAAAATGAAAGGACCCAGGGCCTGTATACCAGGCACACACCTGGAACAGTTGGGTACCACAAGATAGAAATGAGCCTGCCTGCCTGACTAGTCATGATGTCTCCTTATACAGAAGACAGTGATATGGGAGGAAGGACCAAGTGGGGAGCTAGTGATTCAGCAGAACCTTCTGGTACCCAAAGAATCTCATGTGGTAAGTGAGGACAGGCTCAGAGATGGGGCAGCAGCAGTATCAGCTGAGGGTTCTTTCCCCCACCTGTGAGACCAGACAGTAGAATCATGTGTTTTTTCCATCACTTGCAGCGGATCCTGATTGGCCAGAAGGGCCTTTTGATCTCCCAGATTGCACAGGAGGTGGGCCGAGACCTCATGGACATCTTCCTCTGTGATGTTCACATCCGCCTCTCTGTGAAACTTCTCAAATGACCATCCTCTGTTGCTCTTCCCAGGGCCTCCCTGCTCAAGCTTTTGGGAGAGTAACTACCCCTAGACTAGAACTACCCCTGTCAAAACGGGGCCTGCAGGACTGCTAAGGGCTATGGACACCGGCTGGCTTCTAGCCAGCCTGGACTTGTTGAGTTCGCACAGTGCCTGCCCAACCGTGTTTTCCATTGGAGGAAAGAAGCTGCCTTAGCTCAGTTCTTAGGTAGTTCCGCTGCCTAGGGTCTCAGCTATGCAGGTCTTAAAAGTCCATCCCCATGGTGTGAATAGGGTCATCCTACTCATCTTGTAGCATTGGACCCAAACTCTTGCCCTGTTTCCAGTTGTTGGTAGGAAGAACCTTTCTCTTTGTCCCCAAGTTCCTCACCTTGAAGTTACATAAGGACCTGCATTTCTTTCATTTTTTGTTTTTATGGTTTATTTATTTGCATTGGTGTGTCTGTGTAAGTCTGATGGATCCCCTGGAACTGAAATTTCAGACAGTGTAAACTGCCATGTGAGTGCTGGGAATTGAACCCAGGTCCTCTGGAAGAGCAGCCAGTGCTCTCAACCCCTGAACCATCTCTCCAGCCACCCCACCCCACCCCGCCTTGAGACAGGGTTCTTACTATACAACTCTGGTTGACGATTGCCACGTAGACCAGGCTAACTTTGAACTCACAGAGATCCACCTATCTGCCTCCTGAGTGCTGGGATTAAAGGCGTGCTCCACCACTGCCGGGCTTCAGCCTGTGGTTCTTCAATGAGATAGTTCCGACCACCTGTCCTCCCACCCCATCCTGCTACCCAACCTTGGATGCTAATAAAGTTAAGTGACAAGTATTCGCATGTATCTTATCTTTATTTCCTTGGAACAGGGAAGAGAAAAATATGCCCATTCCCCTGCCCCCATTCTCTTGTCAGCCTGGGGTCTCTTTTTCTTCCAAAAGTCTGCTCCGGGGTAATGAACTCTTCTTGACACGGTTTCTGGGAGCAGCAAGAGAACCGTTACCATTACTAAACTCAGTAATGGTAACGGTTTCCTTGCCATCCCCAAGTGCCACAGCAGTCAGTAGGCTTGATAGGCTGAGCAGTGAGCCCCGTGGGCTTCAACATTCTTCTGCCCTCCCAGGCAGACGCTAGAACTGGGGTACCCAGACTAGTACATCATCTATACTGTAGTGTCTCATCACAAACTTACAGTATATGATGATATCCCAGCCAAGGCCCTGGAGGAGAGAGCTGTGGATGTGGAGAGCCAAGGCATTGGGGCAGGATCAGTCGAGGCTGGACGCACACCTACATACCTCCATGCTCTTCCACTCCCTCCCAAAGCAGCAGCTCCTTGATTCTGTGGCCCCTGTAACCCAGATGGCTTTGAGGAAGAAGCTAAGGTCTATTCAGATCTATTAGGGGTGCAGAGTTACAGCTAGGAGCAATGAGGTGGACGGTTCCTTCTGGGCAGACCTATAAGCAGGCTGGCAGCCACTCTGAGGAGTGCTTACCTGGAACTGAAGCTGCAGTCTGGGGAAGCCTTTGGACAGGGCCAGCCTGACTGGTCTCTTCTTCCTGCTCTAGCAGCTTGGCTTTTAACCCTCTGGCTCCTCCCCTGGGTGGGGTACTTTTCCCGGGTTCTAGAAGTCCCTACTTCTTAACTCTTCCCCTGCTGGGTTCATGAAAGGAGTCACTGGCTCCTTTCCCTTTTTGTTTAATTTATTGGGGTTTTGTTATCTGGTTGTTTTTTTCCCCTAATGCTGGAGCTGAAATTTAGGGCCTAGTGCATACCAGCCAAGAACCCCATCACTGGCACTACACCTCCATCCTGCCTCCATTTCTTATATGTTTTAAATTTTTATTTATTTGGGTTTTTTTTTTTTTTTTT
>JAQHUG010000114.1:5870216-5942774 GCA_028555095.1 Dicrostonyx torquatus
TGTCCTGGAACTAGCTCTTGTAGACCAGGCTGGCCTCGAACTCACAGAGATCCGCCTGCCTCTGCCTCCTGAGTGCTGGGATTAAAGGCGTGCGCCACCACCGCCCCGCCCCCATTCTTGTTTTTACATTAAAAAAATCTTGTTGCAGGTTGGAGAGACGGCTCAGAAGTTAAGAGCACTGGTTGATCTTCCACAGGTCCTGAGTTCAATTCCCAGCACTCATGTGGTGGCGCACAACTGTCTGTAATGAGATCTGGTGCTCTCTTCTGGCTTGCAGGCAGAACACTGCATACATAATAAATAAATTAATTTAAAAAATCTTGTTGGATGTGGTGGCATATGCCTGCAATTCTAGTACTTGGAAAGTAAAGGCAGAAGGAACTGGAGCTCAGTCAAGACTTGATTACATAGCAAGTTTGAAATCAGCCTGGACTACATGAGACCCTGTCTCCAAACAAACAAACAACCCCCTCACAAATAGCAATAAATTAGCCTGGGAAGATTAAGTTATTTACCAACAACAGAACTAAAATTTAAGTTAAAATACAAGCAGCCCTATCAGAGTTCATGCTCCTTTTTGGTTTAGATTTATTTACTTATTTAATGTATACAGTGCTCTATCTGCATATATGCCTTTATACCAGAAGAGGGTATCAGATCCCACTACAGATGGTTGTGAGCCACCAAGTGCTTGCTGGAATTGAACTCAGGTCCTCTGGAAGAGCAGTCAGTGCTCTTAACTTCTGAGCCATCTCTCCAGTACCAAGTTCATGCTCTTAAGTCTGAGAATTGGGTTCCATTGCTGAGTGGGACTAGGTCTGGCAGAGGGCCTGTTACTTGCTCCATCCTCTCCTCAGTGCCAAGGCCAGTCTCTAATGAAGGCAAGGCCAGTAGACTGGTGCCTCCCAGTGGCTAGGGTAGGAAAGAGCAACCCCGATGCTGAAGTGCTTATGTGGGGGACCCAGTAGGCTCTTGGTTCCTATTCTCTCTCCTCACAAAATACACAGTGTGGTGGGTGGTGGTGATACAGGCCTTTAATCCCAGCACTCAGGAGGCAGAGACAGGCAGATCTCTGAGTTTGAGGCCAGACTGATTTACAAGAGCTAGCTAGCTCCAGGACAGCTAGGACTGTTATACAGAGAAACCCTGTCTTGAAAAACCAAACCAAACCAAGCAAAACAAAAACAAAATAAAACCAAACCAAAAACAACCCCCCCAAAAAAACAAACAAAAAACACCTCCCCCCACACACAATGAAAGGTGTGGGCATAAGAGATCTTTATTTTTACCAGAGGGGGACAGGCAGTGGGGCAGTGCAACATCCAAACCCTAGACCAGACATGCAGCATTCACATGCAGAACAGCTACCCAGGCTGGGGCAGGGCCAGGGGTGGGGCCAGGGGCCATGGGACACCCTTGTACCCTTACTAGGATACTTGGGCATTGGGCTCTTCTGCCATCAATAGTGAAAAGATACAGAAGATTTAGCTGCTTCCCATGGCTAGAACCCCATCATGCTGGCCAAGAAGAAAATGGCATAGAGTGAAGTTTGGCCAGTCTACAGCACTTGATTCTCTTACAGTTGGCACAGCCTTGCCCCCTGGGAGAACCCCATGTCCAGGACAGCACAGCACTACCAGTAAGATCTATAACCTTTCCTGACCTCAACAGAGCTAGATATTGACCCCAGAAAGACTTAGTAGAACTGGACTAAGACCCACCCCACCAATCAAGGACAAGCCAATGAAGGGGATGTCCCTGAGGCATCCTAAGGCAGTAGTAAACTGAAGAAGCTGCTATAGACAAGAGGCCTTGCCTTTGTGCCTCTGGGGTACAGGGGAGAGGGTCAGGCATAATAGCAGGCCTGGGCCTGGGTATGTGTGAAGGGCTTTACTCTAGGCCCAAAAGGTCATTGCCACTCAGGCCTCAAAAAGCAAGAGTGTGTGGGTCGTGAGCTTCCTGTAACAGAGTTTAGGTCTAGAAGTTCAGACCAGGAGAGAGCCAAGTGGGTGTCCTACCCAGAACCTTTGTACCACCCATGCTTGGCTCTGCCAGGACAAGGGAAGACAGACAGATACATGGAGAACTTGAAGGCACCAGGATTCTGAGGAGCGGGGGCCACTCCTCACATATAGACAGTGATTGTAATAAAGAACTTCAGCTTTAGCTTCAACTGTATGATGTGTGTGGAGATGGGAAGAAAGGAGGAGAGAAACAGCCAGAGGAGAGGCACATATGGCAGAAGAGAAACACACTAGATGAATGTGGCAGTTCTGTGAGGGTGTGAAGGAGAGGAGGAAAAGGCTAAAGGGAAAGAAGTCACAGATGGCCTGAACACGCCGCACTTCTGGTCCCTACAAAATAAGGCACCAGAGTCAGTAATGTTCTTGTTGTCCCTGTGATGTTGAAACAGGTGCTGGAGGGGCAGGCGGCTGCTCAAGGGCGTGAGTCTGCAGGAGCCTCACACCTGTGCACCGGTGGCATTCCTGATCAGGGGTATCTGCAAGGAGGAAGGCCGGAATGAGGGCTGTGCAGTACAGGGCCATCTAGGGAGTCCCACCACAGAGAGGTACACACCTTTGACAGGTCCACACCAGTGAGGGCGTGTACAGAGGCTGGCAGTTCTGCTAGCAGCCGGTTCACTTCTGATGTCACCTTGCTGTTGTCCCCACTGAGAACTACAATCTCATCAACTTTGGCCAGGGGGGCGGAGATTTTGGCAGCAATCTAGGAGGTGGGGTGTTAGGAGAGTTTAGACGGAGTGCCACTCTGTTTACCTGCCCTGTCCAACACTTCTCTCTCTTTTCCATGTTACCCACTCCCAAAGCAACCCGGACAGCAAGGGACGACCGCAGAGGTCCATGAGCCAGATAGCCTGGGCCTGCTGGAGGATCCCTGTCTGCCTGCTGAGTGTTTTCATCACAGCCTCCAGGAGAGTGTGTGGTTGTTACCAATTGGGCCCAGAGAAATCCCACCACTTGCCCAATGGTCAAGCAAGGAGACTAGAACTTTGAGTGCAAACTTGAGTGGGAGGGACCCTCACCTGGGGCAGGGCCTCCAACACCAAGGCCATCTTGGCTGCATCTCCATACTTTTGGTAGGCCTCAGCCTTGAGCTTCATTCGCTCAGCCTCTGCCTTGCCCATTGCCTCAATGACTGCTGCCTCTGCCTCTCCGATTTTGCGAATCTTCTCAGCTTCTGCTTGTGCCAACAGGACTTGCTTCACCCTGAGGGAGCCCAGATTATGCAGATCAGTTAGCTAAGAGATGCTGGGGCTCTCTCGAACCTTATCTGGGGCCCAGTACACCCTCTAGCTCTCTGTTCTGGTGGCTGTTAGAGATGGGAGACATCTGAAGGGTGTCCTGCTAGCTCCTGTGGGACACAAGCCACCAGCTCCCAGCTGCAAGGGGGAAGGTCTGACAAGGAGGCCCTTTGTGATAACCACAATCCCAGGCACTCTGGACTCTTAACTTATTGAGTCTTCCAGACAACAGGCTTGGGAGCTGATCTGCTTCACAGAGAGGAACAGACTAGGACAAGGGGGGAGTGTAGCTTCCAAACTGTGGCTGGGAGCACATGGAGCACCGAGGGCAAAGCAGCCTCATTAGCCTGCCTGCTGGGCTCAAGCTCTCACTTTTCACCCTCAGCAATCTGCTGGATGCGATGGGCCTCTGCCTCTGCAGGGCGGCGCACTGTGGCGATAAGCTCCTTGTCAGTGCGGAGGATCTCCTGTGTCTCCACAGCAATCTGCTTCTTGCGCTGAACCACCTCAATCTCAATCTCTTCCTGCCGGATCTTCTGCTGCTCTCGGGCCCCTTGCAGCTCATAGGCCAATTGGGCCTCAGCTGTCTGTAGCAGAAAGAGTGGCACATGAGGGGGTGAACCGCATACCGAGACTGGTGCCGTGTGCCTGGGGTCCTCGGGCTCTCACCTTGATGTTCACCTCTTCACTGAAGGCTGACTTTTGCAGCTCAAAGGCTCTCTTGGAGTCAGCAATCTTGGTATCGGCCATGAACTTCACATCTAGCATCTCCTTCTTGCACTCAGCTTCCTGGAGTAGCAAGGGTGGTAGTGAGAATTAGCAGAGGGACCACAGGGCCATCAACCCTGCACTCCCTCCCGGACCTGAGGCATGAGAGGAAAACCCTGCATACCCGGATGCCTGCGTCCCGTTCTGCCTCTGCCACACCAATGTCTGCATCTCTCTGTACCACAGCCGTCTGTGTCTTGCCCAGGGAGCTCAGATAGTCTACTTTGTCATAAACATCCTAAGGAAGGAAGAAGGTATAGCTGTCCCAGGGAACAGTCTCCAGTACAAAGGGTGCCCCTCCTACCAGGTACCCATCTCCAGGTGGAGAGAGGGTACAGGCTTCCTATTACATCTTACCTTGATGGTGAAGCTGAGGATTTCGATGCCCATACGGCCAACATCAGGGGCTGCTACTTCCCGCACCAGCTTGGCAAACTGGTCTCGGTCCTGATAAATCTGTTCCACAGTCAGAGTCCCTGAGGGACAGAAGGAGCATAAACCAATCTCCAGGGACTAGCCAGCTGAGAGCAGCAGCAAGCATCTGAGGGCAAGCCTGGGTGCATGGAAGGGTCAAGCAGTGTGAGCTGGATTTTCCTGGGGTCCTCTTCAGGTGTCTAACCCTGCACTTCTTTGTGTAGAGATCAGGGTGAATGAGCAAATGTGTCCCAAGCAGTATCAGTTATCCAAGCAGGCTGTCATCTGCCACTTCAACACCTTCCTCTTCAAGTTCCCATTAAAAAAAAACAAAAACAAAAACAAAAAACCAAAAAAAAACCCCTCTTTTTTCTTTTTTTGATTTTTGAGACAGGGTTTCTCTGTGTAGCCCTGGCTGTCCTGGAACTCACTCTGTAGACTAGGTTGGCCTCAAACTCACAGAGATCTGCCTGCATCTGCCTCCGGAGTGCTGGAATTAAAGGTGTGCACCACCATTGCTGGGATAAAAAAAAAATTCTTAGAAATGATTTTATTTTTATGTGCATTTAATTTAAACTTTAAATGATGTGTTTATTTTTATTTTATGTGCAGGGGTGCTTTGCCTGTGTGTATGTCTGTATGAGGGTGTCATACCCCTGGAACTGGAGTTACAGGCAGTCATGAGCTCCATGTGGGTGCTGGGAATTGAACCCAGGTTCTCTAGACGAGTAACTAGTGCTTTTAATCACTGAGCCATCTCTCCAGACCCTAAAATTTTATTAGTATTATTTTGTGTGTGTTTGTATGTGTGTGGGTGCACATGCCTGAGTACAGGTGCCTGAAAAGGCAAAAGGTCAACCTTGAGGATCATTCCTCAGGCACAGTCTACCTTGTTTTTTCAGACAGGTTCGCTTATAGAGGATTTTCTTCTTGTTTTTCAAGACAGGGCTTTTCTGTATAGCCCTGGCTGTCCTGGAATTCGCTCTGTAGACCAGGCTGGTCTTGAACTCAAGATCTACCTGCTTTGCTGGGCAGTGGTGGCGCACACCTTTAATCCCAGCACTTGGGAGGCAGAGGCAGGTGAATCTCTGTGAGTTTGAGGCAGCCTGGTCTACAAAAGTTAGTTCCAGAACAGGCTCTAAAAAAAAACTACAGTAAAACCCTGTCTCTAAAAACCAAAAAAAAAAAAAAATCTACCTGCCCGTAAGAGCTGGAATTAAAGGTGTGCACCACCACCAACTGGTAATGGTGGCTTTTTAAATTTTAATTTTTTTGAGACAGAGTCTCTCTGCAGAGTCCCTGGCTAGCCTTGCACTATGTACACCAGTCTTGACCTCACAGAGATCCAGCTGCCTCCGTCTTTAAAGTGCTGGAATTGAAGGCATGCGCCACCACTCCCAGCATGCGGTAGCTTTTTAAAAAATCTTGGGCTCTGAAAGTTGAACTCAGGTCCTCTTGCTTGCAGACAAGCACTTTACCAATGAAACTACTTCCCCAAGTCTATTTTTTTTTTCTTTTTAGTGCTGGAGGTCAAACACAGGGCCTTTTGCATGCTAAGCTTTATCACTGAACTACACCTTCAGTTCACCTTGAGTTTTGAAATTAAAAACTTAGAAAACGTTTTAGCTCAAACCTCAGTGGGAAAGGCTCCCGGCCCAGCCATGCACATGTTCCTGGCCCTGGCTCAGAGGTTGGGCAGGGCCTCACCAAGGATGGAGCGTAGATGCCCTTCCAGGGTCTGTAAGACAACGTTCTTAATGTCCTGCACATTCTTGCCCAGGAACTGTTCACAGGCCACGGCTAGGAGCTCCTTCTCTGTCATGATCTTCACCTGCCAAGGACACAGACACCTGAGAGAGCTGGACAGTGGGCAGCGGCCCAAGCCCTGAGATGCAGAGGCTGGCTCTCAGCTGTGCTTCACCCCTCCTTGTCAGACTTCTGGGCCTGGGCCTGCAAAGGGGGCTTCTGAGACCCCTGGAGGGATGGCTGCAGCACAAGGAACTCTCACACTGACTTTCAGTCTTCACTGGTGGTCCCAGGTCCTGATCTGGCCTTGCTCCCACGCCTTTGGGACTCATCTTCCCACCCCTCCAGCCCACTGTACACACACCAGTCAGCTCTTCCTCTGCAGCCAGCAAAACCCTCAGGCTTAGGGGCAGCAAGTATGAAAAGGAGAGTGAGCAATAGGGACACAGACAGACAAATGGAGCTGGAAAGAGCCTAGACAGGGCAGGAGACAGGTCCGCAGATGTAAATGAGTGTCTTTGCCTCTCCAGGTGTTCTGTCAACTCCCTCAACAGAGACAATAACAAGCAGAGAACCTCACTGCCCTGTGAAGTTGAGTGTGTGTTAGGGTGGGACACCCCTTCCAGGCTCCAGCTGAGGTAGATAAGCAGCCCCCAGAATGCCTGGAGGCCTCTGCCTCACAGAATCCCTTCCTCTGGGCACCCAGGGACAAAGGAGCCCTGAACCCTGGGGTCCGTTGTGTCCTATGCCTGTAAAAAATGAGGGTGGGTTAGTGAGACAGGAGCCCTTGATACTGGTTTTGCCTTGACAGGGCCACTGAGGAGAGAAGAGTGTCTGTTAGTTTTGCTAGGTGGCCAAGCAGGCCAAGTGGGCATGTTTCAATGCTGATGATCCTGTTGTAGAGGTGACAGGAGTTCTGGAGAGAGACATCCCCTGGTTGGTGTCCTCTCCTCCTCCTCCCCCCAAACCCCAGAATGGGGACGAGGCACCTCAATGGACATGCGTGGGGCTGCTGAGTTACTATACCTGGGCGACACCCGTCACAGTTAAAGCTACCCCCTCGGCCGTCTCTACGTCCTCACAGCGGGGCTGCAACGTCATAATCTCTAGGGAAATCCTGCCAAGAAATGCAAAACAGGGGCATGGGTCTGGGGGCCCAGGGCTTGGGGTGTGAAAGAGACCAGTACCTCACTGCTCCAGCTGGGAGACACTGAAGGTCCCGGTAAAGAGGAGTCTTCAGAGGTATGTAGCTGGCTGTGTGTGCAAAGATCATGGGAGGGAAGGCAAGGTAGGAGCAGGTGGCTCCAGGGGAAGCAGGTAAGTGGGTGACATATGTGTACATATATTTTATGTTCATCATCCTGGCTTGAACTAATAGGAAAAATAAGCAAGAAAGAAGTGGCTGTGGAACTCTGGGGCTGATGGGGACAGGAAAGCCTAGGCTATAGCAGTGTGTGTTCTAGGACAGAAATCAGGTGTGGGGACTCCAGACTGACTGACAGGGAGGCTCTGCATGGGTGCCATCTGAATGTTCCCTAGGGGTCTCTACTTCCTCCCTGGGTCTACTCAGTACCTCAGGATGCCTCAGGAGGCTATCTAGAAAGCTCTGCCTATTGGGCAGGCTTGCTGAGGGTATGCCCACAGCTAGGCTAATATATAAAAAAACTCTACACTTGCCCCTTACCAGGGAAGCTGTCTAGTCCCTCTTCCTGGCCAAGGTTATGACTTGAAGGACACCCTTTGGTATTGCAGGTCACAAGAAAAATGTAGGCTGGGGTTATACTAGCATATTAACCCTAGAAAGAGCTATCGTACCCCAACAATCTGACTCCCCATGTCTTCATTTAGCTAAGCTAGAAATGTACCTGGGCATTGTCAGAGGTGTCAAGTACAGTACTGGAATAGAAGGAATTATGGTTTCTGGGGGAAGCCTGGACACTATTTGTGCCACACAAGGTATTCTGAGTAGCTTCTTGGGCCTCTGTACTGAAGTTTGCCTTTCTTTCTCTTGGGTGCAAAGGCTAATGAGTAAGGATGTCCTTCTTCACTAGAGCTGGTGGGATGCGTAAGGAACAAAGTGGGGATGCTGGATTTTTGCCTGAGAAGGCTGCAGGGCAACTTAGCGTTGAGGAAAGGGAAGGGCAAGATAACTGTTCAAATCTCTCCAGCCTGGGGAGCTACTAGCAACAGCTGGTAGGGGCTTCTGACGTCCACTGCCTCATTCCCAGTTCCTGAAACTAAGAAGGTGCATACCAGAGAACTGACACATGAAGCAAGGAAGGTGGGAATCTGCACATCACAGAGAGAAGCTCTTGGAAGTGCTCAACAGTCTAGTCAAGGAAAGATACCCACTGGGTGACCTGGCAGAACTTGCAGAACCCCTCCAATGTTCTCCATTTGTTAGCCTTAAGGGGAAAAGGCAAGGAACCTGGGAATCTACCTGAATTTACCCTGGCACCAGGAGCAGCAGAGAGAAGAGTAAGGAGGGAGGCACACTCTCAGGAGGAGAGTCCATCCAGTTTCTGCCTGCCAGGCCCCACAGGGCAGGAAGAGAAGGTTAGATATAGAGGAGGAAACAGGTGGGTTATTACCTGTGCAACCCCTGTTACGAATAGCGGGACCCCCTCCGACGTCTCAATATTCTCACAGCGACACAGGATGGTCATAACCTCCAGAGACAGTCTGAGGAGCAGCCAGGGGGTAGGGCAAGGTAGGGACAGGAAGGGTAGGAAGGGACACAGTAAACACACACAGTGGTTACCAGATAAGCACGCGTGCCTGACCTGGGACATGATGCAGTGCTCTCCATATTTCCACCCACCCCCGCCATCTCAGTCTAAGGCTGCAAGAGAACATAGCAACCCCCTTGCTGACCTGAGGCTTTCTAGTCTCTGGTCTTCTCCCCATCCCCTTTTCAAGGAGGAGCTGCTCGGCAGGGGAAGAGGTCTGTTAGTGTCCGGAGCCCCTGGCCAGAAGTCAGAAGGCCTATGTAGAGGGCACCCAACTTGCAACAATGTCACTTTTCCAAGATATTCCTGCCATGATCTGAGGGAACTTAGCCTTATCTCCACTCTCCTAACAAAGGACAATCTGTTTCCAGAAGTCAGGATGAGGTGGCCACTCTGGGAATTAATATGCCACAGCAAATACTTAATCTGGAATATGGACTGTCAAGGTTGGGGTTAATATCCCAATTAAAAAGGCAATTGGAAATCTCAAAGAAAATTTGGGATGTCTAATCAGGAAGGGGGATCAAAGAAGGCTGGGGAAGAAGGAACACTTATGCAAGAATATTCACAGAAATCAATGAGGATGGTGGAATTATTTAATTTGGAATCCCAAAGTTGGGCATGGACAAAGAAAAGAGTATTAGTAAAGGAAACAAGCCGGGCGGTGGTGGTGCACACTTTTAATCCCGGCACGTAGGAGGCAGAGTAAGTGGATCTCTGAGTTCCAGGACAGCCTGGTCTATAGAGTAAGTTCCAGGACAGCTAGAGCTACACAGAGAAACCCTAAACAAAAGAACAACAACAAGAGAAAGAAGAAGAAGAAGAAAGAAAGAAAGAAAGAAAGAAAGAAAGAAAGAAAGAAAGAAAGAAAGAAAGAAAGAGAAAGAAAAGGAAAAAGGGCCAGGCAGTGGTGGCGCACGCTTTTAATCCCAGCACTTGGGAGGCAGAGGCAGGCGGATCGGATCTCTGTGAATTCAAGGCCAGCCTGGGCTACAACAGCTAGTTCCAGGACAGGCTCCAAAGCTTCAGAGAAACCCTGTCTCAAAAAACAAAAACAAACAGAAAAACAAAAAACCCAAAACAACAACAAAAAAAAAGGAAAAAGGAAACAAAGTGCGTGTAGGCTGCATGATTCACTCCAGCTATGTGCACGTGTGCAGGACAGTGGTACAGGCAGAGGCAAGCTATAGAAAGTGTGAAGGGTTCCTTAAATTCAAGGAAGGGAAAGCAGAGGCTGAGAGCAAAGGGGCAGAAGTAGGTGGATAAGGTGGGAAGGCTGGGGAGGGACGGACAACACAGAACTCCCACCTCATATCTGGGCAAAGCTGCTCTCACAGCTGCAGCCTGGGGGTTCTAGTCATGCAGATGTGCAAATGTTGCCTTCATTTGATCCCTTAACACTGGTACCCCTAGGCCTAAGAGTACTTTTTACATTTTTTTTCAATGCTGGGGACGGAACCAAGGGCCTTGCACATGCTGGACAAATACTAAACCACTTTTACTACACCTTGACCTGGCTCAGACAGGAAACTACCCACCAGAGCTCTCTTCTGGGAAAGGAGAGAGGGAAGCAGAAGGAAGAAGGGAGGGAGGCAAAGAAGGGAGGGAGGAAGGCTGCAACTCAGATGCCAAAAGTGGAAGAATTACTCAGGAAAGGGGAAAGAGCTGCTCACATAAGGGCCTCAGGATTAGAGGATGTTGCAGCAAAGAAAAGCAAGGGATTCACTGAGCTCCGAGGAATATTGGCCGACACTATAGGTGGGGGAACATACATCTTGGCTATGGCAAGTTCTTCAAAAAGGAGGTTTTAGATGCCTGACTCTTCTTTCTTTTTAAAAATTTTATTTTTATGTTTAGAAGTATCTGCCTGCATGCATGTATGATTGTGTACCATGTGTGTGCCTTGTTTCCAAGGAGGTCAGAAGAGGGCATCAGACCCCTGGGACTGGAGTTACAGACAGTTGTGAGCAGCTATGTGCATAATGAGAACTGAACCTGGGTCCTCTGCAAGAGCAACAAGTGCTCTTTGGCACTGAGCCACCCTTCCAGCCTCCTCCCCTTCTTTTTGAGACAGTCTATAGCCTAGCCTGCTAGTCAAGAACTCTTTGTAGTCCAGTTCTATGTTGGCCTTTGCATCTAGCCTCTTGAGTATGCCACCATACTAGGCTAGAAGTCTCTGCTCTGACCCAAAGGCTTCTGCCAGGCTAGGGAAATAGAGATATCCGGCTATGGAGATGTCCCACAAGTGGGCTAGTTGACCCAAAGGGTGAACTGGACTTGAATCCAGCTCTCACTTCCTACCTGCTATCAGGGAAGCTTAGCCTTCCTTTCTTGGAACTCTGCTCCCTCAGGTAAGAACTAGGAGTAGGAGGCCTGGGATGAAGAGAACAGGATGCAGGGCCACTGCCTCAACAATGGCTACCTGTACAGGACCCATCTCTGGCAAGTCCAGCTGTCTAGGCCTGGTATGTGTCTCTGGAGGGTGTTCCCATGCCTTCTGGAAGGCTAGCTGATCTAGCCAGATGTGCCTAGGGATCTCTGAAGTGGAAACTGTGACTGATTATGGCACTGGTGGCCTTGGGACAGAAGAGTCCATCCCTCAGCATTCCTTAGGTAGGAAAAATAAAGTGAAGGGAGAAGACAGGAGAGTGGAGGGGGTTACTGGGAGTCAGTGATGTTAAAAAGTCATGCTTCCCACCCCTCAGCCTTAGTACATGCAGACACCCAAGAGCCTCAAGTCTCAACAACATCATGCAGAGAAGGGGCTCTCTGCTGACTGGTGGAAGCTAAGGAGGAATTTCTGCTGGAATTTCCATCACTACCCCCTTGGGATACCAGTTCCATATTCCACCATGAGGAAAGAATGGTGGCTGGAATGGTCCTGTAGGCACTGGTGCAGCAGGGGAGGCTGGATCTGGCCCTCTGCTGAGCTCTGGAGGCACCAGCAGGAAGAACTGGATAGTGGACACTATGGGAAGCTAACTTCTCCACCTTCATTATGCTTATTTTTCAGTCTGGAGACTTTCCATACTGACTTAGGATTTCAGACTGTCTTGCCAGGCCCCAGGAGAAATTTCTTATACCCCTAGACCACTGCTGTTACAGATCACATCTGACTGTATATCCATTCTGACTCTAGCTCTTGCCGGAATTGTCCCAAGGCCTGTACAGGAGAGGATGTACTAGGTTCCAGCTGATGCTTCCTCCCTCTGTACCTCTTTCAAATAGTGTATAATCGAGACTTTTTTTCTTTTTTGAGACAGGGTTTCAAGTAGTACAGGTTGGTCTCAAACTCATTATGTAGCTGAGGCTGGCCTTGAACTCCTGATTCTCCTGTCTTTACTTCCCAAATGCTGAGGATTACAAGCATGTGCCAGTATGTCTGGTATAGTTAAGATCTTTTTGAGATAGAGTCTTTCTGTGTATGCCAACCTGGACTAGAACCAGTAGCTTAGGCTGGTGTCACATTTACAGTCCTTTATCTCAGTCCTCCTGAAGGCTGGGATGGAGAACGTGAGCCTGGCAAGCCTTTCTGAGTAACTGAACTAGAACACTGACTGCAGTCCTTGGGACAGAAGCAGACCACTTCCAAATGGAAAGAGCACTCAGTAAATGAGGGGTGGAGAACTGTGCTGGTTGTTTTTGTCAACTTGACACAAACCTAGACATACCTGGAAGAGGAATCTTAATTGAGAAAATGCCTTCATAGACTGGCCTGCAGGCAAGTCTAAGAGGTATTTTTTTTTTTTTTGACTAATAATTGATGTGGAGGGCCCAGGCCATTACGGGAGTTGCCATCCTGAGCAGGTAGTGCTGGATGGTTAAACAAGCCCCAAGGAGCACGTCAGTAAGCATACTTCCTCCTTAGCCTCTGCATCACTTCCTGCCTCTGGTTCCTGCCAGGACTTTCTCAGTGGTGGAGTGTGACCTAAGAGTTGGAAGCCTGAAGAAATTTCCCTCCTCCCCAAGTTGCTTTTGGTCATGGTGCTTTATTACAGCAATAGAAACCCAACTAAGTCAGGCCCACAGGACCGATCTTCCTGATGCGTGCCTCCTATATCCCAGGAGTCCATTTCTGGAATGGGATGGTAGATGCTCTATCTGACTATGTGATGAAAGGAGGGGGGCCCACTGGAAATCTCTTTCTTGCCCAACCCAACTAAGACAGGCCCACAGGACCGATCTTCCTGATGTGTGCCTCCTATGTCCCAGAGGAGTCCATTTCTGGAATGGGATGGGAGATACTCTATCTGACTATGTGATGAAAGGAGGGGGGCCCACTGGAAATCTCTTTCTTGCCCACCAGGATGACAGATTTCAGAGCCCCTAGGCCCTTACCTCTGAGTGTCGGAGATACACCACCAGGCCCAGGCCCAGCCGCCAAACACGTACTGTTTATAGTCCGAACCGCAACAGCCCCCTGGGGAGCAAAGCAAACCACTGTTGGTCAGTCAGCTCTTAGGTTTACCTGCCCTTCATCCTAGTTCTGGCCTGTTTTACGTATTATTTATTTGTTTGTTTGTTTGCTTTTTTTCTCTTAGAGACAGAGTTTCTCTGTGTAGCCCTGGTTGTCTTGGAACTCACTCTATAGATCAGGCTGGTCTCCCAAACTAAATATTGTTTTAAAATTATGCCGGGCGGTGGTGGCACACACCTTTAATCCCAGCACTTGGGAGGCAGAGGCAGACGGATTGCTGTGAGTTCGAGGCCAGCCTGGTCTAAAAGAGCTAGTTCCAGGACAGTTCCAAAGCCACAGAGAAACCTTGTCTCGAAAAACCAAAAAAAAAAAAAAAAAAAGAAAAAAAATTACATTTATTTGTGTGTGTGCTTGAATGTGTGCCACAGCCTGTATGTGAAGGTCAGAGGACAGCTTGTTGAGATCAGCTCTCTTCTTCTACTGAATGGGTTCTGGAGATTGAACTCAGGTCATCAGCCTTTACCCACTGAGCTCCTATGTATGACCTTGGATAATACAGGCTGGCCTTGAACTTTCAGTGACCCTCTTGCCTTATCCTCCTGAAGGATAGGTTACAGATATTAACCGCCAAGTCTGGCTTTCTATTTTTTATTTTGAATTTGGGCTTACTATGTATATGTAGCCCAGGTTATCCTGATCCTCCTGCTTCTGCCTTCCCAATAACGAGATTAAAAGTGTGTGTATTACCACACCCAGGTTAACTCTGGCCTTTACTTGCTCTGAGATTTGACAACAGCTATTGTTGGTGGCCAGGTGCTGAGATTACCCATAAATACAAGTTCTCCCTGTCTTCAGGGTAGGACCTAGTTTTTTTTTCTTTCTATTTTTATTTCTTGTGCCCTCTGTGAAAACTGGAGTTCCAGGCAGTAATGAACTGTCATGTGGATGCTGGGAATTGAACCATCGCCCAGCCTAGAACCTAGTTTTTTTTTTTTTTTTTTTTTTGGGACAGGGTTTCTCTGTGTTACTTTGAAACTAGCTATTATAGACCAGGCTGGCCTCGAACGCACAGAGATCCTCCTGCCTCTACGTCCCGAGTGCTGGGATTAAAGGCGTGCGCCACCACTGCTCGGCTAGAACCTAGATTTTAAGACAGACGATTTATAGCCAGGATAGTGGTGGACACTTTACACACTGGGAGGCAGAGACAGGCAGGTTTCTGTGAGTTCCAGCACAGCGTGACGGCCAGGGCTATTACACAGAGAAACCAACCAAACAACTAACAAAACACAAAAAACCTAGGCAATCTGTGTAAAAGGATAAGCAATGGAATATTTTGGAGTGTAAATCTTCAAGAGGATAGACCAAAAGCATGGATAGCAGGAAAAGCTTCTGTTTTTCTTTATTTATTCAGCCAACAAGTAGAGAATCTGTTTCCTAGCGAGGGAAATAGAGATGAAGATAAAATCTTCTTCTTCTTTTTTTTTTTAAAAATTATTTATTTATTATATATACAACATTTTTGCTTCTATGTATGCCCCCACACCAGAGGAGGGCACTAGATCTCATTACAGATGGTTGTGAGCCACCATGTGGTTGCTGGGAATTGAACTCAAGACCTCTGGAAGAACAGCTAATGCTCTTAACCACTGAGCCATCTCTCCAGCCCCCACCCCCCTTTTTTTTAAAGATTTTATTTATCGCCGGACAGTGGTGGCTCACGCCTTTAATCCTAGCACTCGGAGGCAGAGGCAGGTGAGTTCGATGAGTTTGAGGCCAGCCTGGTCTACAAGAGCTAGTTCTAGGACAGGCTCCAAAGTTACAGAAAAACCCTGTCTTGAAAAACCAAAAGGTTTTAATTATCTATTGTGTATACAGTGTTTTGCCTCTATGTATCCAGGCCAGAAAAGGACACCACATCTCATTACAGATGGTTGTGAGCCACCACATGGTTGCTGGGAATTGAACTCAGGACCTCTGGAAGAGTAGTCAATACCCTTAACTGCTGAGTCATCTCTCCAACTTGAAGAAATGTTATAGGAGATTAAAGAAATGGCTCAGTGGTTAAGGCTGCTCTTCCAGAGGTCCCAGATTTGATTCCCAGCACCCACATGTTGACTTAGTAAGTCCAGTCCCAGGAGATCCAACGCTCTCTCTGGCACCAGGCACACATATGGTGCATATGTGTATACACGTACATGTTAGCAAAATATCCATACACATAAAACAAAAATTTAAAACCTCACAGGAGGTTAGACATGGAAAAAGTATATTCTGGGAGTGGTATCATATCATGAGGCTCACTCATCATTGTGAGCCAGATAGAGTGGGATGGAGAAGCAGCCCTCTGCGGAGGAGGCAAAGTCTTAGGAGTCCAGGCAACAACCTTGCTGTGCTTGACAAATCTATCTCAGTGGGCTGGTGCTCTACTCCCAAACCCAGACCATTCAGGATCACCTTGTTCCCCTTGTGGGCACAGGAAGGGAAGTGAGGCCTCAAAACTAAGGTTAGCTTTTAGTGGTGAGAGGAAGGAAGGCTTCAGAAGGAAGTGGCATGTTCTCTGCTCAGAAATGAAAAAAATCAGTTGCTGAAATTCTCATGGTGAACTCCCGCTACTCACCAAGTCCAGGCAGCGCTAGGAAAGGCTGTGCAGGAGTTAATTTATCATGCAAAGAAACACACAGGAAACAGGAATCAAAGAAAACAGAATTTTGGAGGTTAAAAAAAAAAAGTTTGGTTTCCATGAAAGCTTAAGGATGCTTGCCTCCCAAAGCAACAGCACAGTAGTCTTTTGTAACTGGTTCTATTGTCTCTGAGGACCTGTTTCATAAACACCACCATCACCAGTAACTACACAACAGAACAGAAACGAAGACCACTTTTCTCCATGAGGAAGATACTGAGGTAAAGAAAACAGACCAGACAGCTCTTGGGAAACCCAGGCACAGTACGTGGCTGAAACAAGTGTGTAACTTCTGGTGCAGGTTTTTTTTTTTTTTTTTTTTTAAAAGACAGAGTCCCATTATGTAGGCCAGGCTGGCCTGGAAGTCACAGAGACTGCTTACCTCTGCCTACCAAGCTCTGGAATCAAAAAAGCTGGTTGACTTTTTGCTTCTTTTCAGCTACAGGACTGAACGTGGAGTTTCTGAATGCCAGTCGAGCACTCTACTACAGCTGGAGCATTCCCATTCAAGAAATTTTCTGCATGGGTGGAAATATATCTATGGTGTACAAAACGGTAGCCAGGATTTTGGGGGCAGATAGAATGCTGGATGCAGAGAAGCAAGATGAATGTGCACTGTTGAAAGAAGGCACTGTAAGTCGGGTGGTGGTGGTGCATGCCTTTAATCCCAGCACTCGGGAGGCAGAGGCAGGTGGATTTCTGTGAGTTTGAGGCCAGCCTGGTCTACAAGAGCTAATTCCAGGACAAGCTCCAAAGCTACAGAGAAACCCTGTCTCAAAAAACCAAAAAAATAAAAAATAGAGAACTACAAGATACATGAGGTATATTTTACCTGCTCAAACATAAAACAAAAAAATCATATTTGGCTGGCTTGTGTACAATGCAGTTTATACTTGTTTTAATGCAGATATGTTAAAAATTTATGTATTTTCATAACAAGTGAACCACCCAAAAAAAAAAAAAAAAAAAAACCTTAGCCGGGCGGTGGTGGCGCACGCCTTTAATCCCAGCACTCGGGAGGCAGAGGCAGGTGGATCTCTGTGAGTTCGAGACCAGCCTGGTCTACAAGAGCTAGTTCCAGTGCAGGCTCCAAAGCCACAGAGAAACCCTGTCTCAAAAAAACCAAAAAAAAAAAAAAAAGAAAAGAACAAGTGAACCAAACACCAATAAAAATACACGGTCCAGGTGATCCAGCATCCAGAATAGCCTCAAGGCTGCTGGCTGAGATGACCCAGCCTCACAGAATACTCCAACCAAAATGAAACAATTATACTGATTTTCTCAAGGTTCCCCAAAAGATGCCAGTGCCCTCAGAAAACAAGGTTTGTTTTTTTTTGAAAAAGAAAACCAAAACCACAATGACTACATTCCCAAAAGATGGGTTATGAATGTTTATTATCATTTAAGGGGGGGTGTTGGTTACAAATTATTGGTCTTAGTAAAAAAAAAAAAAAGCTAAACAAGAGTTAAATCCAAAGATTTAAGATTTTCTAAAGGAAAAAAGGGGGATATGATACAGAAACGATAGGATAAAAGGGTAGACTACTGAATCTACTTTTAAGCTAAAAAAACAACTACTAGTCTTAAATATTTTACATTGGATGGACTTTGGTTTGTTGATACAAATTTAAAGTTATTTTTAAATTTATTTTTATTTTATGTGCATTGGTGTTTTGTCTGCATGTATGTCTGTGTGAGGGTGTCACATCCCCAAGAACTGGAGTTAGACAGTTGTGAGCCACCATGAGGATGTTGAGAATTGAACCCAGGTCCTCTAGAAGAGTGAGGAAGAGACCCGGTCAGTTGTCCTCCTCAATTAGACAATGCAACCCTATATGGACAAGTTCAACAGAACCGCCATATATGGGCTGCCCATGTGTGCTTCAGCACTGCCAGGGCATGAATTTCAAATCCATGTCCTCTGGAAGAGTAGTCAGTGCTCTTAACTACTGAGCCATCTCTCCAGTCCCTTAAAGTCATTTTTGCTACACTTATATGTATGCTTCTACTCTTGTTTGGGGTATTGAGTTTATATAGTTCTTCTAAAAATGTAATTTTTGTTGTTTTTTGTTTGTTTTTTGAGATAGGGTTTTTCTATGTAACACCTCTGGCTGTCTTAGAACTTGCTCTATATACCAGGCTGGCCTCAAATTTAGAGATCTGTCTCCCTTTGCCTCCTGAGTACTGGGACTAAAGGTATGTGCCACCACTGCCTGGCTTCCAAGCTTTATTTTTATTTAATTAATTAATTTATTTTTATTTTTGAAACAGGGTTTCTCTGTGTTGCTTTGGAGCCTTGTCCTGGAATTCACTCTGTAGACCAGGCTGGTCTCGAACTCACAGATCTGCCTGCTTCTGACTCCCGAGTGCTACAATTAAAGCAGTGTGCCACCACTGCCCTGCATTCACAGAGACCAGAGTTGGTGCCATATCTTCTAGAACTGGATTGATAGGCAGTGGTGAGCTGCCTGATGTTGAGATCCAAACTCTAGCACCTTCTGGAGCAGCACGTGCTCTGAATACTGGACCATCTCATCAACTGCTTGGTTTTTTGTTTGCTTGCTTTTGTTTTTTAGACAGGATTTACTCTTCAGCTCTGTCTGGCCTTGACTGAGGGGGTAAGTTCGTTTTTCTGTTGGCTCACCTTCCTTTCCAAAGGAAGTACTTGTGTCTCTGCCCTGAGTGTGTTGTAAGAGGCCTCTGAGGACAGTTACTCTGAAACCTGAATCATCTTGGGATCAAATAAAATTGGAAGACAGCCAAAAATCACAACTCCTGCATCTTCTGGCCTGATCAGGGCTGGGACATGCTGCCTTTGACCAGTTTTAGGAGACTTCTCAATACACTGTGAGAATAGGTAGTATCTGTGGGGGACCAAACGGGACAGGGTGGAGGATGCCTATCTTTTACTTTCTTCATTTAGTCTTTGGCCTTGGGAGAAGTCTGTCACAGATGCTTTGCTGTAGCTAAGGGCAACATGCCAGTTGCCCAGAGGCAGTAACAGGAAGCTGGAATCTGGCAGGGTGCCCCTACCCCTCTTCCCCTGGAAGGTATCTCCCAGTTGATTATTCTTGGCCTGAGCACCATTGTAGGTGTAAGTGTGTGTGTACATTTGTCCATGCAGGCACATGTGAAGGCCAGAGGTTGAGATTGAAATGTCTTTCCTCACCACTTCCACCCTATCTGTACAACTGTCTATCATGAGATTCTCTCACTGAACCTGAAACTGGCCATGGAGGTACACACCCTCCCATCTCCACTCCCCAGCATTAGAGTTACAAGCATATGCTACAGCACCCAGTTTTTACATGAGTTCTGGGGCAGGGGATGAGGGGGCAAGAATTTACCCATTGGGCCTTCTCTTCAGTCTGTTGTTTTGTTTTAGCAACAGGGTTTTCTATAGCCCTGGCTGTACTGGAACTCCCTCTGTAGATCAGGCTGGCCTCAAACTCAGAGATCCACCTGCCTCTGCAACAGGGTTTTACTATGTGGTTTCAAATGGCCTGGAACTTATGATACTAGTTCTTCTGTCTCCTCAGTGTTGGGATTACAGGTATGAAACACCATGCCTGGTTAACAAACCTTATTTATTTATTTAGGTTTTTCGAGACAGGGTTTCTCTGTGTCTTTGGAGCCTGTCCTGGAACTCACTCTGTGGACCAGGCTGGCCTCGATCTTCCTGCCTCTGCCTCCCGAGTGCTGGGATTAAAGGCATGCGCCTCCACTGCCCTTAATTTCAAAGTAGAATAAGTACAGACGACTTTTTCTTTTCTTCTTTCTTTTCTTTTTTTGAGATAGGGTTTTTCTGTGTAACAGTCCTGGCTGTGCTTGAACTCACTTTGTAGACCATGCTAGCTTCAAACTCACAAAGATCCTCCTGCTTCTGCCTCCCAACTGCTGGGATTAAAGAAATACAACACCACCACCTGGTTTGTCTTAAAGATCTGCCTGACTCTGCCTCTCAAGTGTTTGGATTAAAGGCATGTTTGACTATACCCAGTGCGAACAACCATTTTCAACATTTGTGTGTATGTATGTACGTGCATGTCTGTGTCTGTACATGCGTGTGTAGGCCTCTTGTAGTAGTTGGTTCTTTTCTTCCAACACGTTAGTCCTGGGGATTGTACTCAGATCATCAGGTCTGGACAATCTCCTTCACCTGTTGAAACACCTACTTGGCTCCAGAATCTGATGTCTAAAAGCCTTCTAGGCCTGAGGAGTGTGGCATAGTGACTGACTGGCACGAGCCGAGTTCCCAGGGTTTGGTTCCCAGCACCATAAGCACACTCCCACCAACTAAGCTGAGTGTGGAGGCATATGCCTGTAACTCCATCAGTAGGGAGTCAGAGCCAGCAAGATCACTGTTTATATAGTTCTAGCCAAAGATCCCAAGAAAGTCTTTCTCCTAAAACAAACAAACATAGGGCTTAAGATATGGCTCAAAGGTTAAGAGCACATATTGCTCTTTCAGAGGACTCAAGTTCAAGTCCTAGGTACCTATGTCAGGTGCTCATAATCATGTGTCACTCCAGCTCCAGGGGAATTCACCACCTGGGGCCTCTGTGGACACCTGCACATATCCCCAGATAGACAAATACACACCTACGAATAACAAAATCTTAAAAACAAAAACCAAACAATAAAAATCAAAATAACCTCTCCCCCCAAAAAACCTGGAAACCCAAATCCACTCAAAAGTAATCTTTAACTATGAAGACTGGAGGGAGCCAAATCCAGGTTTTAGGATGCCAAAGTTGGCCTCTCTGCCTTCCCTTCTGACCCCATGACTTCTGATCTTCAATGAGATGGGGTATCTTATTTCTCCCACTGGAGCAGGGTCCGGATTGTGGACTGTGAGGATGTCTCAGTAAAGACTGATTTTTGAGATCCAAACAACACCTAAGGCCACGTTGAGGGCCCAGTGGACTCATTACACCTCCCCATGAAAGGCAGCTGTTAAGCCCTGGCTCAGGGCTTCTACCTCCCGCTTTGGCAGCCAGCCTTAGTAATTCTGCATACTAGCTGAAAATCAATGCTGATGGAGAGAAGAGATTACAGTTGCGAGCTTGCATGCAACAGGACCCTAGGTGTCTTTAGCTGCCTCCTAAGACATCCCAAATATACCACACAAATAAATATACATCAGCTTGAAGGCTCCCAATGCTGCAGTCCCCCAGCCCCACCCAGCCAAATCTAGAGCTTGCTGCATTTTGTAATCTAGAGCTCTACAGGCCAGAGCCGGGTTACCCAACTGTAGAGGCCGCACCCGTGTTTCCAGGGCGGGCGATGCCAGTAGGTCCTGGCAAGCCCCAGCCTGCTAGGAATTAACGGGTCTGCCTCACCCGGAAAAGAGGGTCCCATGCCTCAGGCCCTCCTCGTCAGGCACAGGCACCTGCCTTCCAGAGCTACGCGACCGAGCGCTGGAACCCACACACATCAGAAACCCCGAGCCCACCGCAGAGCACCCGAGGCGACCCCGTGGGGTCGGGGAGGGGGGGACACCGCTCTAACGGGGGCTGATTTAGGGACGTGCACCCTCGGCGGGCCTTCCCCGCCCTCACCGTCGCCTCACCTGAGACCACCAGTGCCTCGTTGGGCCCCACCGTGTGGCAATTGCCCATGGCGCCGCAGGCAGACAAGCAGGCACCTGGTCTGCAGTGACCTGGAGGTCTGTGGCGGGTTCCGCAGCACCGGCCACCGGCCGCGCCCAGCCGCTCCCGCTTCCCCAAGCGCCGCCTGCCTGCGCCCCTCTGCGGCCGCGGCCCAGCCGGAAGTGTGGCGGCGGAAGGCGGGGCCGACAAACTGAGAGGGGGCGGGAGCCAGCGCGTGTGTAGTCAACTCTTGCTTTATTCCAGGGGGCTTGGTCCCCATAGCACCTTTGGGGCCCATCAGTAGTAACACCTCGCGCTGCGTCACCTCAGGCGTTCGTCCTACCCCCGAGCTCAAATCCCAGTCTCTGCCCTGAGTCCTTTCCTAGTCCTGCCTCGGTAAGATGGGGGTAAATTAACTACCTAGATCGAAAGTTGCAAAGGTTCAGTGATGTTCAACATCAGCAGTGCATCGACAGTCAAGTCCCCGGCCTTCCCCGGGCGAATCACTATTCAGGGAAGGGCCCAGAAACCTAAAAATAAAATTCCAGAGCAACACAGTGTCTGACATATCATCCCCGGATCTGGGGTTACTGTCCGTTTTAGGAAACAGTAGTTATTTCCTTTCATTAGGAAAAGGGCTGTTTAGGACATAAGAGTTCCCAAAACGTAACTACCGAGGTAAATGTGGCAACTCCTCAGTGCCCAGGCACTCAGCTGAGATTTTGAGAGGGGTCCCACAGCACTAGAGAAGCATTCTAACCTGGGGGTCAGGAAAGTTAGTGTATAGGCTCAGCCTGCACCTGAATTCTTCGCTGTGTCAATTTAGGCAAGTCTGATGAGCCCTGAAAGCCATGAGAAGGTCCAGAAATTGTGGGTTTCTCAGGGCTGGGGGCATTCAGGGATGATGGACCCCTGAATCCTGAGGTTGGGGCTCTTCATCAGGGTCATCATCATCCTCTCCAGGTTCAAGCCCTGCCAGCTTCTTGGTAGCTTTCCATAGCCTGTGGGCAGCCTGGTCATCTCTAGCAGCTGGGGAGACCTCCTCCACATGGCAGTTGGCAAAATATCTCCCACTGAGGGGCTCAATGCCCTCCTGCAGAGCACAGTACAGGGGTGTCTGGGCACCCCCTTGAGGTGCCCTGAGTACCAGCCAAGCCAGTGGACGCAAAATAGGACACAGCCATCCAGGAAGGTGACGCAGGAAGAGCTCCGAGTTCACAGGTCCTGTGGGCAGGAAGAAAGAAGAGCTGTGGAGGCAGGCAGTGGGGGCCCAGGGAACAAGCAGAGGGAAAACATCTAGGAACAGATGGCAAAATCTGGATCCAGGAGAAGCAGGTGACATAAGGTGACCGGAAGTCTACCATCCTAATGACCCGTATATTCCCATCCCCAAGGTTGTGGTCATTCTGTGTCCTCTGCCACCCAATCTCCATCATTCATCTATTTTTGTTGTTTTGTTTTTTTTCGAGACAGGGTTTCTCTGTGTATCCCTGGCTGTGCTCAAACTCACAAAGATCCACCTGATCTGACTCCTGAGTACTGGGATTAAAGGCGTGCGCCACCACCACTGCCTGGCTTTAGCCATCTGTTTTTAAGCACCTAGCGTATAGCAGCCATTGTTTTGAACACTAGGGATGTGTAACTGTAATAAAAGCTTAATAAAGGTTAGTATTATTGCCACTGTAATTACAAAGAAGCTTGGGCAATGGTTTTCTAAAACGCAGTTTGGAGATGGCAGGGCAGATGTTCGCCTGTTGTAACTTACTGTCTAAAGATGAGGATGATTCACTATCTTTTTTTTTTTTAAGATTTATTTATTATGTATTCAGTGTTCTCTCTGTATGTATGCCTGAAGGCCAGAAGAGGGCACCAGATCTCATTACAGATGGTTGTGAGTCACCATGTGGTTGCTGGGAATTGAACTCAGGACCTTTGGAAGAAGTCAGTGCTCTTAACCTCTGAGCCATCTCTCCATCCCTATCTTTGTTCAGAGTAAAAGCTTCAGAAAACCTTCAGACTCTTCCAACTCCAGCCCGTCTCTAGGACCTCATCTTCTGCCATCACCCCACTCTGTTCTCCTCGCAGCCACCCTACAGCACAGCAGCAATTTCTGCCTTTGCACTTGTATCTGCTTTCGGAGCTTCAAAGGTCTGTCTCATTCAGATCTGTGCTCAGTTCTTTCCTTTATAAAAGTCTTCTGCGACTGTCACTGACAAAACACAACATTCTATCTGAGAACGCCCTCTCTTCCTGTTTATTTTTCCTCATCGGTCTGTTATCACCCGTCATTGGGTAGGAGGGTAAGGTCTGTGGTTTTGTGTGTTGGCTTTTTTCAGAGAATCAGGGTTCTCAATATATATCCTGAGTGCTAGGATTAAACATGTGAGCCACCACACCTGGCAAATCTTTGTTTTCCTTTGCATAATTTTTAGGTCCTGGGGATTGAGGCCAACAGCTCCAGATCAAGGTTGGCTCACTGTTTTTGTCCCAGCACCATAATGCCTATTGTACAGTGGATACTCACAAAGAAAGGGCTCCTTGACTGAATGCCAATTTATCATTATCACCATCATAATTTTTTGTTGGTGCTGGTGATCAAACCCAGGGTCTCAGCTTGACATGGTGGCTTATACTTGAAATCTAAGCATGAGGCAAGACAATTGGGATGAATTTGAGGCTTTACTGAGTTACATAGAATTCCAGGCCAACCTGGGCTCCAGAGTAAAATGGTGTCTCAAAACAACAACAAAAAAAACTGCTGGGTGGTGGTGGCGCACGCCTTTAATCCCAGGACTTGGGAGGCAGAGACGGGTGGGTCTCTGTGAGTTTGAGGCCAACCAGGTCTACAGAATGAGTTCCAGGACAACCAGGGCTGTTACACAGAGAAACCCTGTCTTGAAAAACCAAAAACCAACCAACCAAACCAAAAACCAATGAACCAGCGGCTAAAGAGATGGGTCAGTGGTTAAGAACACTTGCTTCTCTTGTAGAGCAGCCAGGTTGGTTCCCAGCACCCACACAGATGATCACAGCCACCCCTAACTTCAGTTCTAGGGGATCTGGCCTATGGAGATGCCACACACAAAGACACACAGACACACACACACAGTATATATACATGCAGGCAAAACACTAATACACACACATTAAAAAACAAAACATCCAGCGCAGGCTCCAAAGCCACAGAGAAACCCTGTCTCGAAAAACCAAAAACCAAACCAAAACAAAACAAAAAAAAAAAACTTCAAGCCAGGTATGGTGACCCACACCTTTGATCCCCAGTACTCTGGAGGCAGAAGCAGGTGGATCTCTGAGTGTTTGAGGCCAGCCAAGGCTACACAGTGAGAAGCTGTCTCAAAACCAAACCAAACAACCAATCAACCAAATACTCCAAGTTTAAGTAAGCAAATAGCACAAACTCAGGGTCTGGCCTAAACTAAGTGTTTTACCACTGATTTACAGCCCTGTTCTTATCCCCTAGCAAGTGGTCAGCATCCAACCTTGTAGGTAGAAAAGGAAGTAAACAGGTAAGGAGAGAGCCTGGCTCCAGGATCAGTGAGAAACAGGCTTTCCCCTTGACCATGTTTGCGTCCTGTGACTCATCAGGAGACTTGGGGGGGGGGGTGAGGGGAGAAGCACAGTGCAGTCACAAAGGTGACAGAGAACCAATTAGGAGCAATCAGGCCTCACCTGGGTGAGCTGCATAGCAGGTGACACCAGTGCCCTCGAGCTGGGTGGCAAGCTCCCGGGCAAACAGTACATTGGCTAGTTTGCTGTCGGCATATGCCCGCAGCTCCTGTTGCCAGCCCACCACTGGGCAATCTAGACGTGTGAAGTCGAGACGACCACGCCGGTGGGCAGCTGAGGACACTACCACCACACGGCTGGGGGCACATGACTTCAGGCGAGGTAGCAACAGGTGTGTCAGCAGAAAAGGGCCAACATGGTTCACGCGCAAAAGCAGGTTATAGGCCTCCCGAGTCCGGCCACAGGAACTGATCCCTAGGGCAGAAGCTAGGCATGAATTGCTGTTTCAGGTGCCCCACAGATCTCACGGAATGCCCAGCTGTGAGATGTGTCTGCTGGCCCCTGGTAGGGCCAAGCTAGAGGGACCACTTCTCCAGGCCACCAGTCACCCCCCCCCCTCCCTGCAGCTTCTCACCTGCATTGTGGATAAGGATGTCCAGCCTTGGTTCAGAGCTCAGGAAAGCAGTGGCAAAGGCCTGTACTGAGGCCAGACTGGCTAAGTCCAAGGCCATGAAGATAACCTCATTGTTTCCACTCTCCTGTGGAGCAGCAAGGGCTAGGATTGTTACCAGGTACCTCCCTTCTCCCTCTTTCCAGGCACCTGAGAACCTACCCACTAGGACTAAAACCTGCCCCAGTGCATCAGCGTGTAATGGGTGTGTGGATTCAGATCTCAACTTTGCCTCTCACTAGAGTGTGAGTTCATACTTAATCCTTTGGGCCTCTGTCCTCTCACTGTAAAATGAGATAATTAATAATAATAATACTGAAAAAAAAGGGTTGTGAAGATTAAATCACATAAGATACATGTTATATCTGGTGTAGTGGCATACACTGATTATCCTAGTTACTCAGGACTTTGAGGCAAAAGGATCATAAGTTCAAGACTTTTCTGAGCTACAGAGTTAACATATATAAAATATTCAGCCAGCCCTGTGCAGATATTGCTATTATCATCCCCTCTCTCCATTATCATTTACCTTAAAATCTGCTACATGCAGCCTTGTGCCTGTTGTAGACAGCTTCTGCTCTGTAGCCCAGACTGCCTTGGAACTCATGAGCTTCCTTCCTCAGCCTCTTCTGCTGGGATTACAGATGTGTACCATGTGTTCCATGAACTGTACAGACAGCTGCAACTGTCTTCTTAACAGACTTGAGACAGGGGCTTACGATGTGGTCCTGGCTGGTCTTGAACTCACAGAAATTCATCTGTCTCTGCCTCTCAAGTGCTAGGATTATAGGTGTGTGCTACTGAGACTGACCCTCTTATTCTTGTCCTCTGCAGTCTAAGTACCACACAGCTATAAGTAATTCATTCCAAAAAGCCATCGGGATGGTCCAGATTCTACTGAGGAGTCTTCCCGGAGCACAACTGTCTTAAACTCCTCAGTGGGATCCGTAAGGGCCTCCAGAAGCTGGTCGTGGCTAAGAGCCCCCTTAGGACATTCTTCTTTTCATTCTCCACCCCCTCCCCCCAGTCTTCAATGAGACTCCTTGTCTCAGGACACTTGCACTTGCTGTTCTTTCTGCGGCTTTTCATTAGCCTAACCCTTCCTTCCTCCTCTGCCCAGGATGGCCTTGAGCTCCCGGCCCGGTGCTGGGACCACACGTGGTGTCATTAACTCTTTCTGATCCTTAAACGTTTCAAGACTAGCGACTCCTCGCGTCGCTCTGCTCCGCCCTCCATGTCCCTCACCTGGCGGAGGTCGAAGACGGCCGCCTCCCCGCGCTCCCGGCTGCGGCAGGCCAGCACCACGCGCGCTCCCCGGCGCGCCAGCTCCAGCGCTGTCATCTTCCCGATGCCGCTGTTGGCGCCTGCGGGCGGCGGGCGGGAACCAGCTGAGCTGGTCGGGCCGCGGCCACCCGCCCGGCCTCCCAGCCGCCCGCCCGCGCGAACTCACCCGTGACCACGGCCGTGCGGCCCCGCAGGCTGCCGATGCCGCCGCACGGTGGGGCCTTCACCAGGTTGTAGTAGACAAGCACGTAGGCGCCCAGCAGCAGCCCGGCGCCCAGCAGCAGAGTCTCCATGCCGGCTGTGCTCCGGCTCCCTCCCTGGCCTCGTCACTCCCGCCTCGGCCTCGCGAGGGCGGCGGCAGGCGGGACGCTGCTGGGCAGGGGTGTGCGCGCGCGCGTGGGCCGTGCGGGCGCCCCCTAGGCGTGCGTCTGCGTGCCCTGGCGGCGTGCCTGGGCGAGCATCTTGGGGCCCTGGGAGCGCCCCCTAGGCTCGTGAACTCCCGGGAGCGCGTGCCAGGTATGTACAGGAAACATCTGCGTGAGTGCCTGGTGGGAGTGTGTATACCCATGACCTTAATTTAAGATCACCGCTCATGGTTTGGGCGTGCTTCTGGATTCTGGGCGCGCGCCTGTGTGAGATCACTGCGTAGGTGTCTGTGCCCATGGCGGGAGTCCCTCCAGGCTGTGCGTGCATCTGTAGTCTCCTCCAACGCGTGTGACTGAATGAACATCTCTGTTTACTCTAGGTGTGAGTATGTAGCTCTGTGTCTCAGTCTGGAGTCCTGTGTACATGAATGGGCCTGTCGGTTTGGAGTCGGGTCCTTGATGCTTTCATCTCAATGAATCTTTTTTTGTTTTTTTGAGACAGAGTTTCTCTGCGCAGCCCTGGCTATTCTGGAACTCTCAGTAGACCAGGCTGGCCTTGAACTCAGAGACCTGCCTGCCTCTGACTCTGAAATGCTGGGATTAAAGGTGTGCACCAGGACTGCCTGGCCTCAATAAACCGATTCTCATCCTTTCACTATCTAGCCTTCAGCATCTAGGTACAGGCCATAGAGGCTTTTCAGCAAGGTAGACAGGGTTGTTGGGATTCAATCATGTGACTTCTTGACTATGACTCCACTCCTTTTCCCCTCACTTTTAGAAGTGGTTTTACTAGGTAGCCGAGGCTGGTCTTAAACTCGAGATCCTCCAAAATGGTGGGCATTACAGGGATGCTCCTCCATCTCTAACTCCTGCCTTCCAAAAGGAAGAAGCAGTGAAAATATTAGGAGGTAATTTGTCTCTGGAACAATTTTCACAGGTGGCAGAAGTTAAGTAGACACTCGATTATTCAGGTGAAGAAGTGACTGAGGGTAAGATGGGCTGGACAGCTAGGGAGGTGTGGCTTTAGGTACTCGTGGCACAACCTTGCCTAGGACAGTGACTTGACAATCATGACATGCCTAGCACTGTGGAAAATGCACTGAGCAAAATACAAAGCTTCTACCTTTAGGGGTTTAAGTCTTTCCTGCAGTGGAAGTAGAATGGCTCAGTCAAAACTATACCTGTATTTTGGAGCCAGGGTCAGATTTCTGAGACCAGAGGAAAGTCCCTATTTAGCTGTGCAGTGTACTTGGAGCACATTTATAGACAAACCCCACCAGTAGACTAATACATGAATAGGTACTATTTAGAATAGTGCCACAGTCTTCTAGGAGACTGTGCTCAGGAAGATCTTGATCTCCAGGAAGAAAGTTGTGAGTTTGACTTGGACTTTGAATTAGGAAGCAGAGTATTTCCTAATGAGAACAGCAGTAAAGTCATTCAAGCTACACGAAAGAGTCTCAGTCTAGAGAAGCAAGCAGTTCTCAACCTGTCAGTAGAGACCCCTGTAGTGTGGGGGGACTGAGAGGGGGAGTCACATCAAATATTTACAATTCATAACAGTAGCAAAATTAGTTAGCAATGAAATAATTTTATGGTGGAGTGTTACCACAATATAAGGTATTGTGTTAAAGGGTCGCAGCATTAGGAAGGCTGAGAACCACTGCTCTAGAGAATGGATTTTGCCGTATTAACACTTCTCCAGAGAAACAGCACCCCTAAAGCCAAGCAATCACCTTTACCTTTCCCTCATCCAGCTGAGGCTTACTCCTCAAACATTTTCCCTCTCTTGGTACCAAGCTTCCCTTGGAGGCTACTTGAGATTGATAATTGTTCAAAGGGTACAAAAAATGAGATCCCAGGGAAGGTCCGCTCTAGGGGTGATGACAGGTAGGACAGACAGGCAGAAAACATAATTTGAAGTATTTTTGGTTTTTTATATACAGAATACAGGAAAGTTTCTGTAAAGTCTAAAACATTACAATCACTATGTACATTGGTACTAGTCGTGGAGAAGAAGGAAGGAGCTGGGGTGAGGAGGAAGAACAGTGGCAAGAGAACAAAAAAGGACACAGAACAGGTTTACGACAAAAAAACGCCTTTGCTACAATAGACACTGGAGAAACACTACCACATGTACTGTACAGTTCTTAAAAACATTGAAAAATGTCATCACTAGATGTATTTACACAAAATCCAAATACTTTTCCTTATTTGAAATAAAATAAATGGACAGCCAGAAAAAGAATTCATTCCTCATTTGTCCATATACACAGTAGCTACCTGTAGTGCAACCGCTGCAGAAGGGGAGAGTAACTTGTAGGGTGGGAACCATGGAAGGGTGTGGGTAGCGATCTTTATATTAAATAAAACAATGATATTGTATAGATTTTGCTGTATGAAAACTGTATTTTTTCTTTTAATATAAAACTATTGTCACTGCCACAAAATAGAACAAGTTTCTGATTATTTTACAACAGCGGGCAGGCGGTCGGGGGGAGGGAGCAGAAGGCGGGGGAGGAGGAGGGGTGTGCTGGAAGTGTCCAGACCAGGGTCTTCCCCTCCCTGCCTCTGCTGTTCCTCAGCTCGGGTCTGCCGCTTTCCCATGAAATGTTGAGTACAAATATATGTGCAAATGCCCCCTAGAACTTGAGAAAAGAAAAAAGTCTTAAAAAACAGTCAAAAGGTTTTCTTCATTTCATGCAAAGATTGTAGTTGAAGGATTTCTGGTATAGAAAACACCCGGGCTTGGTTTTGTGTACATTTTTGCATTGCAGGAGTCTTGGGTGGGTGTCCAGGCCAATGGCCTAGGGAACGGAGTTGGAGCGCAGCACAGGGCCCTGATGGGGCTTGAGAGATAGCTTCTCGGTCAAAACACCATCCTGCAACAGGCCGGCATCGCCTTTGGGCTGTTTGGTGGCAAACTCAGTGATGCTGAAGACGAACTGTAGGCAGCCCAGCTTGATGTAGCTGCCATGGTGCAGTAAGGCTGTGCCCTCCCAGCCGGCCCCACTGCCCCCGATCAAGCTTGAGCTGCTGGCTTTGCAACTGCAGGGTCTCCGTTGTGGCCCCTGGGCCTGGGAACTCATCATGGCTGCCTCCTCACTTGGCTCTTCATCCTGTTTCTGGTTTCGGCGGCGCCCTGGGAAAAAGGGGGATGATCATAGGAGGGGAACAGTGAACAGCTGACCTATCTGGGCTGACTGGCAGGACTGGGCCCCTGCATCTCCCCATTCTATATGCTAGATGATCAGGGCTGAGGAATGCTCAGACGGGGCTAGTGGAGTCTCAAGTCCCCAGAAAGGTCTGATACATATGTGGGTGTTCAGCACTTGATTCTTGGTGACCTTTCCCAGGCCCACCAACAATGAGTTTGGCCAATGGGACTGGGAAGGCAAAGAATTGTAGGTCATTGACAGCATGGCAGAACCATGGTGACCAGGGCCTTAGCTGTGTGGTCACAGGCCTCTGCTCCAACTTACTGATGACACTCTGCACTTTGGCAACAATACTGCTTGGGGGGGTTGGCGGGGTCTTCTCAGAGAAGTCACATGAATACAGCACATTGTCCACCGTTGTCCCGTGCTCACTGTAGTTTAACAGCTCATAATGTTTGGTATTCTGGAGGAGGGGGAGACACGATGTGTGGTTGCTGTGTGAAGCCTTGGGTGAAGGGGAGAGGACATAGAGGTTGCTGCTCTACCTGGCAAGCTCTCATACTCTTCCTCGGTTACAGCCTGGTTGTAGAACTCAAGACTCACCTCTTTGTCAAAGCCTGCCCTACTTACTCCATGTCCCCACTCTCTGCTCTGCAGCACTACCCTCCCTGTTGAATTGATATCCACTGGCACATAATTATAATGAAATTTTGGTCCCTTTCCCTGCTTTGAGGTGGCCTCCCTCAGCTGTTCCTGTGAGCAATGTTAGTTGCAATGATAGCTTGTTCCTGTAAACAGGTTGCCATGCCCTTTTATACCGAGTCTTCCCTCCAAGACAGACAGGAGGAGAGGAGAGGTTGCTCACTCTTGCCCCTTACCCAGAGCCCAATGCTAGATAAGATCTCAAGTTAGGAAAGCTCCCTCCCACCCATCTTTGCCCCTCACCTCATCGTAGAAAATGCAGGCATGTTTCCCGGACACGTAGTTACAGTGACCATAGTTTGTAAGGCACACATCCATGTCAGCTCCTGCAAGGTGGCAGGAGTCAAGGAAAAGGCAGAAAATAGACTGTAAGGTGTATGTGTGGGGGAAGTGAAAGAGAAGGGAGTTAGCTTCTGGGTGGCCACTAGTAGATACCTCAAGATAGCTTAAAAGCCCTCTTTTCTTTCATTTTTTTCCTTTTCTATTCCTTTACTCTTGATGATAGATTAGCTTAGAACTCATGACCTCTTTGCCTCTGTTTCCTAAGTCCTGGGGTTACAGATGTGTGTCACATGCCCAGCACTTCCCTGTTGTTCTAAAGCTAATCTGCTGTAGGATGTGTGGCTGTTACCCAAAAGGAGCAGTGAGTTACTAAAGAGGATGGGGCATCTAAGTGAACACAACAGGGCCTTTAAGCCATACTACTTTGAAGGGCAGTTTCCAGGATAAGGAGTGATCTGGGGTGTGGTGGTCTACTCCTATAGTTTTAGTACTTGAGAAGCTGAGGCAAGAGGGCAGACCTGACTTCAAGGCCAGCATGGACCACAGAGGAGACCCTATCTTAAATCAGCAACAGGGTTATGGGTGAGCCTGTCACACCCAGGGATAGAAAGTGTCCTCTTTTTGAAGTCTTTCCCTACAGTGTTTCAGATGCTACTGAGCAGCAGTTAAAACAAAAGGCTTAAGCCAAGGAAGTACCCCACTGGACTGTCTAGGTTCTTAGTCTCTCTTGTCTGGACAACTACTGCTTAGACCCATCAATTCCTGAAAGGGCTTCTGTAAGTGTCCATCAGGCTGAAGATTCAGTGCCCCTCCCAGTTTCCTGGCTGGCTCACCTGTCCCGATGTAGAGGGTTCGATAGCACATGTTCACAGCTCCTCCCAACCCTAAGAGGGGGTAGAACACAGCTCGGGCCTGTACTTCCTTTCTTTGCACTACAAGACAAACATAGGGATAGGATCATTCAGAAACTCAGAACCTGTGACCCAAACATAAACCAACAAAATCTGGATCTTTTGCCGATGGCCTGGAAAAAAATCTACTGTGTGACTCGTGCGCAAACTCACACCTGACCCAGAGCTGCTTCAGGGGAGGGTTCACCTCACCCACATTTCTAACACAGGTCAAGAAGGATCTTCATTGGAGATGGTCAGGACATTAGTACTTTAAGTTCCTGGGCTCCTGATAAGGAACTAACAGGGACATTCCAACTGATGACAAAAAGAGAACATGGAAAAACATAAGGCATAGGCCAGTGTTTCTCAAGCTTTAATGAGCACATCAACTGCCCATAAATTCTATTGAAATGTATAATTTAGTTGTACAGTACTTGTTCAGTAAAAATAAATAAATAAATAAATGATCTGATGGCTAGGACCACAATCACCAACATCAACCAACCCACCCACCAACAAAACTGATTTTGGATTTAGTTGGAGTGGGAGGATCTAGAACTTGGAAATTTGCATTCTGTGTGTGCCTATGCACACACATGTGATCACACATATATGAATAAACAACCTTTGGTAACGCCACTCATATTCCTTTCTTTTTTCCTTTTGGTGACAGGATCCCTCACTGGCCTAGAATTTGAGAAGCAGACTAGAGTAGACAGCTAGGGAGTCCCAGGGGTTCGTCCGTCTGTACTTGCTCAGCTCTGAGATTATAAGCCTGCACCACCATACCTGGCTTTTTATACGTGGGTTCTAGGGAGCGAACTCGGGTCTCTCTGCCAACTGAGCTATCCCGCTGTCTCTAGAATATGTGTTTGTAATAAGCTCTTGGGATTCTGATAGTACTGGTATGGTACTTTAAGTTCCTGAAGCATCAACACTCTCTCTTAAGGGCTAACAGCTGAGATAGAATTAAAGTAGTTCAAAGCAGAATGAACATTTGAGATGAGTTTCCAGGAAGCTTACCTACTGTTTTTCTATTTCTCACCGTGACCCTTGGGAAACCCTTCTAATTACAGTATAAAAAGTAATTGAGCAGAAAGCATACAACATATGCCCCAAAGTACTGGTAGCTAGCTGCTTTGCTGTGAATCAAAGTGGACCCGTGTGAAAGAAAGTTATGGCAAACTCCCCAAGTCTGATCAGAAAGTTGTTATTCATCTTGTTCATGCTGAGAAAATAAATCACGGTGCTTTATTAAACCCATCATAGGTACAAAGAGTTTGAGCTACTGAAAGCGGAGATTCTCCATGGAGCAAGGTGGTCATGCACACACATCAGACAGGAGATCTGATGGTGTGGTGGCAGGTATGTGCACGCGCACCTTCTGTGTGGTGCCCTCCGGATGTCAGCGGATGTGTCCCAACACTGCCTGGTGAAGCTTGGACCCGGGAGGGAAAAAGCTGATGTATTCTCTGCAAGGCCAGAAACTTGATCAGCTTCTCATCCAACATATTTATCTCGATTTCTATCAACCAAAGAGAAAGATCAAAAAAGCTGAGTAATGGAATATGGAAGTAGATAAAGGTTATAGGGCAAATCCAGCAAGTGACTTTTGTTCAACAATATAAAGCCCAAAGTGGAACAAAGATCTGAAAGTGGGCATCTCGCATGCTATTTACAGTGTGTGTGTGTGGTGTTAGTGCAGTGGTTTCTTGTAGAAAAGTAGGTTAATTTTAAGTAAATAAAGGGCAAAACCAACAACCCCCAGTTGCTTGTGAGGCAAGGTCTGGATGGACCTTTTCTACCCACTCTCTGCAGAGAAATTCATCTCTTTTCTCTTTGACTTTGGGGTTTTCCATAGATAAAAGCAAGCTCCGGGTTCTGCTCTCCTAACACCAAGCGACCTGCCTAATGTGATTCTGTTCTTTCCCAATGGCTCAGCTTGGCTTGTTCTCCTTTTCTTCATCTTTGATTATATTTTGCATAAATTCTGAAGACAGACAGGAGATGGAGCCTTCTTTCCTACTCTTCTACCCAAATGGATACTGTGCATCCCCATCTCTTTATCTCTCTTCAAAAGGAGCTGAGCACTACTGGGCTTCACTCACCTCCATTGACATCCATAAATGCTCGAAGTGAGTTGGTGAGGTCCACCATGGCAGTAGAGTTGGCTGGGAAAGAGGGTACGGTTAAAGCGCTTCCTATGGATAACGTGCCGGGGCTGACCTTGCCATCTGGGGACGGAGCAGGAAGACTGTTACTTACGTCGCCTGAGGGAAACCCACCGGTCCAATCCCCCATTGCTGAGACAGTTCTGGATTTCGGACCCAAGGTGATGTTCCCTTCTTGATTCTCAACCCATAGGCTCTGGAACTCCTAGAGCTAAAAACGTGTGGTGAGGAAGGGTAGATGGAACAGTAACATACCCGGGCCGCAGGAGTTTCCAGAGCACTGACAACTGTGGCAGTTTACTACTCTGGGACAAGCGGTAAGCTTGGTTTATTCTCTGGGTCACGACCACACAACCTTGCTACCTGTCCCTGCAATTCCTGTCTGCTCAAGTACAACTGACAGTTTGCAAAATTTATTCACACTGGCATTATAGAGTAGGAGATAGGGCCAAGGGCTCACATGTGAAGAAATCACAGGCAGACTCCTGGCTGACTATGAGGATGACTTCAGATCACGTGGGGGGGAACCACAGAGGTGACAGCAGCATGTGAAACCTGGTTTAGATACTGGGATCAGCAACCTTGAGGTCTAGAAACTGCCAGGGACAGCTGAGAGAATAAGTCTGTGCTGAGGTAAGTACAGACCTAAGGGATTTTCTTTAGGCATATGGTCCCGGGTAAGCTTCTGGGCCAGACCTGAGGCTGGGCTGCTTTCTATCCCTGCTTCTTGAACTTAAATGTTTCTCAAATGAGTTGGCTCAAAATTTGCATCAGGTATGGATTTAGTCAGTGCACACCCTGAACCTCAGACTGACCCAAGTGTTCCAATAGCAAGTGCTTTCTGAAGTGATGGAACAGACAGACAGAAGACTAGGTCCAGAAGGTGAAGGGGCAGGTGACCCAAGCTGCAGTTCCAGTATTGCCATTGATCTGGCAGGCCACCCCAAGGAAGTGACTTAAATTAGTGAGTATAGCCCCATCTTATAGCTGGGACAAGCCAACATAGCCTTTCTCCTGCCATAGAAACAAAGGGAAGAATGATCACTGATACAAAGATCGAAGTTCTCAAGTATTCATAGGGATGCTATGTTTTGGACTCTTAAGTCTATGTGCTAGTAAGAACACAGATTGTTCCTGATCATCTGGGGCTGAGAAATACTCACCTGATGATGGCGCTGGTGAGCAGAATCGTTGGTTGGCCCCTGTGGCCAAGATACTGTCTCCTGCAGCTTGTGGGGGAGTGAGCACCGGGGTGGCATTTGGGGGTGAGCCCAGAGACCTCGAATCTGTCAACGAAGGTCCTATCTGTGATTGGACAGTCTTTCTATGCAAAGTGCTGGTGTTCTCGATGCTGGCACAAGAGCTGGGGATGGAAGGGGGCAGGCTTGGGACAGGTACCAAACTCCTCTGGGGACAAGAGCTGGGGCCAGTGGCATTTTCTGTCTTCACAATGATGCCGACGGTGTGGTTCTGAAGCCCCCCAGCCGATGGTGGCGTAAGAGGCCGGGGCCAGCCTTGCCGGTGTGTGAGGCCTGGTAAGGGGGTGTTGGCGCCAGGAAGTCGCCGGGGATCCATGGAATCAGTGGGGCTGCTGTAGAGGTGTGGGCCATTGGCTTTTACCTCTGTGTTCACTGGCCCATTGGCAGTCCCACAAGGGGTTTTCTTGGACTTTTCCACACAAGAACTGCAGCTGATGTCCTCTAGGACCGAGGCTTGGTGGGGTGGAGAGCAGCCCAGGGAATTCTGGGTGCTAACTGCTGAAGGGCAGGACAAAGGGTAGTGGGAAGGTAGAGGTGCCTTGTCAGCGGTTTGCAGGGAGGTGGTGATTGAGCTGTCAGTCACAATAACAGGCTTAATATCAGCCTTCTCTGTCTGTTCAGAGTCCCAATGCGAAGGCATCTGCTTAGCAGATAAATGTTTCAATATGCTGCACTGGAGCGCAACAACACTACAGAGCCACTGCAATGGAAGGAGAGGAGAGGAGTGAGAGGCCTGGGAGGTGTTGGTCTATCCTGCCAGTGTCCAGGGCTACAGCAAAGTTGACAAGCACTGTTACCAAGGTTCCAACAAGAATGACCAGAAAGGGATCCCACTTTCATTCCCAAGAAAGACTTATTTATGCACTTGGCAGTACTACCACAATCAGTGGAACTTGAGATTCCCGTTCTGGCTCTGCCCTGAAGGCTCCCTTGTGATCAACATTAAGCAAGTACCCCAGTATCTGCTGTGTGTCTGACAAGATCACTTAACCTCTCTGTGGATCTGCTCATCTACTCCTTCAGTACAGAACTGCCCAGCTTGAAGCAATGGGGAACTGATGAGGGGAGCAGCCTGTTTGACTGATGTTCTCTTGCCTTTGGCACCTGAGCCTGGGATTCTCCATGGCCACTCAACTTTTAGGGGCTAAGGTGGAGATAGGGTAGAGGCAGGAATGACGGACATTGGGGCTCTGGTGACACAGAAGAGAGACTAGACTTGGGAATCCCAATTCTGCTTTCACTCACCTCTTGCTGCTCTGCCTGGGTGGCTAAGTGCTCAGAGTTCAAAAGGTGCGTCTGTGATTCCTCAGGGATCCCATTGCAGATCAGCTCCCCATCCCGAATGGCCGCAGGTGCAATAAGAGGGGGTGGGAACTGGTACTGAGATTTTATAGCATCAGGAACCTGTTTAAGATAGGAGGGAAGAGTGCCAATATGCCCAGTTGAATTCTGCCCTAACTAGATACTATTTCATCTGTAGTGCTGGTACCCACGGGACCATCTACTCTGTGATCCAAGGACAACGAGGCTCAGTGTGCTGCAACTGCTTTGGGTTGCCCTTTGACTCTCGCACAGATATCTTGTCTAAAAAAGTACAGAAATAGCAACAATAGGCAGGGCTTTCATTGTTCTTCTTTAAGGTCCAAGGTCTTGCAGAGTTCTAAAGCTACCACATACTATCTTTTGTTTTGTCTCAAACATGCAAGACTGACACTGGATTGGGCTTCAGGGTTGTCCAAGTTGTAGGTTTGCAGTATCTAGTGCCAATGGGCAGGGATGAATAGTAATTGAAAAGTAAGTTAAATGAGGTTATATTCATGGGAGAGAGATTAAGCATGACACCTGACTAATATGAGCATTTAATCAATGTTAGTTTTCATCATTCATTCGTGACTCACGAGACAAGTGAAGACTTTTTTGTTGCACAAAGAAAAATGACACACTCTGATTTACATTATGTAAGAATGAAGAGTCACACAAAAAGTCATTCATACATTCAGCCAACATTATTGAGTGCCTCACAAGTCTGGCACTGTTCCAAATCCTAGAAGTCCAGAGATAAACATAAAATTTAAGCCTTGCCCTCAAGGAACTCATAGTCTAGTGGAGCAAATATAGAAATGTTATTACAAGAAAATGCACCCTAGAGTACAGGGATATCTGTGGTGCTATTAAAAAGAAAAAATGTGCTAGGTGTGGTGGTACACATCTTTTAATCCCAACACCTAAGAGGCAGAGACAGCAGATCTCTGTGAGTTGGAGCCCAGCCTGGACCAAACAATCCACAAACAAAAAGAGATATCTGTGAGAATGGCCAGTAAAGATGAGCACAGAGGCAAGGAGCATGGAGCTGAGAACCACCACCTAGTGCTATGGGGTTTCTGAAGCAACAGAGGACAGAACACAGCTGCCCCTGCAGAAGATCTGACAAGGTATCAGGTGACAGGTTTTCCTCTGCACTCCTATTATCAAACATAAAGACCACTGTCCTATGGTGCTGTAGTCTTCATTTCCTATTCAAACTGTCCAAGAACAAACTATTCTTTTTTTTTTTTTTTTTTTAAATTTTGGTTTTTTGAGACAGGGTTTCTCTGTAGCTTTGGAGCCTGTCCTGGAACTCACGCTGTAGACCAGGTTGGCCTTGAACTCACAGATCTGCCTGCCCCTGCCTCTTGAGTGCTGGGATTAAAGGTGTGCGCCACCACCACCTGAGGAAGAAACTATTCCTCAGGCAGTTTATAACCCTGATTTCCTCCTCAACAATAAGGAAAATATTTAGAGGAAAGTCAATGAAAAGATTTAACCAAGGCTTTCTAATTTGTTCACTGTAGCATCTGGGCAGACTTCTGAATCTATATGATAAATGAATTATAATTTGGATTACTTTTAGATCCATTTAACTAGAGGTATGAGGCCTACCACCTCATACCTATTCCTGTAATGAGAAACACTTTAATTTGAGAAAACCATCCTACTGAAGGATAAGTTGTTAGTTACCCAGTTAAGAGTTTTCTGTACAATTTCCAACAGTTAAGTATCCTTGCTAGTTCTGAAATAACATCCACTAAAAGGGATGGGAATAGTGTGATTGAGGTTAAAACATGGCTGCCACCAAGTGGCCATTTTTGAGAACTGCTAATGGATATATAGCATGTTAAACCTTCAGATCAACTGAATTAGGAGATTGAATACTTTGAAAACAAGAGTTTTTCAATGAAGGAAATTCTCTCAGGCTCTTTGGATATAGTTTAGCAAGTATCAAGTACATAGAAATACTAGGTAGTTGTCTTGGTTGATATATTAGTCTAAAAACAGATCCATAGGGAGAACTTTCCCTTGAACACATTTTTCTTAAATTTTCAGTTGGATATCTCTCTTCATCTCCTACATGGCTGTCTGCCAAATTAATTACAACTTCACCTCATCAGAGTTCTCAGAAGGGGACCATTTAACAGGGACAGACACAGTTAAGTATTAGGCTGGCTTGTTTTTATAGTAACTTATATGGCAGAATCATTGGTGAAAAATGAACATCGATGCCAGGCAGTGATGGTGCATGTCTTTAATCCCAGCACTCAGGAGGCAGACAGATCCTGGGGTGGTGGGCTTGGGGGCTTTAAGTACGCAAAATAAACCAGGTAGTAAGCAGCCTTCATCCATGGCCTGTGCATATCTTTTGCCTTCAATTTCCTGCCCTGATTTCCCTCAACATGAAGTGCGACCTGAGAGTTGTAAGCTGAAATAAATGCCCCCCCCACACCTGCAAAGTTAGCTATAATCATGGTGCTTTATCACAGCAACAGAAACTCTAAGACAGATGTTACACGTGACAGGGGAGTACAACTGGGCTTGCTGAGATGGGCTGAAGGCTGCTCATCTTTTGAAGAGCTATAAATAGATTTCAAAACCATACCTGGAATCTTGCCTTTGTAATCATGACTACCATCCTCAAGTATCACTATGCATTTATTATTTGCTGAGATACCAAAGATGTATCGGTGGGGCTTCAGTCTCCCACTGATCCTGTGCCATCGGAGAAACCAGCGCCCCAATGTTTTGCTTGTTCTGACTGGGCCACGACTCACCTTCAAGCTTCTTCTTCTGACAGACTGGAGCACACGGCGGTTAGGGGGGTGCTTCTTATGGATTCGGTTCAGGAAATCCACTTTGACAACATGCTGTGAAATGGTGTCCTGGAAACGATCAAACACCTGGCACCGATTGCTCAGTGTCAGATTCTTCTGGTTCAGCTAGGGACAAGCAGAAATACCACCGTGGTGAATTTCTAAGGGTGCTGTCCCTTCCAGCTAGCCCTATTCTCTGGGCTTAAAAAACAGAAACTCTCACTGGGCAGTGGTGGTGCACACCTTTAATCCCAGTACTTAGGAGGCAGCGGTAGGCAGGTCTCTGTGAGTTTGAGTGAGTTCCAGGACAGCCAGGACTGTTACACAGAGAAACTGTTTTTTGGGGGGACAGGGGTTAAGACAACCAACAAGCAAAAAAACCAAAGCAAAACAGAAACTCTCAGTAAATGGGTTCCTTCTGTCTGGATGGAGGCCCGTCATGGGGCAGGAGACTCCTGCTCCCTAGAAAGGCTTTTGGGAGTTAGGAAAACAGTCAAGTAGCCTGGAAGTGCCCCTAATTGAGCTAGACTGTAGGTCAGGACAACTCAGAGTCCTTCCTAGCAGGCCTCGGCCCTCAAGAGAGCCAAGAAGCAGATTCCCCACTCATCAAGGAACTCTCCTTACAGAAAAACTGTCCTACGTAGAGGCCTTGCAAGGTCAAAATCCCAAGTATTCTGTCCCATTCCTGTTCCAGGGTACCAGCAAGCATTACTGAACTCATCTCAGTTCAGTTATTACATCTTCTCCTGTGGAAGGGAAACCTCTGGTCTGCTCTTAAAGATCAAAGGGAAAGAAGGGAAGAGCTTGTGCAGGTGCTGACAGAAGGCATGGAGAACCTGTGCCACTACTAACCTCTAGTATCTGACCCCTACACTCTAGTTCAAAAGACAGGATCTGGATAAGAGATGGCTTAGGGGTTAAGAGGACTTTCTATTTTCCAGAGAATACACGTTGAGTGGCTTACAAACACCTGCACTCAGTTCCAGGCAGTCTGATACCCTCTTCTTCTGCCCTCTGAGGTCACCCACACACGTGGTATTCACTCACGCAGACAAACATCCGTGTACATAAATAAAAACAAATCTTAACAATTTCTTAAGAAACATTACTTTATGCTGGGTGTGGTGGTACATACCTTTACTCTCAGTACTTGGGAGGCAGCTGAGATAGTCAGATCTATGTGAGTTTGAGACCAGCCTGATCCACAAATCCAGGCCAGTCTGGACTAGAGAGAAACCATCTCAAAAATAATTTTTGTTTTGTTTTGTTTTTCAAGACAGGGTTTCTCTGTAGCTTTGGAGCCTGTCCTGGAACTAGCTCTTGTAGACCAGGCTGGTCTCGAACTCACAGAGATCCGCCTGCCTCTGCCTCCCGAGTGCTGGGATTAAAGGCGTGCGCCACCACTGCCCGGCAATAAAATTTTTTTTAAACCTCATGTGTATGAATCTTTTGCCTGCACAGGCAAGAAGAGAGTGTTGGATGCTCTGGAGCTAGAGTTACGGGAAGCTGGGTTGTGAGCCACCCAGCTGGGTGCTGGGAATGGAACATGGATCCTCAACAAGAACAAGTACTTGTTAAAAAAATGATTTTACATTCATTCATTCATTTTTCCCCAAGACAGGGTTTCTCTGTGTAGCCCTGGCTGTCCTTGAACTTAAGAGATCCACCTGCCTCTACCTACTGAGCACTGGGATTAAAGGCATATGCCACTACTTCCCACCCCCGTCATGGTAAGTCTTATGGTTTAATTTGGAAAGGCTATTTTTGTAAAGAAGTACCTTATGGGTGACTGCATAGAAGGACTAACCCTCCTGGAGAGGTAGACAACAGATCTGCTCCAGGGTAGAAAGCTGTGTGGAAAATGTCTAAAGAGGGGCAGTGAGATGGCTCAGTGCATAAAGTAAGCCCAGTGACTTGAGTTTGATTTCCAGAACCCAAGTGGAAAGTGGGGCTAGTGAGATGGCAGAGTGGGTGAGGGTACTTATCACCCAGCCTGGTGACTTACAACATTATCCTCTCACCTCCACATGTATGCTCGCACATAGACACAGCAATAATAAAGCTGGGTGTGGTGGTGACTCAGACTTGTAATTCTAGCACTTGGGAGGTGGAAAACAGAAGGCAGGCTCAGGGAGGTTCTAGACCACTCTCGGCTACACAGTGAATTTGAGGTCCTCAAAAAAAGGGAGGGGCTGAAAATGGCTCAGTGGTATGCTCTTGTAGAAGATCCAGGTTCAGTCCCCAGCATCTACATGATGGCTCCATAACTACTTCTAAATCCAGCTCTAGGAGTGCCAACATCCTGTTCCAGTCAACAAAGGCACGAGCTACGTGTCTGGTGCACTTACATACAATGCAGGCAAAATACACACATAAAATACCAAATAATTAAAAAATAAAAACCAACAAAACCCACCCTCAAACCAAAAAAATGTGCTGGGGCTGTAAATTAATGGTAGAGCACTTGCCCAGCCTATACAAGGCCTGGGGTTCCATCTCTGGCATTATAAAATTTTAAAAAGGAAAAAAAAGAAAAACTATCATGACTACTGGCAATATATATATATTGCAGCATTCACTTTCATCCATTCAACAACTCACTGGGAACTAGGATGTGCCAACACAAGGTAGTTACAAAGAACTAATGCAAGAGAAGGGCACAAAGTCATTTAATGGTTGGGCCACATGTATTCCTAACAGCCAATCATTTATTTTCTTAAGGTTGGCTCTAACAAACTCACTCTTTAGGGCGATAACAGCAACTGTTTAATTCTTGTGGGTTAAAAATGACAAGCAAGCAAGTCAAGCTGCACAGCCTCAACAAGATCCATGGGAAAAAAAAGATGCACAGGTGAGATCCATGAGAGGCGACCTGAGTGTGGTCTGCTAAAACCAGTGAACTCCGGCACAATGCAGACTCTAGTATGCTTTCTCAGGGCCAGTGCCTACCCCAGCTGGGTCTGTACAGAGCTAATTAGACACGCCATGCTTACCACCACATGCTCGATGTGATTCGGACACATCCATCTGCCCAGGGGCATGGCAGTGAGCGGGGGCTCGAGGCAGTCCATGTGAAACAGAAGTGGGCAATAGTCACACTGGATGAGAGGGGCTACTCGACAACTCCTGCAAAGGAATGAGATATATGGGTGATTTCTGGGGCATGATGGGAAAATTAAAAGTCTAACTCTACAATGAAGAAGAGCCTGTCCTCAGTCCTCACAGCTTCTTCCATACCTCCTTCCCTCCCTCCAGGGTTCTATCACATAATCACTCAGTAAGGAAGATGGAAACCAGGTTCTTCAGTATTTTATCTTCTAGAAAAAAACTGCATCTTGTGAATATAAATGTTTATTTGGAGTATGGCTAATGTGGCTATCAGAGCAAGAATGACCAACGCTTAGTACTCATCCCTGCTTTCTGATCTTCCTATTTTAAAGAAATTCTCCCTCAAAAATAAATTAAAAATAAATAAATAAATAAATAAAACCCACCAAAACCTTAGAGGCTGGTGAAATTGCCCAGTGGTACAAACAGACTGCCACCTAGCTTGACTACCGGAGTTCAATTCATAGAACCCATTGCTAAATGGGAGAATCAACTCTTTCAAGTTGTCATCTGCATGTATATGTTGTGGCACATGTTCATCTTACCCCCCAAAAAGTGAATGTAATAAAAATAATACATTAGCAGTCTTTCTGGAGTTGTAACTACACGACAAAAGATTTCCCTTCTGTGTGAAAAGAACAATAACCAGTACTGATAAATGGAGATGGAGGCAAGAAAATTACTTTGCATATATTTATGGAAGCATGCTTCATGGAGAGGTGGTAAGCAAATACTGACAATCTCAAAGATACACTAGAGACAAAGCTTTTCCTGGCAGAGTTCTGTAGTTGTTCTTCTTTACTTTTTTAATTTTTGGTTTTTGGAGATAGTGTTCCTGTTAGAACTGGCTGTCCTAAAACTCATTCTGTAGACCAGGCTGGCTTTGAACACGTAAGAGATCTGCTTGCCTCTGCCTCCCAAATGCTGGGATTAAAGACACACAGCAAAACAACCACCAAGTTCTATACTTCTAATTGACTACCATCTAGTTTTCCATAGCTTTTGTTATAAACACTTAGTTGTTGAGGGTGTGGCTGTGAAGCAGTCTCATGTAGCCTGAACTCACTAGTTAGCTAAGATTCTCAATTCTTGTTCCTCTTGCATCTAACACCGAAGTGCTAAGATATCAGTTTGCACCATCATTTTGGGTTTAAGTAATGTCGGGTATCAAAGCATGTTGGGTTAACATAGTACTAACTGTGCTATATTCTCAGTCCCCAAGCATCCTTTGTGATAGCCATTTTCTCCTGCTATCCTGCTCCAACCATAACAGTTTTTCTGACATAACTCAAGCCAACAAATCCAGCTTCAATCATTGAAACATCTGGTTCCTGTAACTGAGAGCCTCTCCGAAGGAAACCAGTGGCAGCTGTTTGACTTAGGTAGCCAAGGGCCTTTTGGAATTTGTCTAGTCCAAAATATACCAACTACTACTTTAAAATTTATCTTATCCTTAACAATTTGCTGGCTAGCCTAAACACATTTAGGGGGGAAAAAAAAGCATTTTGTGTGCATTGGAAGGAAAGCCCATGTGCCACAGTGTTCATCCAGGGACTGAGTTTTTCCTTTCACCATGAGGACCCTCAGGATGGATCTCAGGTGCCAGGCTTGGCATCAAGCACCTTAACCCATTGAGCCATCTTATCAGCTCCTCATGCTCCAGTTTAAGTTTAAATTCTAACTACTCTTAAGTTATTACCAATTTAACACTACTTCTGTACTGTGATCTATCTATCTATATTTCTTTCTTTCTTTCTTTTTTGGTTTTTTGAGATAGGGTTTCTCTGTACCTTTGGAGCCTGTCCTGAACTAGCTCTTGTAGACCAGACTGGTCTGGAACTCATAGAGATCCGTCTACCTCTGCCTCCCAAGTACTGAGACTAAAGGCATATGCTACCACCGCCTGGCGATTTTTCTTTATTGAGACAGGGTTTCATTATATAGCTCAGGTTAGCCTGGAACTCACTAAGTCGACCAGGCCTTGAACTCATAGTAATCTGTCTGCCTTTGTCTCTGGGATTAAAAGTGTGTGCTACCACACCTGCTTCTTTTGATTGTCTAGACTTGTGACAGTTTCATAATAAATTTTAGTAATATGCCCCCCCACTTCCCAACAAGTCCCTCTGAGTTTCCTCTGTTTTATGGGTATGACCCAGAGTTTTTATTTTTTTGGTTTTTCGAGATAGAGGGGTTCTCTGTGTAATTCTGGAACTAGCTCTTATAGACCAGGCTGGCTTTGAATTTATAGAGATCCACCTGCCTCCTGAGTGCTGGGATTAAAGGCACGTGCCGCCACCACCCACCACTACCCGGCAAGTTTCATTTAAAAAAAAAAAACAAAAAAAAAAACACTTATTGTGTGTTTGTGCATGTCACAGCTCTCCTGAAGAGGCTAGAAGATAACTTGCCACAGTTTTGTCCTTCTAGTATGTAGCTTCTGGGAGTTGAGCTCAAGTTATGATGATGTGGGAGCCTTAATCCAATGAGCCATCACATTGGTTCTCATCGAGCAGGGTTGGGGTTACTTACTAATATGAACTTTTCAATGGTTATACCATTAAAGAAAATGACACTCCCTTCCCATCAACCAATAAGCCTTCCTGAAAGAGTGGAGCCTTATGAGTGGGGCTAGCTTTGAACTCCCCAAACTGCCTCCACCTCCTAAGTACTGGGATTACATGCATATATCATACACCTGGCTCTGGATCTTGATTCTTCAGGTAATGTTATTGACATATTCAAGGAAGTGGCCAATTAGTTCTGTGTGCTTATACCATCAGAATATGGGCTGTCCACATTAACAAAGAGGATTTAAGAGGAAAAAAAAAAAACAATAACTGCATTTGCTGAATATAGGCATAGAAAAAAATACCTGTTACACGTGAAACAGACTTTGACCGGCAAGGGAACGAGACCGTTATGATCTAACTCATGTTGTGTTCTTTTAACATTCTTCCCCGTGGTTTCCTCCTTTCTTCTCCGTTTGCTAGAACCTAGAAAAGAAGCTGGTGGTGCTGAACTGTCCTTGGCTTTGAATTTCTTGTTGGAATATGAAAACATTAAGTGAAAGGAACAGATCTAAGCAAAAGCATGTGCCATGGCTGGGATAGATTTCTTTCTGAGGCCCCCAGGGCTGGTTTCAAGTGACAAAACAGGAGTAAGAAAGAAGGGTGGGGGGCTGGAGAGATGGCTCAGTGGTTAAGAGCACTGGCTGCTCCTCTAGAGGTCGTGAGTTCAATCCCCAGCTTCCACATGGTGGCTCACAACCATCTATAATTGAGATCCGATGCCCTCTTCTGGCATCATATCATACATGGAGGCAGAATGTTGCATACATAATGATAAATAAATAAATAGAAAAACCAAAAAAAAAAAGAAAAAAAGAAAAAAGAAAGAAGGGTGGGGAAGACGACGACACGGGGTGACAACAGATACATGACGACTAGAAGCAGAAGTTACCTGCTTTATGGCAGAAACACACTGATCTTACCAATATGAAATAACCAGAAACCTGGAATAGTAGCAACCTATGTCCAAGTTACATGGTCAACAAAGACTAGTCTGTGAAGATAACTGAGCAATTTAATCATATTTCTATAGAAGCCAGAAAAGCAGATTCCATATGCAACCCTCCCTCCCAATTTGACACAGGTTCTCTCTATAGTTCTGGCTGACTTTGAACTTGCTCTGTAGACAAAGCTGGCCTAGAACTCAGATATTCATCGGCCTCTGCCTCTCAAGTGCTGAAATTAAAGGTATTCGCCAATAAGCATAGATATATACACCCTTTAAAATAAAATGTACATGTGTAAAGGTCACGCGACAACTTTTCCCTACTTCCACTTTTATGTTCCAGGGATCAAACCCAGGATTGCATGGCAAGTGCCTTTATTATCTCAGCTATCTTGCAAGTTGCCCAATAGGCATTTCCATCCATGAATCCAAAGGAGGAACCTTTCTCACATACACAGTCTATGCAGCCCTAGCTGGCCTCAGTCTCACAGAAATCCATCTTCCTTTATCTTTCCATGCTGAAACAAGAGGGATGTGGCACATTTGGATCATGTGTATTCTTTTTTCTTTTCTTTCTTTCTTTTTTTTTGGTTTTTCGAGACAGGGTTTCTCTGTGTTAACAGCTCTGGCTGTCCTGGAACTCACTTTGTATACCAGGCTGATCTCAAACTCACAGAGATCCAGTTGTCTCTGACTCCCAAGTGCTAGGATTAAAGTAGTGTACCCACTGCCAGACTTCACGTGTGCTTTTAAGCCTTCCAATTTTCTTGTTTTTGTATATGTCTGTATCTGAAGGCATGAGATTTCCTTTGACTGCAGTCTACTTTATATATTGAGGCAGCTCTTCCTCTGGAGCTTACCACTTTAGTTTGTTTGGACAGCAAGCTTATTCCACTTCTGCCTCCGACAATCTTATTACAGGAAGGCTGTCCTGCCCACCTGGCTGATGACATGGGTTCTGAAAACATGAACTCCAGTTCTCACATTTTCATGGCAAGTGCTTTATTTCCTGAGCCATCTTCCCATATTCCCTTTTGTTTTTTCAGATAGGGTCTCACTTTGTAGCCTAGGCTGGTGAAAAATTCACTATATAGCTTCTGCCTCAAACTGATGCTGGAATTACAGGCAATTAAGACACCATCCTAGCCAATCTGTTTTTTAGAGGGAAAAGAGATCTAGAAGCATCATGGTATCAAATAGAAGCCATGACTTGGTTCTCTTTGTTAAAAAGGGAAATTTGACAATAGCTATCAAATCCACCATTGCAAAATGTGACCTAACAATTCTAATAAAAGTCGGGGCTAGAGAGATAGCTCAATGGTTAAGGGGACTGGTTGCTCTTTTCAAGGACCCAAGTTCAATTCCCAGCATCAACATGGTGGTTCACAGCTATCTCTAATTCCAGTTCCAGGGGATCTGATACCCTTTTCTAGGTTCTGTGGGCACCAGGCACACACATGGTGCACAAAACATATTTGCAGGCAAAATAGCCATGTACATAAAAATAAATTTTAAAAATGTTAGAAACAATTTAAACGGCAATGAACAGAAAACCCTTTAAATCAATTATAGTACATTTGTATAATGGACTATTATGGAGCCATAACAAAAACCTAATGAAATGCTACAGTAATGCTAAAACACCACTGGACTGCATTATAAGAATAAAGAACAAACTGTAGAACAGTTTGTATAGTATGTTATTTAAGAAGTACAGGCAGACATACATACTTACATACTCTCTTTCTCCCTCTCTCCCCAGAATGATAAATAAGAACCAAACAAAGAGCAGCTGTCTGCAAAGGGGAGGAGGAGATGCTGGGGATCAAATCCAAGACTTTGTGCATGGAAGCTCTACCACCCAACTATATTCCTAAACTTTGTTTCTTCATTCATTTATTTAGGAATTGAAAAGATTTGGGCTGAAGAGATGGCTCAGAGGTTAAGAGCACTGACTGTTCTTTCCCGAGTTCAATTCCCAGCAACCATATGGTGCCTCATAAGCATCTATAGTAAGATCTGTTGTCCTCTTTTGGGGTACAGGCACACATGCAGGCAGAATACTGTATGCATAATAAATAAATCTTAAAAAATAATTTAAAAACTTTAATTCTGTGCATCATCTGCATGTGGGTGTGTGCATGTGCCTGCAGAAGCCAGCTGCCTGATATGGGCGTAGGGAAAGGAACTCAAGTCCACTGGAAGAGGAGCAAGTACTTTTAACTGCTGAGTCATCTCTAGTCCTTCTTTTAACTAAGTTTTTTTTTAAAATTTATTCCTTTATGCATATGAATGTTTGCCCACCTGTATATATGCGCACCATGTGCATGCCTGGTGCCTGTAAAGGTCAGAAGAGGATACTGGATCCCTTGAAACTGGAGTTACTGATGGTCATGAGTCACAATGGGAACCAAACCTCAGGCCTCTGCAGAAGCTGTCAGTGTACTGAACCACTCAGCCATCTTCTTGAGCCTTCTTTTAATGTTTTGAGACAGTTCCAATATGTAGCTCAGGCTGGCCCCAAATTCACGATCCTCTTGCCTTATCCTCCCAAGTGACCAGATTATTGCTATGTATCACCCTACTTGGTTTATGTTAGGGGAAAAAAATGTAGGGAAACAACGGGATAGGAGACAGAAGACTCAGAAAATGAAAAACTGAATAAGTACTATAACAACTAAAACCTTTGATGCTATCTCCAGGCAGAATGAGGAACAATTTACAAGACAATGGCTATAGGCAGTAACCTTGCAGGCAGCACTGTTCTTTGGGCTAAATAATAACCCTTTGGGAAGCCAGGGTAAGAAAGGGGAGATGATGAAGATGATGATGTCGCTAACCTGGTAGTGCAGTGGTACAAGTCAGTTCATTGGGCAATTGAAATTGGGTAGGGTTCCGCTCCATAGCGGCAGCAATCAGCAGCTCAAAAGGCCGCCGCAGCTGAGGCTGCACATAGTCCGGCTCTGTTGCTACTGGCTCCTCATCCACGTCAATGATGTCCTCATCAACGTCGTTATGCTCAGAGGTGGGGGTCTCTGTGCTGGCGTTGGATGTGGGGGTGCCAGGCCGGCTGGCTCTCCTTTCCAGGATCCGGGCATGGGCAATGGCCTTGAGTTCAGTTTTGCTAGCTGATCTGTCCAACAAGTCAGTGTCACTGCTGGGGGATGTAGTCCGTTTACTGGTTTTGTCCACCAGTCCATTGACGTGGCCCAGCTCCTTTTTCTGCTCTCGTTTCTGCGCAAATGAATAGGTGGGCCCATCATGAAAAGAACAAATAGAGATGGGTATACAATGTCCTGCTAGAACACTTATGAAAATTACAAAGTCCCTTACACATCACAGAATCATCCACCTCAGAACCTGGGACAGCAGCCTATTAAAGTTGAGATATGTATTTTAATTATGTGTGTATTAGTGTTTTGCCTGCATATATGCCTGCGTACCATGCATGTGCCTGATACCCATCAATGCCAGAAGAAGGCCTCAGATCACAGAAACTGGAGTTGAGAGCTACCACATAGATGTTCCAGGTCCTCTGGAAGAACAGTCAGTACTCTATTGATGAGCCATTACTCTTGCCCTAGATACAGCTATGACTGAACTAACTAAAATGGAGAAAACATGGCAGTAGTGAATTACCAAAAACAGTGTGGAAATTTTGGAATAACTGCAATTCACTGTATGATACTTAACATCTATACACATATTAAGGACAGGGCAAGCAGCTAAGAAACTAAACACAGAACAAATTTAGTGAGATGACGGTAAGAACACTGTAATACAAACAAAGGTCACTGTCACTTACTTGCCTGTGACAGGTGCATCCTGACCTACTGATAGGTTTTGAAAATAGCTCAAAACAGAGAAAAATCTGCAAAGGTAAAACAGGCTGGAAGAGCTCATTTTTTAGGGGGATGGCACAGAAAGGTGCCACATGGAGAGAACCAGTGCAGAAAGCAGGCACCCAAGAACCGTGGCTTTCCATCTTAGCTAGAAACTTGGAAAGTGACACTTCTAGAAGGCATGAAATGCACAAAGACTACAGTGAACTTAGTAGGAATGGAGAGTGGACAATGCATCTTCCTAAGGCTCTAAAATCAACGAAGTATCATATTAATCTCCATTTAGTTAGGTCCTGCCTAGGCAGCTCAGGAATTCTTCCATCTGCAAAGTGAAAGCACTAAATCTTTTCCCTCTTAGGGATATGGTGGTGATAAAAAGGACCGCATATATGAAAGGCAGGAATCATAACAGGACTGACCATCAGGAGTTCATGAGACCCAAAAGATATCTACTTCAATCCATTTCACTGTGAATACCGAGGTCAAAGGGGAGTGGTGGTGACAGTGGATAAGGCAGATGTGGAAGGAACCCTTAGGTAGAGAGGTCTATGTGACAATGAGACAGAGCATCAGGAGAAACGCCCTATGTTAGAAAAAGAGCATTTATTCCTAGCAAGCAAGGTTCTAGAGAACTCAAGAGGTAATAGAACTTTAGAATGAGAGAAAATTTGGTTTCAATCTTGGCTCTTTCAATTCTTCTGAGTCCTTGGGAATATAGTCTATATTTCATAGCCTCAGTCTGTTCCTTTCCATAATTAAGATCTACTACCAGCACTCTTAGATACTTGCATAGATTAAGTGGAATAACAGTAAACACCTGGTATACAATGGGCACTAGCAAGATTTCACCTCTTTTCCTTGGCTGATCCCAACCCTTTTATGTCTAGCTTCTTTGCATAGTAAGTTTCTGAACAAACAGGACATATTCTATGATTCTATGAGATGCACAGGAAAGGGCTTTGGAAGCTAGGTAGCTCTTTCTGTTTCTGCAACTAAGGATGTCATCACTGACCATGACATCATGTTGTGACCAAGAAAACAGCCCTGATGCCACAAGAAAAGAAATTCTTTGGTTATACAATTAGTGTGGGAAGGAAGCAGGGTAGCCTACAGACAAATCGTAATTATAGCCCGCAATGTAAAGGTGGGATCAGATATAATCTGGTGACACACACGTACTTCCTTTTTTTTGGGGGGGGGGGGAGAATAAATAAAGTTTAGTTCTTGCTCTCTATAAAAAACTTCAAAATAGCCAGGTGGCAGCACACATAATCCCAGTACTCAGAAGGCAGAGGCAGGCAGATTTCTGTGAGTACAAGGTCAGCCTGGTCTACAGAGCAAGTTCCAGTACAGGCTCCAAAGCTACACAAAGAAATCCTGTCCTGAAAAACCAAATAAGTAAATAAATAAATTAAGTTTAAAAATTTCAAAGTAGAAAACAATTAGCCATGCTTATAATTCAGTTAGTACTGACCTAAAGAAAAGGGAAACAAAGAGAAATCAGACAACCAGGACAGAGGGATTCAAAATCCACTCCTTTAATAAAACTGATCAAGCCTCTGGAGACCTCATGGAACTAAGAAGAAGCCTTCTTTTTTGGAGCCACAGATAAGGACACCATATTCAGGCTATTTCCTAAGAGATCAATAAGATCAGACTAAGCCTGTCACTAGTGACTTAACATGGCTCATTGGATTAATACACCACCTTCTGCCCTCTTTCACATCCCATGTCTGGAGTTTTAAGTCTTACAGTCAACATGGAGAGAGAATAGTGCTTCCAGTGTTAGAAGGAACAAGAGGATGAAAATGCCCTTAGGATCAAGCCCCTTAGCTCCAAAGGACCATTGCTCTAGCCCTGGCATTCTGAGTGAAGCCTTCAGAAAGCAGCATTATTACCTTTCGGCGAACAGTGCACCGGTGACACATCCACTCCCCAGGAGGCAACATCTCTTCACTCAGTGGAGGGTTACTGTGGGGAAAAGACAAGGGCAAGACTAAGTAACTAACCCTTGGATGCAGCTGAAAACAGATCTGGCACAAGCTGCATGTCCCTAACTACTGCTGTGGCCAGTTCTGGAGCCCTGCTAGAGCTCTCATGTCCTTTGAAATGCCTGTTTAACAACGTTATCATCACTTCAAGGGGGAAACTCCTTCCACAACTTAAAAAGAGAGAAGCCAAATCCATAGCTGTCGACCCTAGGTTTACAGGAAAAGGCATAAAGTACTAGTTGAGAGCCTCAAGAATCATTCCCGAATTCTGAACTATGCCTCACTCAAAGTCTGAGTCTAAACCCAATCTCTTCTCTCTGTGGTTCAGAACCTTGTCACACAGGCCTTCTCAGATACCCATACCCCCAGTGAATATTTGCCACTCCTTCCTTTGTGCTACTCTCCTGCCAGTAAAACTGTACCCTCACCCCCGGCTAGCCATTCTTACAGCTTGCTCTAGGCTCCATGGCTTTGTTTTGTCTCGCATCCATAAGCAGTCCTTTGCCCTCCTCTTCAATTAGGCTTGTCTTGTGACTCGCTTTGACAAACAGAATGCAAGACTGTGACATGTTGTAACTTTCAAGCCTGAGCCTTAAGCAATCTGTAGATTCCAACCTTATATGTTTGGAATGTTCTGTCTCAGAGCTCTGCTAAGAGAGTCACATGGAGGAGGTCTGAGGTACTGCAATCAACAGCTTCAGCAAACTCCAACAGGTCGTACCAACTACTGCTATGAATCATCTTGGACATACCAGAGCAGATAAGTCTCCAAATAACTGTGGTCCTGGCCAACTACATGTACAACAGAAAACCACCCAGCTGATCCCAATTCAAGCCTCTACTAGTCTGTTTTGGGCCACTGCATTTTGGTAGGTTACCAGACATGGCTTCTCCACCTGCACTTTCTAGACTACTCATAAATGTTATTCTCCCTGTTTAACAGTTGAGTTCCTTTTTCTCTCTGTGTGGGCATGAGCATTAAGTGTTTTGTCTATGTGTACCACATAGTCTCCAGAAGAGGGTGCTGGAGTTACAAGAAGTTCTGAGCCACCTGATAGGAATTCTGGAAACCAAACTCAGGTCCCCTGAAAGAACAGGATGCTCTTTCAACTTCTCAACTTCGAAGCCATTTTTCTAGCCTGCCTCCTTGCATTTTTAATAAATAAAGCCTTAATTAAAACCAGAGCTATATCAGGCATGACATATGCCCAGATTTGGGAGGCTAAGGTAGGAAGATTGAGAATGATGCCAATTTGGGCTACACAGTGATTTACAGGCATGCATGAAACTCTGCTTCAAAACAAAGCAAAATCCAGGCCAAACAAGCAAAGCTCAAAACCCAAGCTGTATAGGGATAGACCTAACAGACCTTTAGATCATTGTTTCCATTAAAGTTACATGAAGATTTTATAATTCCCAGAAGAGTCACATTTATATTGTTCATACAACAGGTGTCTTGTTCTAAAAGTATGATTCCCAGTTAAACAGCAATATCTAAAAATGCATTAGAATATAAATTCCAGCCTGGGACCATAGTTCAGTTGGTAGAGTACTTGTCTAGCATGCGTAAATCAGTTGTGGGGCGCCCTTTAAATCCAGGCATGGTGGCTCACACCTATAATTCCAGCATTAAGGAGGCTGGGGGCAGGAGGATCGCTGTGAGTTTGATGTTACATGGACTACACAGTGAGACTCTGTCTCAACCCCACCCCCCAATAAACTGAGCCAATGAGATGACTGACTCAGTAAAGGCACTTGTTGCTTCTGAGCCTGACTACCTGAGCTTGAACCTCCCTCAGAACCCACATGTTGGAAGGAGAGCAAAGTCCTATAAGCGATTCTTTGGTATGTGGTCAGTCAATCTCTCAGGGTCTCTCTCTCTCTCTCTCTCTCTCACACACACACAACAATAAATAAAAGGTGCCTTTAATGGTACCCTTCCTCATCTATCAGAACAGTGATTCTCAATCTGTGGGACATAACCCCTTTGAAGGTCACATCAAATACCCTGCATATTAGATATTTACAGATTCATAACAGCAGCAAAATTATAGTTATGAAGTAGCAATGAAAATAATTTCATAGTTTGGGGTCACCACAACATTAAAGGTTTGCAGCATTAGGAAGGTTGAGAACTACTGCATCAGAATATAAACCTGGGTGGCGTACGCCTTTAATCCCAACACTAGGGAGGTAGAGGCAGGAGGATTTCTGTGTGTTCGAGACTAGCATGGTCTACAGAGTGAGTTCCAGGACAGCCAGAGCTACACAGAGAAACCCTGTCTCAAAAAATTAAAAAAAGAAAGGAAAAAAATCCAAAAATAAGTAAAAATTTCAAGCTCCTCATTACTGTAAGACCCCTATGACCAGGACCTCATCTTTGTCTCCAGTTCCATCAGTCTGCTGGCTTACACAGCCTGTACTGTTTCTCTCTTTTTGTCTCTATTCTTTTAGTGCCGAAAGCCACAACCACATGGGTCTTCTCCCAGTCCTTCATCCAGAATTCTATTGGATAAAGGTGTTATTTCCTACAACGTTTTCTCTGAGAGCTCTGGTTCCTCGCAGCACCTAAAAAGGGGTGGGAACATATACTGAAAGAATAAGCTGGGGCTGGAGAGATGGCTCAGAGGTTAAGAGCACTGCCTGTTCTTCCAAAGGTTCTAAGTTCAATTCCCAGCAACCACAAGGTGGCTCACAACCATCTGTAATGAGGTCTGGTGCCCTCTTCTGGCCTTCAGGCATATACATAGACAGAATATTGTATACATAATAAATAAATATTTAAAAAAAAGAATAAGCTTATAGGAAGTGAGCACAACCCTCAGAAGTCAGGAGACCAGGTCATGCCATTTGGTAGGCATTTGTTTTGGTGGTTAAAAAAAAAAAATCACATAAAAATTATTTATGTTTTCTAAGTCACAAAACAGTGAGAAGATCTGGGCATCAAAGGTCACACTTGCAAATCATCTCACCCTCTACTTTTCTCATTTCTGCCTTGCTGGATAGCAAATCCAGGGTCCCCTGCATGCTAGACGAGTGGCTCCTTGTTGGTTTTCAAAAGACCACTTTTATAGCTACTAAGTTTAAGAACAACACACACTCAAATAATAAACAAATAATAATTAAAAAAAGAATGTTTCTACTACTTTAGTGTGCAACTCTGAAAACTAAATATGCATTCTGGTGTTTATGACTTGCCTGTTGGGAAAAACAAGGTTCTGCCCTATTCCAACTTCTGCACATACCAATGAAGAGGGTGCTGGAGACCGTCCTTCATAAAAGGAAATCACTGAAAGTTAAGTCAGATAATGCTGAGCTTATTTCTATCAGTTTCCACTGTGCAGCAACAAGAACACTCTTAACAACCACAGCTGCCTAGACATCAATATGACTCCTAGTCATCGAAGCCTAGAAATGGCAGAGTGATGACTTCATGCTATGTTTGGTGTATTTCAGTTCACAAAGTGCTTTAGAAGATCTCTCCCTCCCCCCTTCTCTCCGAGACAGGGTCTCACTATGTAGCCCTAGATGGCCTCAAACTCCGATTCATCTGGGTAAAGGCAAGCTACCACATATGGCTTGAGATGCTCCCATTTGATCTTCATTACAGCACTTTTTATTCATAATGTACAGATGAGTAACTGACACATCTGAAACTATGGAGCCAGCCTGTAGAATTAGAACCTAAGTCAGTGTCTTGGCTCTTAAATCTTGAAATGGAGCTGTGTCCTTTAAAAAAAAATTTATTTATGTATATGAGCACTCTATCAACTTTATGACAGAGAGGGCATCAGATCCCACTAGAGATGGCTGTGAGCCACTATGTGGGTGCTGAGAATTTAACTCAGGGCCTTGGAAGAGCAGCCAGTGCTCTTAACTGCCTGGCTTGTTTTCTTTTAAGACAGTCTTGCCAAGCGGTAATGGCGCACGCCTTTAATCCCAGCACTCAGGAAGCAGAGGCAGGAGGATCTCTGTGAGTTCGAGACCAGCCTGGTCTACAAGAGCTAGTTCCAGGATAGGCTCCAAAGCCACAGTCTCATAAAGTTTCACTACATGAATTTCAGGCTGGCTTTGCTCTCCATGTAGCAAAGATGACTGAACTTCCTGACTCTCTCACCTTCACCTCCCAAGAGCTAAGATTACAGGAATAAACATCTAGCTTAAGACTAAGTGTTTTGTTTTTTTTTTTTAAACAGAGCTACCTCAAGTTTATTCATAAAGGAGCCAGTCGTCTCTGGATAGTGTGGAGGGTCATACCTGTCGTCCATCTTCACATTGGCAGACAGACCCTTTTTATGGAGCATTCACAGGGACCTGAACTAGCTACAGTGTTGGCCTTGGTTTGGGCTTTAGCCTTTGGTTGGCAGAGCCTGTGGCCCTTGGTTATATAGCCACAAATCTTTTCAAACTTGGGATGAGCAATGAAAGCAAGTCAGCAGAGCTTGAGAGTGGCACCCTTTGCCATCCTGGGCTTAACCCCAGGCTTCACCAGGGCCTCGATGGTCTTAGCATGTGCATTGTTTGATCCATCTTCTTCAGGCCCTTCTTGTGCTTCTTGGCAAGCCAAGTTCTTTACAGATTCATAGCTTTGTGAGAGGAGTTTCTTGTGCCTTTTGGGACTGGTTGTGTATGGTGTGATTCTTGAACTCGGCCACGACTGCACAGTAACCTGAGTTCCCGAATGAAGTTCCTAAGACTGGAAGGACCAAGTTGTTTTTTTTTTTTTTTTTAATTTAAAAAAAGAACCTTTAGTACTCCTATTTCTGAGGATATAGTGGAATATACCTGAACATTCATGCTGTTTTCCTCACTGTCAGTCAACACTCACTGATTCCTATTGTTTACTACAACACAACCCCATCAAAAACAGATCCAGGCAGAGGATCAGACTAGTCTATTTGTCCACTCAAACATTTACTAGATACTTACTCTAGGCAATGTGCTAAGTGCTGGAATTTCAGACAGGGTGTTTTTTCTCCCAGAGATCACAGGCAAAGAATAAAGGGTCCCCAGTAACAATACCATATTTACTCAACAATCAGGTTTTTTTTTGTTTTGTTTTTTTGTTTTGAGACAGGGTTTCTCTGTAGCTTTGGAGCCTGTCCTGGAACTAGCTCTTGTAGACCAGGCTGGTCTCGAACTTACAAAGATCCGCCTGTCTCTGCCTCCCGAGTGCTGGGATTAAAGGCGTGCACCACCACTGCCGGGCTCAACAATCAGTTTTTTTTTTTTTTCTTTTTTGGTTTTTCAAGACAGGGTTTCCCTGTGGCTCTTGGAGCCTGTCCTCTTGTAGCCCAGGCTGGTCTCGAACTCACAGAGATCCGCCTGCCTCTGCCTCCCGAGTGCTGGGATTAAAGGCGTGCGCCACCATGGCCCGGCCTCAACAATCAGTTTTTACAGACAGACCCACACCAGTCATTTGGCATTTCAGTGGACAGTACACTCTCTTTATCACTCATAGCTATTCAGTCAGTGACCCTTTAAAGATGGTGAGGTTAAGGCACATATGGATTCTAGAGGAAGCCAGAGTTTTACGAGTATTTATTTCTGCATTTTGGCAGCAATGACCTAACAAAGAAAAGGCTCTGGGAGCAGCGACTCCTAAACGAGTGCTTAGATACAAAAAAGTATTGTAGCATCTGGATTTTTAGATTGCCCCTGAAAACATCCACGTTCTAAGAAGACTGAAGTCCTCTAACAATTGTCTTCTGTACCTGGGCTGTCCTGTCCTGGAAAACCAGTGACTCTTTAGCCAACAGAGCAAGGACTTCTACTTCATTTTCTTGCTTTAAAATAATACTGGGGGTTAGAGAGATGGCTCAGAGGTTAAGAGCACTGGCTGCTCTTCAGAGGACCTGAGTTTAATTCCCAGCAACCACACAGTGGCTCACAACCATCTATAGTGGGATCTGAAGCCCTTTTCTGGCATAAAGTTGTACATGCAGATAGAGCACTCACATACATAAAATAAAGAAATTTTTTAAAAATAAAATAATATTGCGAGTTTGAGGAATGGTAAAGCACTTCTTGCACAAGTTTGAGGACCCAAGTTAATCCAGCACCAGGGAAAGATAAATCTGGGTGTGATGGTGCACACCTGTGACCTCAGCACTGGGAATCTTCCGGCAGAAAGGTGGATTCCCTAGAGAGTTAGCCTAATGAATAAGTAGCCCTGGCTCAAACACCAAGATGGAATCACAACCTAGGGAATAACAACCAGAGGTCGATCTCCGATCTCCACAAGTGTGTGCATATATTAAGGGTCTGAGTATTCATAGATTGCATATGCAACTAAAGATAGATTTTTTTTTTTTTGGTCTTACTGTGGCTTTCTGTTAGGCCAGAGAAGCCCTATAGATAGATCGCTATTATTTATACATCAACCAATTGGAAAGTTAGTTATGGATACCATTTTTTCAAAACTAACCCCCCCCTTTTTTGAGACAGGGCTTCACTATAGCCCTGTCTCACCTAGAATTTACTATGTAGGGTAGGCCGGCTTTGAACTTACACAGATCTACCTGCTTCTGCCTACTAAGTGCTGTGATTGAAAGGCATGTGCCATAACATCTGGCCAAACCAATACTTCTTTTTCTTCACAAAGCCAACCTCTGCTGTGTGACTCCAACATAGCTAGATTCTCATGAACAAATTCAAATGACCCAAATGATTCTACTACTGATGAGACTATCTAGATTGGCCAATGTCTGGAGCCATACAGAAAAAACTACAGACATCCCTCACTGGGACACTGCAATGCCTACACTGATAGATTTCTCTGTCTATGATTCAGAGTCCACAGCCAGATGATCCCAACTTACAGTACAGTTTTAGTTCTGAATGCCTTTCCTCCTCTAATGAGGCTGCAGCTCACCACCACAAATGGGAGATGTTAGTAGTTGTCATGGTTCTTGGCTCTCTAATTAAGAGCATCTATTTCAAGTCCTATACCAGTGTCATTGATCTGAGTCTAACTGCACACATTTCCCTGGACTATTAATACCTGTGGACCTGTACATTAACATTTACTTCAGGCCAGTCACTACCAGTGGGACCTGTTGCTCCATAGCACTATGTTAATTATCCATCCAGCACAAGCAGTTTTCCACTATGGAACTGGAAGGGTAGGGGGAGGGGAACACAAGAACAAAGGGAAGGGAGAGAGACCGTGGACTGCCTTTACAGATCTTTTCTTTGTATTACAACAGGCAGATTAAAAAAATACGAAACAAAACTGGTGTTGAACGCAAGACATAAAGGAAAGAAAGAAAAGTGAGGTTACTGGTGTGTGGCTTGCAACTACCCACTCATCTCAGCAACGGTGACAGAAAACTGGAATCAATGGCAGCATGAAAACAATGAAAAATCTCACTTAGCCAAAGATGTAGATATAGATTACGACAAAAGGGGGAAAATGGATGAAAATATAAAAAAAAACCCTTCATTTTCTATGTGAAAATACGATACAAATTTAATACAAATACTTAACACCATATAAACACTATCTGTATACAACAGACCAAGAACCTCTCTCTCCTGAGCTTGTAAAAGAGGTCAGTCACATGAGCTGGTCGGGTCCCTTCTGTCAGAAACCATCAGTCTCCAAGATTTAAGCTTTCTAAGCTATTTAGGGCAGTTTCAGTTGAAATAAAGTAGCAGACTCAGAGAAGATTTGACGGCCCCCGAAACCCCACCCTGCCTTGTTTTGGTGTGAGATGTGGTATTTACCAAGCAAATAATAACACTAAGCAGTTTTGATTTTTAATTTCATAGCTCACAGGTCTCATCTATCCATCTGAGATCTACTACTAGATTAAAATCCCCTAATTATATTTAGCAGCATCATAAAGACCAAAAGAAAAGACAATACAGGCTTAGAATTACGCTCTCAGATTGTTGCTGCTGACCTAGCTGGCTCAGAAATTGGCATGTCCCCACGCACAGACACAGTAAGGATAAGGTGATTACTGACAGAACCACAATCATATTTTAACCTTACAGCAGCCATCTTGATCTACAAGATCTAGGTCCTCCTAAAAATAAGCCTTTTGAAACTGGAAAGATGGCTCAGGGGTAAGTGTACTTAATGCCCATGAAGAAGATCAAGATTTGGTTTCCACATCTACATGGTGGCTTGCAACTGTCTATAACTCCAGTTCTAGGAGATTTGACACCTTCTTCTGATCTCCACAGGCACCAGGCACACATGTGATGCACATACATACGCACAGGCAAAATACTCATATACATAAAATAAAAATAAACCCATTTTCTTTTAATCTTAAAAAAAAAAAAAAGAAGGGAGAGCAAACACGCCTTTTCAGAAAATATGCTGAACCAGGTATATTCTGGAAAAGCTAAGAGGTGATAGGTAAAGTTTAACTTAAAAAATATGTAAAATATATATCTGAGCCTATAAGATGGCTCAGAATAAAAGCACTTGTAATACAATAGTGACAATCTGAGTTCCATTCTCAGAACCCTTGATGAAAGGAGAGAAACTGTTGTCCTCTAATCTCCATGTGTGTACACAACTACTAACATTTTCACTTTCCTTTTTGAGACAGGGTTTCACTATGTAGCCCAGGCTAGTCTCAAACTCAGAGATATACCTTCCTCTGCATCCTAGAGTGTTGGGATTAAAAGTATATGCCACTATACCTAGCTATCCCCCTCCCCACCACCACACACAGGGTTTCTCTATGTAGTCCTGGCTATCCTGGAACTTACTATGCAGACCAGGTTGGCCTCAAATTCCACCTGCCTCTGCCTCCTAAGCCAGCTAAAAGAAAATTCTTCAGGTCAGAGATAAAGTTTAGTTGGTAAAGTGCTTGCCCAGCAGGCACAAGGCTGTGGGTTCAATCCCCAGCATTGCACAGACCAGACTCAGTAATGCATGCCTGTTATCCTAATTCTTGGGAGGTAGAGCCAGGAAGAGAATTTCAAGACTACCCTTGGCCATATTATGAGTTCTAGGCCCTGCTGGCTTACATGAGACCCTGCCTGTGTATGAAAAGAAAAATTCGTGGCTGGGCGGTGGTGGCACACGCCATTAACCCCAGCACTCGGGAGGCAGAGGCAGGCGGATCTCTGTGAGTTCGAGACCATCCTGGTCTACAAGAGCGAGTTCCAGGACAGGCTCCAAAGCTACAGAGAAACCCTGTCTCGAAAAACCAAAATTCTTTTGAGACATGGTATCATTAATGTAGCCAGGGCTGTTCCTTCTTATTTTTACCTTCCCATTGCTTTTGGGTAATACTGGAAACTAAAACTAGCATGCCTTGGGAATGCTAGACAAGTGCTCTACTACTGAGACATATGTTCAGCCTTGAGGCTATTCTTGAACTCATGATATTCTTTCTTCAGAAGTGTACTAATTTAAAAATATTAAATAAATTTTTTTATCAACATATCCAAATATAACACTGTATACTTTAATAGAATGAAATTTAAGTGTCAGAAAAACCAACAAGCTTCCTCTGGACACCTGTGTGACACTGCCTATTATCTTCAAGTATGACCTATCTCTCGAAGGTGAAGAAAATGGCCACATGGAAGGATATTGAGAGAAAAGTGCCCGAGAGATTCTTTACTAGCCTAACCACTCACTCAAATACAGTCAATACCACAAAATACATAAAAGTAAAAGCTATGGGTTTTCATGCAAAGCCTCAGTGAGTGTTAACAAGGAAACCAACGAGATGCCAGGCAACTACAAATGCCCCATTGAGAAACTTAGCTAGTTGCATCACCTCCACAGGCACACAATCCTTTCAAACTAGCTGATTATGCCCCAAGTTTTATTGCCTTCTATGTAGAACTGGCTTGTGGCATCCTCCTAGCAAGGGCACCTGGAGAAAAGCATTGCAACAGTACAGGCAGGGAAAACAGTAGAGTTCTGCCAATGTTTGCCTCTGCTATTTCTGCTACAAGATGTGCCCAGAGCCACATGCTTGATCTATCACCTGGCTGTTCTCGAAATTTTTATGTCTTTTTTTTTTTTTTTTTTTTTTGGTTTTTCGAGACAGGGTTTCTCTGTGGCTTTGGAGCCTGCNCTGGAACTAGCTCTTGTAGACCAGGCTGGTCTCGAACTCACAGAGATCCGCCTGCCTCTGCCTCCTGAGTGCTGGGATTAAAGGTGTGCGCCACCACCGCCCGGCTTTTTATGTCTTTATAATAAATGGGTTAGCTTTACTCTTTCACCTCCTAGTTGACACTATAGCCTATCTATTTTTGGGAAAGGGTCAACATTATGATCTTAACTGTAATTTTTCTTCTTTTTTTTAAGACAGGGTTTCTCTCTATAACTGCCCAGGCTCTCCTGGAACTCACTCTGTAGACCAGACTGGCCTAGAACTCACAGAGATCTGCCTTCCTCTGCCTCCCAAGTGCTGGTATTAAAGACCTGCACCACCCTATCTGGCAACAGTAATTTTTTAATACTCCTGAAGAATATTGAAATGTCAGAAAGAACAACTATATATTTTGTAAGAGTCTCAGAAGTATGGAAAGTACTGTTCTGATATCAAAATTTTTGTTTTGTGTGAGAAAGGTTGGCCTTGAACTTGTGACGATCCTCTCACCTCAGCTTCCTAAGAGCTTGGATTTCAGAAGTGAGCCATCACATTTAGCTTCTGTCAACAAATTTTAGAGGACAATCAAGGAAAAGGTAACAGCCAGACCAATCTCATATTACAGAAACAACTCAGCAATCTGGGCCAGTTATCAATACTGGATATAAAATTCTATTAAGGTCTACAAAGTTAAAAATACTAACAATATCTTTTTCTGGTTTGTTTGTTTGCTTGTTTGTAAGACAAGGTCTCATGAAACATATAGCCCAGGCTGGCCCCAAGGCCCCAATCCTCCTGCCTTGACATGTGTGCATGCACACACATGCACACACACTGTAGTAAAAAAAAAAAAAAAAAAAGAACTTAATTTAGGCAGCAAGTTTTTACTTACTATAAAAGAGACTCCTGCCTCATTTGCTACCCTCTGACAGAGGAGGGTGATTATTTGGGCCCTACAGCATCAGGCTTGCTCCCTACCCCCCAATTCTTCTCATAAACCTCAAAGCTCTCCATCCTTTAGGACTGAAGTAATCTCGACACGCTATCAGGTTTGATGCCACTGCTAAATGCTGACTCGGGCTTCCAAACCCTTCCCGTTACACCTCTAGTGACCTATTTAAAAGTCACCTCTCAGAGATAGAGAACCATACTTTTTTCCCTTTGGCCCACTTTTGGGATATCTGTGCACATACAAATTTAAGTAATTCAACAAGCATGCAAGCTCTAAATTTGAGCTATTTACCTTAACTGCATATACTTTGCTAATATACAGCCTATTTCAACACCAAAACCAAAGCCTGCAGAGAGGTCTGATATTAACAGAATTAGCCAGGTCTGTTTATTTGCTACGTAACAAATGGCTATGCTAGGCAAAACCAGGAGGACCACAGAGGAAGGATTAAGTAATCACAAATGACAGAGTAAAGCAAATGTCAAACAGCTTAAGTCAGTGACAGAATTCTCCCAAAAATAATTTAAGAGGATGCTCTTTCAAAAAAGATTAATTAATCAAAATTAAAGGAGAGAATATGCAACCAACCTATTCCAGATATATATTCAGTGAGGTTAATGGAGTAAAATTTTCATAAACTAGCAACTGATTATTTTCTATTGAAAAAAAAGCTCACCATAAAGTTTTACGCTAATCCTTATTTTTCCAAAAGAGAAACAGTAGAACTCGAGCTGATGGCTCGGTGAAGTGAATTAAAATGCTTATGATAGAAGCCCACAGTGGGTTAGGTAGTGGTAGCCCACACCTTTAATCCCAGCACTCAGGAAGTAGAGGCAGGTGGATCTCTGTGAGTTTGAGGCCAGCCTGCTCTACAGAGTGAGTTCCAGGACAGCAAAGGCTACACAGAGAAATCTTGTATCAAGCGCCACCCCCCACCCCATCCACAAAAAAAAAAAAAAAAAAAAAGAAAGAAGGTCCATGGTAGGTCCCTGTTACTTGATTTCTAATGGAGGGCCAACTCACTCCAAGTTCTCCGTATTTTATTAGCTTCTTTGCTCTGCACAAAGACAGGAAAAAATAATATCCGACATTTTTGTATAGGTCAGAACTGAGTGAAAACCTCTAATTCAGGTGTGCTGGTGTTGCTACAATCTGGATTCTACCTAGAACTCAAGCTTATTAGTAACTCTGAGAGGTTCCCCTGCCTGGTCTGGAATTGGAAGTGAGGTTTCTGGGCTGTGATATAAATGAATGAATGAATAAATAAATAAATTTTAAAAATTTCAAGTCCATGGAGACACCTCTTGTTCATGCATGCTGGTTTCAGAAGGAGCCTCACACAGAGCAGATCAGGGAGACTAGTGTTAGGTTCTGGCACTCCCCAACTTGCTGGTACTGCACTGGTGTTTTGGTCTGTCAAAACTAGGAAACATTTTTGGGAGATATCCCATATCCATATATTTTTTTCAGAAAAAGAATGGAAAAAATTAAATAATAAAGTGAGTAACATATAGGAAAGCAAATGTTATTGGAAGGAGCAGCCATGAGGTACCACCCTCACAGAGTAGCCCATGTAGCATTTCTGCTCCCTAGCCAGTGTTATTTTGCATGCCTCTCATATGTAATCATGTGGGAGACGCAGGGGAAAGCCAGGGGCTTTCAAGTCCTCTAGTGAGTGTTCATTCAATACAACAGCAAATGGAAGAACGCTGAAGGAGTGGATAAAGTTTGTCATTATGTGGGAAATCACAACAGTTTGCAAGACGTACTTGGAATTTGCTTATTGTGAATTTAACAACTGTTCTATGTAGTAGTGAATATGGTTCCTTACCAGAGGATTAAAATCAATAAACATCTTATTCTCAACTTTTCCTACCACAGAGATGTGCTAAAACCTCATCTTTGTTTTCATTTGCTGAGACCTAGATTTAAAAATAACCCTAGGCTTCAAAGGATGATGATTCTGATAGTTGGAAATAGCAGGCAGGAGAAACAGTCACCATCTCATTCTTCTTAACTGCCTACAAGTCACGGGAAAAGTAGTGAACAAGTGACCTGTACATGTGTCCCGGGCATGGTGACAAATCAGGAACACCAAAGTGCCTTTCTGAAATCCCATCTAGGACTTGTACTGAATACAATGTCCTCCTCTTTCAGGAAACTGGCAAGGGGACAGCTGTACTCCTGTCCTGTGTTTCTTGAGAGGCTAGCATTATGTAGAGGCGCTCTTATTAAATGTCACCTGTGTGAATGCCAATGCTGATCATCATGCTGTACTTCCTGGGGCCCTTAAGTCAAAGGAGGAATCCAGTGGTATGGAGGGCAGGGGTCAGGGGAGAAAAGTTGAGGAATGAGATAAGAGAGATTATTGATTTTAATCTGTCTTCCATTCTCTTGATTTGGAATTCTGGCATCTTAAAGCAAGACTACTGGGGTTGGAGAGAAAGCTAAGTAGGCAAAAGGCCATCAAGCCTGATGACCTGAGTTTCATCCCTACATGACTCCCACAAGCTGTATCCTGACTTCCATACAGGAGATGAAAGCACTCTTCTCCCGGCCCTAATTAAACAAATAAAGTAAAAACCCAATACTGGTTTTAAGACGCTTGTATTAATTACTGTAAGAGTCACTAGAAGCCTAAGGAGAATGTCGCACTGAGTGGTCCACTTAACCACACACCCAAAGAAGTGTGTGTGCACCGAAGATTAAAAGACAAATTCAGAGATGGATTACCACTCTTACCCATAATCAAAAGCATACAATTAGTGCCCTCTGTTTTCTATTTTGAAATAGAATAGAAACAGATGTAACTCATTTCTCTTAAAACTATACCTGCATGTATGTCAAAGGTAAAATAAAAGTTCTCCTGATTCTATGAGCTACATAAAGCCTTCAGGCAAATATTCTCTGCATTCTGATTCCTTGTTTACTATCCTTTTGTTTGTCTTTATGTTTTTTAGGACAAGGACCTGACCTGATCTGATATTCCTGCCTCTGCCACCCAAGAGCTGAGATTACAAGGGACTACTATCACACCTGGCCCTATTATTACTACTTAAGTTTACATTAAGATATGGAGAGACAAGAGGGCGCAAATGATTCATCCGGTTATAACGACATGGAGCTATTTCTACCCCATACTCTTACCAATCAAGCGAAGACGATTAAAAATTTCATTCTTGGGGTTGGAGAGATGCTTAATGGTTGAGAACATGGATTGATCTTCCAAAAGACCTGAGTTCAACACCTAGTACCTACATGGTAGTTTACCACTCTCTGTAACTCCAGGACTGGAGGATCTGTCACCCTCTCCTGGTCTCTGTGGGTTCCACACACAAGGTACATAGACACATATGCAGGAAAATGTCATACGTACATAAAAGTAAAATAAATAATTAAAAAACACAAAAAAAGGGGGGGCTGGAGAGATGGCTCAGAGGTTAAGAGCATTGCCTGCTTTTCCAAAGGTCCTGAGTTCAATTCCCAGCAACCATATGGTGGCTCACAACCATCTGTAATGGGGTGTGGTGCCCTCTTCTGGCCTGCAGGCATACACTCAGACAGAATATTGTGTACATAATAAATAAATAAATATTTAAAAAAAAAACACAAAAAAGGAAAAAAGAACCCTTCCTTTTTGGGAATTGGAGAGATGACTCAGAGATTGTAAAGCCTACCTACTGCTTTTCCAGATTAGTTTGGTTCCCAGCACATCAATCAGGTGGCTCAGTCACCTATAACTCCACCTGCAGGAGATCTGATGCCCTCTATTGGCCCTCATGGGCACGCATATAGACCTGACATGCACTCATATATACATACACATACATGAATTATAAAATAATAATAAATCTTAAAGAGGACCTGGGTTCAATTCACAACAGCCACATGGGCAGCTTATGATGGTCTGTAACAGTCCTGAGGGATTAAGTGCCTTCTTCTAGCCTCCATGGGTACTGCATACACATGGCACAGACATACAATCAGTGCAATCAGACACTCATACACAAAAACAAGAAAACCTTTTAAAACTTAAACTCCGGGGCTGGAGAGATGATTCAGTGATTAAGAGCACTGACTGCTCTTCCTGGGTTCAATTCCTAGTACCCACATGGCAGCTCACAACTATCTATAACTCCAGTTTCAGGGGACCTAACACCCATGGCAAAACACCAATGAATATAAAACATAAATAAATATTAAAAAAAAACTCTTAAACTCCAAGAAAAGTACTCATATATTCTGCCTAAAAGCAGGTAGTGGGTTTTTGTTTTTCTTTTTAAAAATTTTACACTTTTTAATTTATGGGTGGGAGGGTAGGAATAAACACATGCCGTTTCCTGCATGTGAATGTCAAAGAAAAGATTTCAAGAGTTGGCTCTCTCCTTTCAACACACAAATCCTAGGTCCTCAAGCTGGGAGGCAAATGACTTTTTTTTTTCCTTTAAAAAAAAAAAAAAAAGGCAGAGGCAGGTGGATCTCAGTGAGTTTGGGGCCAGCCTGGTCTACAAGAGCTAGTTCCAGGACAGGCTCCAAAGCTACAGAGAAACCCTGTCTCGAAAAACCAAAAAAAAAAAAAAAAAGAGTTTCATGTATGTAAGGCTAGCTTCAATTCCTGATCTTACTGCTTGAGCACCGGGATCATAGGTATGTACAACCATACCTGTTTTATGCAGTGCACGTAGTGCTGGGAACTTCATGGATGTTAGCTAGGCAAGCAGTCTACCAATTGAACCGTATCTCCAAATATTTCTCCAAATGTAACTCCTAGCCTTAGATTTTTTTTTTTTTTATTGGTTAGGAGTCACCCAGAAATGTCGAAACAGTATTAAATCAAATCACAGAGTAAGGTTCTCTTCACTGAGATGTAATAATAAAACACATACACACACATACTCTTACTTGCTGTAGGTATATATATTTGTGTGGGCATGCACATGGAGGTCAGAAGGCAACCAGTACAAATTCGTTCTCTGATCTGGGCATGGTGGTAGCATGCTTTTAATCCCAGCAGGCTAATTTCTGAGTTTAAGGCCAGCCTGGTCTACAAAGTGAGTTCCAGGATAGCCAGGGCTATACAGAGAAACCCTGTCTCAAAAAAAACCAGAAGCTAAAATTGGTTCTTTACCCTCACATGTGGACTACAGGGATAGAACTCAAATGTGGGAGTGAAATTCTGAGTGAATGTGTCAAGCCATGTTAAGGACTCCAATGCCTCAGGCATGGGAATGACAAAGTCTTCCCAGGGCAAAACTCAGAGGGATGGTAAAACTTGCCTCTGGTCCAAGTGCAAATGTTGATAGTGTGTGCAGCCCACCCTGGATATGAAGTGAAGACTGTTCCTGCTGAGATTAGTTGAACCTGCCTACTTGTTCAACTGTATATAATACCCTGCCTTCTTGATAGTTATATGTAGTAGCCCCACCCCCTTATTCAGCTGAGAATAGCCCTACCTCCCTGTTCAAATACACACACACCCCAAGAAAAGAAAAGAGTTAAGGGAAGTAAAAAGATACCCAACAGGATGATAGAATATCTACAAATCATACAAGGGACTTATATCTGGATCTCTTATAATAAATAATAACAACAACATAAACAACTGGGATGTAGCTCAGGAGTAGTGTATAAGGTCTTGGGTTTGATTCCCCAAAAATGATTTTGAAAAAAAAATTAATTAAAAATGCATGGTGGCAGCCGGGTGGTAATCCCAGCACTCGAGAGGCAGAGGCAGGCAGATCTCTGTGAGTTCGAGGCCAGCCTGGTCTACAAGAGCTAGTTCCAGAACAGGCTCCAAAGCTTCAGAGAAACCCTGTCTTGAAAAACCAAAAAAAAAAAAAAAAAAAAAAACACAGATAGTGGCACATGTCTTTAACCCAGCGCTCTGGAGGCAGAGATAGGCAGATCTCTGTGAGTTTGAGGCCAGTCTGGTCTACAAAGGGAGTTCCAAGACAAGACAGCCAGAGCCACACATTGAGAAACCCTGCCCTAAAAAATAAGTAAATAAATAAATAGACGGAAATAAATAAATAAATAAATAAATAAATGAGCGAGGCTCATTCAACACACAGTAGTGGCACATCTACTTTTGTAGCCCAGGCTGGCTTTAAGCTGGCTATTTCACCACTTCCACCGTCCTAGAGCTAGATAGAATTCTAGGTATCAAGACCAGCAGCAATCTCCTTTGTCTTTTGTTTTGTTTTGCTTTTTTGAAGGGTTTTCAAGACAGGGTTTCTCTGTGTAGCCCTCAAACTCAGAGATCTGGCTGCCTCTACCTCCCAAGTGCTGGGCTTAAAGGCGTACACCTTGAAAAGTCTTAAAAATGAAACCCAACACTCTTGGATGCACACTTGACTGAGAATTTATTATATAATATGACTGAGAATTCATAATATGTAATATGAAACTCATCTCCAGATTTAAATTAAGATAGATCTAAACACATCTTTCAAATATTTGTGACTGAAAAAAAAAATACACAAGTTAGTTACAAAGGCCAGAAGCTATCCTGCATGTTGGTGGTACGCATGTGTAAATTACCGTGAAACCCTTTGGGAACAGCAGGAGGCTGACGTAGAAGATTGTTGAGGTCATAACTGCAGCTCACCTTTCATTGAGTATGGATGGTCATTTCAGAATAGGTCCCAAATTTACAAAACAATTTACACCAGTGCCACTAAGCAAATTGTACAAAAACCTGCCATCAAACCAGGAATAAATCAAGTGTCCACAATCTAATATGATCTCAGTACAGGAGAAACTTGAGTTCTTAGCCAGCATCAGCTATATAGTGTAGCCTAGTCTCAAAAACCAAACCAAGCCAACCACCTGGGCTGGGGATATAGTTAGGTGATGAAGCACTTGACTTGCACGTGAAAGGCTCTAAGATGGATCGCTGCACCAGAAACAACAAATCTGTCATTTCACAGAAAACTTTTTTTTTTTTAAATATATCTGCTATTTCCTTTTTAAACTCAAACCATTTGGGTCACAAATATACCAAAATTATTTTTTTAATTATATCTTATTTGTTTTTAATTAAAAAAAATTTAATGTGCTTGGGTACCACGTGCACGTTTAGTGCCAAAAGCCAGAAAAGGGTACTGTAATCCCTGGAGTTACATACTGTTGTGAGATGCTATGAGGGTGCTGTGAATTGAATCCAAGTCCTCCAGAAGAGCCAGTGGTTTTTTTTTTTTGTTGTTTTTTTTTTAATTTTATTTTTTTGTGGTTTTTTGAGACAGGGTTTCTCTGTGGCTTTGGAGCCTGTCCTGGAACTAGCTCTTGTAGACCAGGCTGGTCTCGAACTCACAGAGATCCACCTGCCTCTGCCTCCCGAGTGCTGGGAAGAGCCAGTGTTCTTAATCTTTACCCCAACTCTAACTCCCTTTGGGACAGGGTCTCACTATGCATCCCTAGCTGGCCTAGAATTCACTGTGTAAGATTAGGCTAACCTTAAACTTGGGATGATTTTCCTGCCTCTGCCTTATTCTAATTTTGTGTGTGTGCAGATGAGTGTGCATGTGGAAACCGGAGGCTGAAGTTGGGAATCTTCTTTCATTTCTCTTCCACCTTATTCTTTGAGGCAGGGTCTACCATCAAATCCAGAGCTCACCAATATGACTAGTCTTGCTAGCCAGCTTGCAAGGGATCTCATGTCTGGGTTTCCTAGGCTGGACTTTCAGGTAGTCTGCCACACACACCTGACATTTATGTGAGCTTGGAAGTCAAAACTTCAGTCATCTTGCTAGCACAGCAAACGTTTTAACTGCTGTGCTGACTCATCTCCCCTTCCCCCTGTCCTATTCTAATTTTCTTTTTAATGTGCATTGGTGTTTTGCCATGGGTGTCAGGACCCCTGGAATTGGAATTCCAGACAGTTGTGAGCTGCCGTGTAGGTGCTTGGTGGGAATCAAACCCAGGTTGTTTGGAAGAGCAGTCGATGCTCTTTACCACTGAGCCATCTCTCCAGTCCCTATTCTAGCATTTTTAAACAAAGTGCAGTCTCCGTTTGCATTGTGGGATATTAGTTCATGGGATAGAGTGAGGGAAAGGAATCAACGACACTGTCCCTTGCAGTTTCTCAGGACCAGATATCTAAGTACTTTAATGTTGAAAACAAGTTCACGAGATTAAAATAAATAAATAAATCCTACATATTTTGATTCACTGGTTGACTATTAGTCCAATGAGCCAAACACATTATAATCAGGAATTTTTTAAAAGTTTAGAGGGAAAGATGTTTTCAAGGCAGAAAACTTCTAGATGCTATTGTATGTGTGAAACCTTTGTTATGACTCACTGGAAATTAAACATGCAAAACTCCAAGTGAGCTTAGTTTTGCCTGTGCACAGAGACCTTTTCACTCTTATTCTTCGAAAACCTCATTTTGAGTCTTGCTGCCAACACCAGAGGGAGGAAAGCCAGCCAACGATTCCAAATATAACACGCAGAGGCAAATGCTACAGAAATCTGTCTGATGGGAAGGGACCACGCTGAGATCTGCTAAAGTGGATGCACTGCTCAATCAGACCATTTTGGTCCCTGTCTGTCTGGAGCAGAATTCCCTGAACTGTTTCATGAGGAAACCACCCTCATTACTGCTGCTCTATGGTACTCACTCTATCAGCGACAATAGTCCTTTCCAACTGTGGTACTCACTCCATCAGTGACAACAGTCCTTCCCAACTCAAACAGAAAGATGCGTCATCAATACTCTACCTGTCAGCCTGCTTTTTTTTCCTTTATGAATAAAATTAAACTGGGTGGTGGTAGCATACCTTTAATCCCAGCATTGGAGAGGCAGAGGCAGGTGGACCTCTGAGTTTGAGGTCAGCCTAACCAGAGTGAGTTCCAGGACAGCCAAGACCCAGGGCTACACATAGAAACCCTGTCTTGAAACCCCCCCTCCAAAAAAAAAAAAAAAAGAAAAATTCAAATTGGCTTTTTGGGAACTTATTCTATATGGATGCACATCTTCCTAGACCGAGATGGAGGGGGGAGGGCCTTGGGCTTCCCATAGGGCAGGGTATC
>JAQHUG010000114.1:5942859-6023633 GCA_028555095.1 Dicrostonyx torquatus
GGTGGTGGGGTAGTGGGGGAGCGGGAGGGCCGGGAACAAGGGGAGTAAATGTAAATTTTTCTTTTAACAATAAAAAAATAATTAAGAAAATTATTTTATGTGTATGGGTGTTTTATCTATGTCTTCTTGTGTGCCTGGTACCCACAAAGGCCGGAAGAGGGCATCAGATCCCCTGGGACTAGAGTTATAAATGGTGGTGAGACATCCTGTGGGTGCCTGACTGGAACTTGGGTCCTCTGGAAGAGCAGCTAGTGCTTTATCTGCTGAGGCATCTCTCCAGCCCAGTTATCCTCTCTTTAACAGATTTTTAGGGATCTGCCTATGTAGATCAGATTCCCAGAAGGCTCAACTTATGCACAATTGTGATGACAAAGCCAGAATCACCAGGGGCAACTGAGAACTTTCTAGTTCTTAGGGGCAGGCACAGTAACCCTACTATCATGCTGAGGTTGTTACTATCAAGCACAAGACAATTCATTTCCTAACACAGAGGATCATCACAGAAAACCCAGAAAAGACCTAACTGGATTGATTTTCCACAGTCCATTAATCCCAGAGAGAAAAGGTGGCCCAAACGCAGGTTGTGAGCAGTTCTTTCCTTTACTCAGGTAATTTATCTCAGAAAAATCTGCCATTTGGTGCTATGTCTGAAGCCCAAGAGATAAGGTTTGCCTAGGAATCACTTCTGTCTAGGCTTGGTATTTCAGGATTAAAATCCTGGCTACTTGGGAAGCTGTGACAGGATGGTTAACAGGCCCTACCTAGGTTCAACCTAGCACCATCCTACCAAAAGAAAGCACTTCTGGGGCATTTTACTATATACTGATTACCATAAAGCATACTGGCAAAAAAACAGCCCTACAAAGGACTCGTCTCACAGAACTTTTTAGACAGAGTCTTTCTTTCTTTTTTTTTCGAGACAGGTCTTTCTATATAGCCCGAACAGGCTTGGAATTCTCAATACTCTAGCCTCATCCTTTAAAATGCTGGCAAGCAAACCCCTACCCAATTGTCTCATAGAACTTTTAGTGAAGAAAAAGACAGCAGCACTGAAATTATGATCCATAGCATTCATAAAATTCCAATCCCATTCTCACACACTCTGTACATAAGGAACACTATCATTACCATGCTATCTAAGTCATGTAGTTCCTACCAGTTCAAAGGGGAAACAGGAGAAAATACAGCTCTACCTAACCTCACCCCCATACAAATAAGCAAAAACAGGAAAACTATTGAAAACACACTCAGGAATCAAAACCTCAACATTATCTGTTTGACCTCACAACTCTGGCTGATTTTCTTGGAAAATGTGGTTAAAAAAACAGAAAAGTGGGGAAATCCTCACTTATGAAATAAAAGCACTCCTCTTTCACTAATACTTGGGATGTTTTGTGACTTAGAGAATTCAGATAAGTCAATAGTACATTCACTTAGTACTGACACCTTCAAAGGGAGAACTGAAGATATGAAACAAATCCTACCTCATTCACTACCATTTTTAAATCTCTGATTACCAGTTCTCATTCATGGTCTCAGAAAGAAAGGGGAAACAGTCAATGAAATGCATAGCCTGAGCAAGCCTGAGTCTCACTGTCCCTCCCTCTTTCTCCTTCCAGCTAATGCAGAAACTGCAGTTAAAACTTGACAAGATTTACTCTTATCTATTAAAAAACTCAGAGTTCACCTTTTAAGAGTTTAAAAGCCCAACCGTAGGCAAAAAGATAGCACACCTTTTCCATGTCTCAAAACTTTTTTTTAAAGGTTTACTTAAGAGCCAGTAAGATGTCCCAAGAAGTAAAGGTACTTGCTGCCCCATATGGTAACTTGAAATCCTGAGTCCAGTCACTAGGAACCACAGCAGTGGAGAGCACTGACTCTTGAAGGCTGTCCCCTTACTTCCACCTGGGCTCCATGGCACCCCCACAAATAGATGTGTGTGTGTGTGTGTGTGTGTGTGTGTATATATATATATATATATATAGATAGATAGAGAGAGAGAGAGAGAGAGAGAGAGAGAGAGAGACAGACAGACAGGGCTTCTATGTGCAACAGCCTTAGCTGTCCTGGACCCGGGCAAGTCTTGAAGAGATCCACCTGCCCCTGCCTCCAAAGTGCTGGGATTAAAGGTGTGCGCCACCACATCCTGGCAATAAATGTAATTTATACAAAAAACTAAAAGTAATGTATGTATGTGTATGAGTGTATATAGTCTACATAGGCAGGAGTATGTCCAAGTGCATACTCCTGAATTTGGAAAGGTCAGAGGGCACTGCGTGTCCCCCCTCCATTATTCTCTGCCTATTCCTTTGAGAATTCTGGGTGTTTTCTCAGTTAAGCTATGACCTGGACCAACCTGGCTCCCAGCAAGGCTAGAAGCCAGTTAAGTATCAGTAATCCTGACTCTGCCACCCCCACCCCCCACCCCCCGCCATGCTGGAGCTAAGGCATATGCAGGGTGCATGCTGGGATCTAAACTCTGTTCCTCATGATTGTCAAGCAAATGCTCTTAAGGTGCTTCAGATTCTTAATCTCAGTTAACATCCACTTCGCCCTAGAGGTAATAAATAAAATATTAGCCCAAACTTAAAAAAAAAAACAAACCAAAAACAGCTGGATATGGTGATGCACAGCTGTAATCCCAGCATTCAGGAAACTGAGGCAGGACGATGGGCATAGGTTGGGAATCACCCTGGCCGACATAACAAGTACTAAGTCAAGCCAAACCAAACAGAGATACACAGCAAGACTGTCTCCAAAAAAAAAAAAAAAAAAAAAAAATCACAGAAAAAGGAAGACAAAGAGACGAAATTGAACAGTCCTAGTCATGCATCAATACAACAAAAACCATAATCAGCACAGACTCAGGTTCAAATCCCTCCTGTGCTCAAGAACAGCAAGGGAGGGCTAAGCAATGATGTCTACTTTTGAGACTGAGGCAGGAAGATGGTTGTGAGTTCAAGGCCAAGCAGGGCTACAGAGTGAGGCCAACTTAACCCACCCCAAAAACAAAGGAATAGCAAGAGAAACTGGATCAGAGATACTTTCTCCAGGTGGATTACATTTTAGAAGAAGTAAAGGCTAAAAACAAAGCCCACAGGTCCTTACTGTTGACATTACTCACTTCATAATAAAAATTTAAAGACCAGTAGCAAAGCTTCCTCCAGGATAATAGTCTTTGTCCCTGGAACATTACAAGCCAAGATGGGGTGCCCTCCTGGGCAAAAGTGTCTTGGAATTAGTAACGGGAATGTCTCGTAACTTCTGACCACAGTCTTAATTTGCCCAGTATCAGTCATCTGTCTAATAAAACTTGCAATTAGTACAAATGCAGCAGGCATTATTCCACAAACCAAGAGAGGGAATGTGGATGTAAGTGTGGAGACTTTAAACACTTTTTTAAACAAGGGATTTTAAAAATAGACAACACCAGTTATAAAGGGCAGCACAAAAAACAAAAAACCCAAACCAGAAGAAAAATAACAGAACCCTTCCCTCCCAATCTAAGTGGGAACAAACAGAACAGTCCCTCCTCCCAGAAGCTAGCCTCAGTCAACTGTTGCTGAACAGAACAAGAGGCTACCTGGGCTCGAAGTACAGATGTGGGATTTTTGTGCTGGGCAGAAAGGTGGTCTGGGGGCAGAAGACAGTGAAAGCTATCTTTTTTGCCAGATCATTCCACGATGAGAAACCCGGCGATCAACTCCATCCCCCTCCCCCACCCCCATTCAGTTGAGATGGGAGAATGGACAGCTTTCCAGCTCTCAGCTCTTAAAACTGCCTTTTGGGAGCCACCAAATACAATCCTGCCCCAGCAGCAAAGAATTTTGTGGAGAAGGGCTCGTTGATCCAAAGCAGAGAAGAGAAATCGGCGCCCAAGGGCAATTTTAATTGTCTAACTCGGCCCGATTTCCTAAGAGGCAGCAGAGCAGGGAGGGAGGAGCGAAGAGGGAGGAGTGAGGCAGCTCTGGAGTGGCAACAGGGGGCAAGCTGCAGAGAAAGGGATCAAGCGGGCGAGATCCCAGCCCTGACCCTCGAGGAGCTGCTGCAGAAAGGGCTCAAAGGCTACCCGCACTGTTCTTCAGGAGACGTTCGCAAATCATATATGCAGCCAAAATGGCGCTGAGAATAAAAATATAATTTAAAGGCAGGTCGCCATATTGTAAACAGAAAGCAAAGAAATGGACTCGAGAGACATCCTCCATGATTTCCTGCGCCGGCGCAGGCACCCGCTCGCTTGGGTCTGAACCCGGGCGAACTGGGTGGCCGAGAGCTCCGCGCAGCAACCCCAAGGAGAGCTCAGGCGCAGGCAGGAGCCCAGAGGGCGGCGGGAGCGAGCGGCCGCCAAGCGGCTCTGGACCTGGAGCTCCTCCCCTTCCTCCCCCGCCGCCGCCGGCCGCACTCGGCCCCATCAGTCCCAGCTCCCCATCTACTTCCAATCTCAGTTGGGGCTCACCTCACTCCTCCCAACCCCCATCCCGGGGTCACGCCGCTGCTCCTTCCCTCAAGTCGGCCGGATCCCGGCAAGCCGGGATCGTAGAGGCGCTCGCCCCAGCGGCTACAGGCAGCTAGCGGCTGCAAGTGCCCGTTATTTCTGCAGGCCTGGTGAAGGAATGTACCGAGTACGGTCTGCCAAGTGCTCCAAAGGGGTCCCCAGGCCTTACCAGCACTGGAGGTGGAAGGCGGCAGGGCAGTGGTCGCAGCACAAGAGATCCCCACCTTCCTTGCAGCTATCGCAGCTGTCGTGGTTGGTGGCCCTGCCGCTTCTCCGGGACTCTTTCTCCGGCTTCCGACTCCGTTTTTCTGTCTCGTCCGTCTTGGGGGGAGCCAGCAGAGCTTGGATTTGCTGCACACACATACAAACGGCGTGTGTGCACATTCGGAGCTCTCGGGCGTCCCATAGTCCCCGAGGCGCGGCTTCTCCGTCACCCACCCCTCTTCCCCCTTTTGTCCTTCTGCCTCCCATCCAGGCTGCTTCCAGAACCTCTCGGTCCCCGGAACCAGGGGAAGCCCACCCTAACTGCGCTCCCGCAGCACAACGAGAAAATCTCTTTCCAAATGAGGAGGATCAGGGTAGGGGGATGGGGAGAGGGTGCGCGGTTCCCTTCTCGCTACTTCCTTGTATGGACAGTGGGGGACTCCAAAGCCCGGCTCCGGAGGCCCGAAGCTTGGTACCCGGACGTGCAGGGGGAAGCACAAAGGGGCCGACAAGAAGGGGGTGGGGAGGCCCGCCGGTGCAATGAAATGGAGTGGGCTGAAGCCTCAGGAGAGCGAATCGAGGGCGGCGGGTAGGTGAAACTGCTGCAAACGTCCTCGGAAGCTGCGCTCAGTCCCCCAAATTGCAAAGATGGGAGGGAGTGACTGGGTGAGGAAGAACCCCCCCCCCCGCTTCCCCGGCCCTCTGGCGCTTCGAGCTTAGGGCCGGCTTTGTGGGGCGGAGGTTCCCTCCCGGCACTGGGGGAAGGGGATGAGGGCTAGTCTTACCTCCATCAGCCCCCCCGACGTGTCCAAGTCGTACACGATCGTCTTGGTCTCCATTTTCTCCCACATTCATCCACCTCCCGGGCTGGGCGCTCTCTGCTCCGGCCCCCCCAGCCCCGGGGGGAGGGGGGAGGCGGGGGAAGAGGGTACTCCTGACCCCCGGCCCCTTTCTCTCTTCCCAACACAGGTTCCGACTTCCTCGCCCTGGCTCCCCCCCACCCCCCGGCCCCCAGTCCCTGGGACGACAGCGTCCTCCCCAAGGGCCGTGAGAGGGGAGCAACCCCTCAGCCCCGGCCCGGCGGCTGGCTGCACAGTGGGTCCCGGCTTCGGGGGGTCAGGCCTCGGCGGGGCCTAGGCCCACAGGCTAAAGCTGGCGCTGGCGACCGCTGGACCGGCCGGGAAGGCTGGAGGGCGCTGCCATCCCGGGGTTTGGGGACCGGAGGGGGGGTGAGAGGTTAGGTGAGGTTGTGGAACGTGAGGTGACTCGGGGGAGGATGAAGTGGGGTGGTCCCCGGGCTCCGCCTCTCGCCGCCGCCGCCGTCTGCGTCCCGGCTGCCGCGCACTTGGCGCAAACTTACCGCGAGCGCCCGCAAAGCCACCCGCGCAGGCGCCCCGGGATCGCCACTCGCCGCGCGCAACCGCAGTGACAGCCGGCGGCCTGGCTCCCGCGCAGCCGCGGTGATGGGGTACCCCCCTGCGCGCAGCCGCGCTGGCATTCGTCTGGAGCGCAAAAGCGCCGCCTTTCTGCCGTGCGCCAGCGTACTGAGATAAAAGGGCGGGACCTGAGGCCTCGCTCAGGCGCCTGGGTAAGCGCGTAGAGGTCATAGCGCAGCCGCAGGAACTTGGGAACGCTTCACCCATTGGTGTTTGTGTGCAGACCGTGGTCCCTTTTCCCGCGCAGGCGTGTTGAGTTGCCACCCGCCCGTCCCTTAACACACCCGCCTCACGCGCAGGCGTATTGTCACCTGGCGGCCTACACAAGAAAGCGTTTCCTTTCGCCATTTTGGTAGTGGGATTTGGGCTACCGTGCCCTTGGGAGTCCTCGTCACCAAGATGTGATGTTGTATGGAGCCGGTATGCTGTCGGCGGCAGTAGTACTCATAGGGAAGCTGTAGTGGATTGTTTGGCTCCAGCATCAGGTGTGGCTGGAGCAGGCAGCCATATTGGTAAAGGAAAAAAAGCCATTGCGACAAAAAACGACGCTTTTGGTGACAGTTTGGATGGCTGCTGTTTCCACTTAATTCTCGCTCTCGACAATTTTAGCACGAACATCGCTGCCTTGCGCTGCGATGGAACCAAGGCTGGTTCAAGCTGCCTTTCTACCTTCTCTTAACCACTGTCCCTGTGAACCGCTCTTAAAGAGGAAGTCAAAAGCCCAAACAGTCCGTAATCCTGACAACGCCCAGCTACCTGCCTGCAGCTGACTTCAATCCCCAACTTGCAACGCGCTGTGTTCAAGGGTAAACGGGAACGCATTGCACCCTGGGAGTAAGAATCGCGATGGGTCTGATGAGTTGTGGGAGTTGTAGTTTCATATGTAGATGCTGCACTGTTCCGTAGGATACTGGGGAGGGGAGGGAAGGGGAGGGGAGGGAAAGCCTGCTGAGAAGGATACTGGGATTTGTGGTTTGAGCTCCTGGTCTCAAATTCTGGGCAAAGAGACTTGCTTCTCTCTTTGGGTGTCCGCTCTCCGATGTGGACAGAATCTTCTGCCTAACTGCGGATGAAGCTGTGAAACTGGGATAAATGAACCACACTAGACGTTAATTAATATTGGTGACAGTGCGACTGTATCCCGCCTTTCTTTTATTTTTCCCTCCTCCCTCCCTCCCTCCCTCCCTTCCGTCCCTCTTTTTTTTTTTTTTCAAAGATAGAGTCTCTGCAGCCCTAGCTGGCCTAGAACTCGCTATGTAGATCAGGTTAACCATGAACTCAAAGAAATACTTCTGCCTCTGACTCCAATCCCATTTCTGGGATTAACGTGTGCTACTATTGCTACTATGCCTGGCCCTTCTTAAACTTTTCTTCTTCTTTCTTTTTGGTTTATTGAGACAGAGTTTCACTGTGTAACAGCCCTGGCTATCTTGGAATTCGCTCTGTAGACAAGGCTGGCCTCGAATTCAGAGGTCCGCCTGCCTTTGCCTACCGAGTGCTGGGATCAAAGGCGTGCGCCACCACCACCAGACACATCAACTCATTTTTTTAAAAAAGTTTTTTTTTGTAGTTTTTATGTGCATTCGGGTTTTGCCTGGATGTATGTCTGTCTGTATAAGGGTTCCAGATTCCCTGGAACTGGAGTTACAGGCAAGCTGCCCTGTGGGTTCTGGTAATTGAACCAGGTCCTTTGGAAGAGCAGCCAGTGCTTTTTTTTTTTTTTCATTTATGTATTTTATTTTATTTATGTATTTTAATTGCATGTACTCCTGCAGGTCAGAAGAGGGCATCAGATCTCATTAGAGATGATTGTGAGCCACCATGTGGGTGCAGGGAATTGAACTCAGGACCTCTGGAAGAAGTCAGCGCTCTTAACCGCTGAGCCATCTCTCCAGCCTCCACTTAAACTCGTTTTTATGTTGCTGCACACATCATTCTCAGAGTCGTAAAACACAGAGACTATTTTTAAACTCTATTTCCAGGTACTTAAGAGTTGCTTAGGTTTCTTAGTGAGTATATAGCAAACCTAAAAAGGGAACATTTCTTGATTCATAGGTCAGAATTCGACCTCTACACCATGCTTACTGTCTCTGAGGAACTGTTGCTTCTCCTTTTAGGACAGTCAGGACTACAGGACTATAAATCAAAAAGGATATGGATAACTAGGGAAAGTTTTAGGGGTGTGTGTGACAGAGAGAGCGAAAGAGAGAGAGAGAGACTTTGTATTTCTCTGGTGCTCCTGTGTTGGTGCCTGGAAATAGTAAGGTCATGGGGAAGTGGAGAACGTCATGCAAATTGGCTGCTCTCTGACTTCTGTGGTCACCACAGCCAACAATAGATTAGTAGCTATAGGGCTGAGATGTGACTCTCAGAGGAGAGGGCTGGGATAGGTTCCTTGAAGGAAGAGGTTAGGCTTTATGCCTCCTTCATGTCACATGACCTCAGAAGCTGGAGCCTCATATGCCCTCTCTCATTGGCTTCCTTCCTGCTGCCCAGAGCACAGCTGTGCTGCTGTGTCAGCCTGAAGGTATTACTGGGCACAGAAGTGAGCTGTTGGCACATGCCCAGTGAGCAAGGCTTCACTTTGATCAACACATCCGTTGCAGCTGAAAACAGGAGCGGGCAGTGGGCTAATGAGGAAAATGAGAGTTGGCTCTGCTGATAGGTGCCAGAGGAACAAATCACTCCACACACCTTTCTTCTGAAATATGAAGGATGAGGTCAGTCCAGTAAGGGCAGGACTTGGGGCCACCTTGGAGAGTTCTAGCTCAGGGTGTTCGAGGGGACTCCAGGAAAGAGAGCAGGTGGGATGCAGAAGCATCTGGAAGCGACCTCTTGTGGTCTATGTAGGTATTGCAGTATGAATGACCGAACTCCCTGATTTGGGCTGCACAGAGGCCTGAAGGAATTTCTGGTCCACATCTTTCAGTTAAAGACTGTAGAAGCAGAAGGTACTGGTGGGAGCTGGTTTTCCTCTCAGGTGTTTTTGTCTTTTATCTTCCAAGTGCCCCCTGGGAAGATTCTTTCATCTCCGAAGGCTTTGCCATAGGGAATGGGCAAATTTAAGTATATCCTGGTCAGCCATCACTTCTTTAAAAAGCATTTATTTGTTTGTTTATGGTTTTTTGAAATAGGGCTTCTCTGTATAACAGCCCTGGCTTTGTAAACCAGGTTGGTCTCCAATTCACAGAGATCTTCCTGATTCTACCTTCCAAGTACTGGGATTAAAAGTGTATACCACCATGACCCATCTTTATTTTTAGTTTTTGGCTTTTTATAGATAAAATTTCTTTGTGTAGACCTTACTGTCCTATAGACCAGGCTGGCCTTGAATTCAGAATCTGCCTACCTCTGCCTCCCGAGTGCTCAGATTAAAGGCATGCACCACCCAACTTCTTTTATGTTTTGAGATTATAATATAATTACTTATTTCTCCCTTCCTTTTCCTTCCTTCAACTCCCCTCATATACCCCTTCTTGCTCTTTTTCAAATTCATGACATCTTTTAAAATTGTTGTCATATACATATGTGATCACACACACACACGTTTCTAAATACATAAGTACAACGTGCTCAGTCTGTATAATGTCACTTGTATGTATGTTTTCAGCAGCCATCTTAAAGAGCCTATGGGAAGGGCCCTTGCTTGTATCAGGTACCCCCAAGCCACTCTGTCCTTCCTACTCACAGTCTGGATGTCTTCTGAGGACAAGCCAAGCTGGCCAGTTTATGTACAAGGTTCAGTCTATGGTTCTGATTCCAGTCTCTCAAGTTTCACTTGGTAGAAGATGTGGAAGGAAAGATGCTTTAGACTTTGGGTGTTGTCAGCAGTCCAGCAGTATTAAAAGGGGGTTGGGACTGGGCCAATCTAGCTGTGGCAAAGAGGAGGAAATGAGGCATTGGGGTGGATGAGCACTTGAGTTACTGAGCTCCCACATCCCTGTGGCATTAACCACTGGGGCCTCTCACTTCACCAACCATCTGTAACACTAATGTCTTTGGGACAGTGTCACCTATTTAAATATATATATCATGCTTTTCTCATAAAAATCTGGGGATGATTGATTGATGGGTCCAGCAGGTCTTCTCATACCAAGATCCATATCACATTCATCTACCACTCTCTCCCCTCCAAGAAAGCACCATTTACACTGCTTAATTTTTTTCCAAAAACACCATTTTAATAAGGAAACAACAGAAATAAAAGATTGTTCTCTGGCTGGAGCCCAGACCCCATATAATACATTATATGTACAAAGTGGCCTTCGGTCTGGACTGGGCTTCCTCCTGGGGATTTCTGACTTCAGTTCTGTGCCACATTCCTGGGTCCTCTCCAGAATGTACCTACCCTCTCTTGGCATGCCATAACACAGTGGCAGGAAGAGGGAGCATAGTAAGTGGCTTAGAAGAGGGACTAGTGGGAAGGGGGGACACTTGTAACATTCAGATGAACATCAGGGAGGGTCTCTCCCCCCTCAGACTAAAGGAATGCTGGGGGCAGTAGGGTATCCTGCTTTGGTGTGGAGCATGAGTGTCCAGTGAAGCCCAACCTGAGCTTGGGACAGAGTCTGTGAACCTTTTAGGATTCCTTAAAATCCTCACCTCCCTGGAACATGGCAGAAGGCATAACTCCAGTTCTGAGCTTTTAGAGAAGGACTAGAAACCTCCCCGAGGGGCTGGTATTGGCATGCCAGGACTACCAAGAGGTCACCGTTGAGAACAATTTTGGCCACTGGTGATGGCCCTGTGAGGGGCATCCTGGTCCCATTTCCACTGCTGCAAATCAGCTCTTCTGGAGTCCCCACATACCAGGGCTGAGCGGTGGCCATGTGTAGAAAGTGCCCGGCTCTGCCTGCAGCTTCAGGCCTGAGGGCCAGGGCATAAGAGAAGTGGGGGAATGTTGGCTGGTGGAAATGTGCTCCAGTTCGGTTCTATCCAAGTCAGGTGCCCCCTGACTTGGCCCCAAAGAAGGGCCCTAAGTAGGCAGTGGTGCCAAGAAAATAGGTCACTGTGGGCATTGCAGGCAGGGAAGGGCACAGCTTCTGGAGGGACTGGTGGTGTCTCTTCCCAGGTGATATGTACAGGTGAAGGGAAAGCAGAGAGCCAGGAGCCCTGCCACTGGCTTGTGACACAGGGCTGCAAGTGCATCCCCAGGCTGCTCCCCGCTAGATGGAAACTTCATATTCTCTCGTCTCCTGCAAAGGAAAGAGACTACGGGGAGTTGGAAACTTGTAGAAGATTCATCGGGCCACAATCCACCTTCCCAAGGCAAAAGGAGGGCTTGGCAGGACCCACAGGCATACCCACCAAGGGAGCAAGGACTTGAGTCCTGAAGCGGTATCTAGACCAACATGGATACTTACTCCAGTCTCATAAGTTGGGTTGTCAAATGCTGACTCCACCGTGATGCGGTTATAGGGGCGAAGATGAGTTCGGGGAAGTTGCAGGGGACTTTTCCCCTGGAACCTGTGAGGACAGAAGACTCTGTGAAGCAGGAGTGCAAGGCAGGAGTGAATTGGGTGTGTAAAACAGGAAGAGAAGCCAGACTCACCTGGAGAAGTAGAGGTACACGCCTCCCACCAGCAGCACCATGGCCGCCAGTGGTAGGAAGATGGCAGCTGCCATGTGGGCAGCATCCAGGGCACTGGAAGTGGCAGGTGCCTTGGCAACTGAAAGCAAAGGGTGAGTGGGATTGGAGCTGATATCCCTGTCTCTTGGAGCCTGTGTCCCCTCCCTTCTCAAGGGCATTCAGAGAGCAGCTCCCATTAGCTGGCTAGGATAGGGAAGAAGCTATATGCCCTTCTGGGCCCAAACTGTTCTTTCTCTGCCTTCCATTTGTGGGAACCCACGGCCTGGGAGCTGTGAGAACCTGGTGCAGGGGAACCACATATCTGGCTCTCAAGCATGGGGACTCACCATCCAGGCTACGGCCGTTGTAGAACCCATCCAGAGAGGCTGGAACAAGAAGGGAGCGCCAAGGGCAGTGGGTGAGCCTGGTGGACCAAGCCACCAATGCAAGGAGCACAGAAGTGGGCTCGTCATGTGAGAGGAACTGACCAGGGAGAGCCCACTACCATGCATTGTCATGATGATGTTAGATCAGAGACTGAGGGACAGGCAGGGGCATGGGCAGGTGCTTCTGAGTCTCAACATGGAATTGCTTTACTACAACAGTTCTATGGTCCAGGTGGGGTTTTAAGGGGGTAGTGGCACTCACCAGCCCTACAGATGGGTGGGGGGTCACTCCAATGCGAGGGGTGTCCAGGCACACATTTGATGCTGGCCTGGCCCTTTAGCACATAGCCAGGCGCACAGGAGAAGTGGATGGTGGCCCCTGCTGGGTGAAGCCGCTTCTCAGGACTGCGGGCACCGTTCTCAGGGGCGCTGAGACCATGACATGGCTTGAACTGTTCCACTGCAAAGCAGGCAGAGTCAGGTGCAAGCTTCAGATCCCTCTCCTTCTAAAGGGCCCCCTCCTACACATCGGCACTTACAGAGACATTTGGGGGCCCTGTCACTCCACTTGGGGCTGCCAGCCTGACGATCATGGCAGGTGAGGATGGCACTCCCCGTCAGCACAAAACCCTGGTCACAGATATACTGCACAGTTGCTCCCACAGGAAACTTGGGGCTGGATATGAGGCGTCGACTGTGTTCCACATCCCCTGGGTCATGGCAGGATGTCACTATGGATGGAGAGGGAAACAGGAAAGCAAGGAAGGTTCAGCATCTAGGGGTTTAGCTCAGTTGGTGAGAGTGCTTTGAAGCATGCTTGAAACTCTGGATTCAACGGACAGCATTACATAAACCTGGCTTGGTGGTACATGCCTGTAATCCCAGTACCAAGAAAGTGGAGGCAGGAGGATCAGAAATTCAAAGTAATCCTCAGTTTCATAGAAGCTTGAGGCCAGTCTGGGCTAAAGACACTATGTGGTTGGGTCAAAAGAAAGGCCTGTTCACCGTGGTTTTCAAGTGTCACAGGCCAGCTAATACCAGGCTATATGGCTCTACTCTCATTTGGATGTCTGCATCTTTTTAGGCAGCTCTAGAACCCAGGATGGCATGCATGTCAGGTGGTCTTATACCATTGAGCTACATTCCCCCCCAGCCTTTTTTAAAAAATTTATTATGTATACAATATTCTGTCTACATGTATGCCTGAAGGCCAAAAGAGGTTGCCAGATCTCATTACAGATGGTTGTGAGCCACCATGTGGTTGCTGGGAATTGAACTCAGGAACTCTGGAAGAACAGCCAGTGCTCTTAACCACTGAGTCATCTCTTCAGACCCTTGTTTTTGTTTTTGTCTTTTGCTGTTGTTGTTTGTTGTTTTATGTTTGTGTTTGTATGGAATTTATGTGTACTACACACATGTAGATGCCCACCAAGGCTAGAAGGTGTTGGATCCCCAGGAACTGACTACAGGAGGCTGTGAGATGCTTGATAAGAGTGTTGGGAACTAAACCTGGGTCTTCTGCAAGAGCAGTAAATGCTCTTAGTTACTCAGCCACCCTCTCCTCCACCTTTTAGGGGGAAATAAGTGCCTCACACTATACCTTAGGCCACCTTCAAATTCCTGATCCTCCTCCCTCAGCTTCCTAAATGCTGGGATTCCAGGCATGTGACACACCATGCCTGACTGTGCCCACCATTCTGCTGATGCATCTTTTTCTCATTCATCAAGGTAGGCAAAGCCATGCATTCGCGGCAGCAAGCACTGTCTGGTCCTCGGTCAGCCAGGAAATGCTTGCAGTACTTCTCTGGAAGTCCTGTGACAATGGATCATCTCCATTTCACAGACAGGGAAACTGAGGGGACAAGTTAGAAGAACAAGAATGCTAGCAGAAACAGGACCAGTGCTAGATTTTCTCTTAGAACAGAGGAGTTAGGGTGGGAGGGACCAGGGGGACAGGTGCACTCACCCCTCTGGCATGAGGGCAGGTCCTCACTCCAGCTCAGGTCCCACTGGCACATGAGAATACTGGATCCTACCACCTGGTAGCCAGGGTAGCACTGGTAGGTGACCACCGTACCATGCACCAGCTCAGGCTGTGATGGGCTCTTCCAGCCATTGGGGATCTCAGGTAGCTCCGGACATGTGTCATTGCGGGGTACCTCTGGGGACACAGAAGCAGGTAGATGCAGCCCCTTGGCCAGTACCAAGGAGACCGTACTAGTGCCAATTCTGAAGTCTCTTTGTTTCCTGCAAATTATTCTGGGCCTAGACTGGCTTGGAAAGTCTCAGTGACTCATCCTGCCTTCTCAAGCCCCACCCCCTGCCCATCCCCTGACATCCCTGAGTGTCCAAGATTCCAGGATTGTCATCATGGCTTTGACTCTACTCTCAGAAGTACCTGGCCAGTCCCTCAGGCCTGAGAGATGGGTAAAGAAGGGTGGGGGAAATCACTTCTGTTCCAGACTGTCAGAAAGGAAGGCACCAGCCTTTTTCTGTAGTTCCTGTTTTTGTTAGGAAGTTCTTGCTGCCTCCCCAAATCTCCCCTGCTCTAACCAAAGACTTCTGGGGATGCCTGGTGCCTTCCCAGGTTTTGCTCATCGAATAAGGGCATCCAGGCTCCTTGTCCTGTGCTCTTTGACTTGCCATGATTTGGGATCTACAGTCCAAGTCAGACAGATGAGCTCACCAAAGAAGTGGATGACAAATCCCTGCTGGTAGCCCAGTGCCGAAGTCCCAGGGTCTGACTGGAACTGGATGGTGACATCAGCCATGGAGGTAAAGAGCTTGAAGTGGCCACGGGGACCTGAGTACTGGCCCAGGACCCGGGCCGTCAGGTCATCCCCATCGTAGAAGGTCAGTATGTCCCCAGAGCCTATGCGCAGCCTGTAGAGGAGGAGGATCAGGGCAGGACAGGCTGGGGGAAGGGCCCAAGGTGGGCTGGACAAGAGGTGTCCCCAGCCTCAGGAGCCTGCTTGCCTGACCCGAGGCACTCACACTCGGATGTCCAGCATGATGCGCTTGTCCTCCTCCACATGCACACCCCAGATGCAGTCCTGCCCTCGGCCATAGGGCTCTGGCCAGTTTGGAGAGAGCACCACGCCTGCTGAGTCTGTGATCTCCCCGCTGCACACGGCTGCAAGGAAGGGGAGGCCCATTCTCTCCAATGCAGTGTCCTAGGGCTGCCACCTGCCCACAAAAGTGCCACTCCCTGCTAGGAGTCCCCACCTCCTCCCTCAAGGGGAAATATCAATCACACACAACAGAGCCCCTGGCCCTTGGCTCTGTGGCTGGCTCCTAGGTACCCACCCTGCTCACTGCCCTGGCAGGCCCGCCCACTGGTGTCTGCTGACCTCGGCAGGCTGGCTCTGTCTCATTCCACTGGGGGTCGTGGAGGTCAACACACTCGATGATGATGGAACCCTGCTCCAGGGTGTAGCCAGGGTCACAGCTGAACTCCACGGTGGTACCCACAGGATAGGAGGATGCGCTGCTGCTGAAGTTGCCGTATTTGACAAAGGGCTCATAGCAGTGGCCCTGCTGAAAGGCTGTGAACCATAGGGCCCAGTCCAGCTCAGCCTCCACCTGGGTAGGCCAGAGGACAGATGCTCTCCTACTTCCCTCCTCAGGGCCTTTCTTCCTCAGTGCAAAAGTGTATCCTAGGCTTGGAATTGGAGGCAGGGGAACAAGGCACCCAACTCTATTTTGGTCAGGAAGCCATCTTGAATCACCGCAGTATTCTTGTTGACTCACTGGCACTTGGTATACAGAAGGTGCTCAATACTTTTTTTGCTGAGTTAATGAACACATGCATGCATGTGTGGATCCGGGATGCCTTTTGCAGCAGTCTCCACCCACCCACCCCTATCCCCCGCCAAGTGCTGAGACCTGTTTTGCTTTTTTAAAACCTGGAGAATTCATTTTCTTGGGCTAGAAATCTATGGTTGAGGCAAAGGGCTCCTGCAAGGATGGGATGGGATGAGAATCTTGGGCCAGAGGGAAGGGCATGGAGCAGGTGCGAAATGTGAAAGGAATGACAGGATGCGGTTAGAGAGGGGAAGGATGTGGGAGAGAGAGCCTAGCACTGGTTAGGTTCCAGCAGGCTCACCCTCATAGCGCAGGGCCATGCCTGCCGCCGCCCCGCTGCTATCAGTACTGAACTCCACAAAGAAGTATCTGCCGGAGCTGAGCAGGCCTTCAATGGGCAAGTACTCCACCTCGTAGGAATCATACACTGGCGGGGCCTCCACGTTGTTCCCATTGCGGATGATGAGCCTGGGCCAGAAGAGTGGCAGCTGCGTGCTTGGTATCCCCCCACCAAGGTACTGCCAGGTCCGGCAGTCCCATCTAGCCGGGACAGCCCCTCACCTGTCGTCATCTTCTGCCAGGGAGACCTTTTCAAAATGCAGGTGTAGTCGCTGGCTCTCAGGCGCCTCTAGCAACCAGTGGCAGGTGAGGTTGTTGCTGTAGTTGCCCGGGAAGCCGGGAGAGACAATGCGACCAGTGGTGGCATTTCGAATTACTCCGCCACAAGCAGCTGTGGATGGCGATGGACTTATATTTGGTCTCTGCCTTGTTCCAAACAGCCTCCAAACCCTCTTCCCCACCTAGCCCTGTGCCCTCAGCATGGGCACTAGGGACTTTTGCTTGGATGTCATCTTTGCTGCGGTGGCTCTGAGAGCCCGTCTTGCAGTCCTGACTCTGCTGCTGCAAACAAACCAAACTTCAGCTGGGGCTGAGCGTCCCCATCTCTGAGGTTTCATGTGCAGCTTTCTTGGCAGTGAGCGCATCTGTTGCTGCCTGGCTGCGTGGCAGTGGCAAGCGCCCTCTACCGACCTCTTCAGGAGGCTGATTTCAGTATGTTAAGCCGCTTATCCAGGACTGACTTTCTTAGACCTAGCTGACACTTTCATGCCACTCTGTCTTTTTCCACACCCCTTCTTCCTTTTCTCTTGTCCTTCCCTCCTCTTTTTTTTTTAAATTTATTTATTATGTATGTAGTGTTCTGGGCACCAGATCTCATTACAGATGGTTGTGAGCCATCATGTGGTTGCTGGGAATTGAACTCAGGACCTCCGGAACAGTAGTCAGTTCTCTCAACCTCTGAGCCATCTCTCCAGCCCCCTCCCTCCTCTTTTTTAAACTTCAGGTAGGCCAGGCTGTCCTTGAACTCAGTATGAAATAGATGATAACCCTGAACTCTTGATCCTCATGCCTCCATCTCTCAAGATTATAGGCATGTGCCATTATACATGACTTTTCTTTCTCTTTTTTTCCTTTATGTTCTTTTTATTTCTTTCTTTTTGACAGGGTCTCACCTTGTAGTTCTGGCCTGGGACTTGCTATGTGGTCAGGCTATCCTTAAACTCAAAGGTCCACCTGCCTCTGCCTCCTGAATGCTGGATTTAAAAGCATGTGCCACCAGATCTGGTTGTTTGTTTTTAAAACAGGGTCTCCCTATGTAGCTAGCCTAGGCTAGTTAGGGACTTGCAGTCCTCTTGCTTAGCCCCTGGAAGGCTATGATGACAAACATATCCCTTGCCTTGTTACTGTTGTAAAACTAATTTTCTGTCTTGCCTAGCATGGTAACAGGCCTCGGATCTGAACCCCAGAACACAAAACAAAACAACAAGAACAAAAGCAGCTATTTGTTTGGGTTTGTCCTTAACTAGGACCCCTTCGGTATAGAGACCATGCCTTTTCATGTCAGGCTTGAGTTGGTTTTTCATGTTGGGCGAACAAAATGAATGCAAGAGTATAGAGAGGAGACAGGACCAATATGCCTTGGCAGGTTGTTAGCCACAGGTGGCCTCAGATACCTTCTGCAGTAGCTCTCCGAGAGTAACAGCATTCTCGTTCCTTGACTGACTGCTAAGGACTCTCAAACTGACCCCTCTGGCCTGGGATTACCTTTTCTTCCCCAAAGAAAGACTGAGGTGCATGTCTGGGCCCAGCAGTGAGGGTTGCTGGGCCATTCCAGCACAGAATTCACAGAAGGTGAGGGGGGCCAAGAAGTGGGCCTGAAGTAGGAAGCTGGTTCCAAGCATTTCTGGTTATTTCCAGACACACAGCTCTGCTCTCGGAGACCGAACTACAGACAGACACACAGCTCTGCTCTTCCTAGACTGCAGACAGACAGACAGCTCTGCTCTCAGAGGCCAGACTGCAGATAGACAGACAGCTCTGCTCTCGGAGACTGGACTACAGACAGACAGACAGGTCTGCTCTTGCCAGACTACAGACAGACACACAGCTCTGCTCTCAGAGGCCAGACTACAGACAGACAGACAGCTCTGCTCTTGGAGACTGGACCTCAGACAAGACACACAGCTCTGCTCTTGCCAGACTACAGACAGACACACAGTTCTGCTCTTGCCAGACTATAGACAGACACACAGCTCTGCTCTCAGAGGACAGACTACAGACAGACAGACAGCTATGCTCTTGGAAGCTAGACCACCATTGTCATACAAAGCACCGTTTCCTCCAAAGGCTGCAGACAACAGAAGAGTTGAGTCTAGACTTTGGGGCCAGAATGAGTCTTGTCTTGCATTCTCTTATATTTTTGGTTGTGAGCCTAGCCTTTAACGGCTGAGCCATCTCTCCAGCCCTTGTCTTGCATTCTCTACAGAGGAGCAGTCTAACTTTCTGCTTGGTCTCAGCATGGAACTGGCCTTCTTCTTGAATGCCATCCCATTGACTGAGAATCACTCATTGGTTCTCTGTGGCCCTTGAGGTGAGGTTCAAGCTCATGATGACTGGGACTCTCTCCTTTCCTTTTCAGTCTTCCTCCTTGAAACCTTCAGGCACACCTTACTAGATCATTCTGTTTCTGCATGCCTTCACACAGAATCCACCAAGCTGCCCTGAGCCAATGATTCTGGCAGCCCTCCAGGCATCTCTGTGGGAATCCCTCCAGGTCTCCTGCATTTGGAACTGGCCTCTCTTGCCCACATACAGGGCACACTCAGATCATCCCATCCAGTGTTGTCCATACTAAACCTCTCCCCAGCCTCCCCACTAGATGGTGCTCTTTGAAGGCAAGAGACCATGTCTGTCTCTTAGGGACCAGCACTAGGAAGAATACGAAAGGAAGTAAGGTTCAAAAGTCCAAGGCTCTTCCCCTTCAAAAAGATAAAAAGCACATGTGGCAAACACAACACTACTTCCATGAGCCTTCTGGGTTTGTAGCCATCTCAGGCCTTCCAGGAACCAGAACTGGCATCTCTGTACACTCAGCCTGGCTCTCTGATCTGAACTTCTCTCCATCACCAAAGCAACCACCCCAGTTCAAATCCTCTCTACAGGATGGCCTCCCTGCAACCACTGCCGGCTCTGCGGAGCAGTTCTGACTTCCTTCCCTTCCTCCTCAAAAAACTCAGTGCTGTGTACCTAGTGCCTTGGACTGACAGTCCTGGTCCTTGGCACTGTCCCCTCCACCTGGCTGTCTTCTATGCTGTAAACACCCTCTCCTTGGTGCCCCTCCATCATAGCTTACATTGTTCCCTGCATAGAAATGCCAAACATTCAGGGCTACCTCCTCCAGGAAGCTATCTCAGTACCAACTGGGAATGAATGGCTGCTTTCTCCCCAGAGCAATTCAACCCTCACCCTTTGACAAGGTCTAACTTTGTAGCTCAAGCTGACCTAGAACTTAAAATCTTTCTGCCTCGGGGCTGGAGAGATGGCTCAGTGGTTAAGAGCATTGCCTGCTTTTCCAAAGGTCCTGAGCTCAATTCCCAGCAACCACATGGTGGCTCACAACCATCTGTAATGAGGTCTGGTGCCCTCTCCTGGCCTTCAGGCATACACGCAGACAGAATATTGTATACATAATAAAGAAATTTAAAAAAAAATCTTTCTGCCTCAGCCTCTCAGGTGCTGGGAATTCAGTCGTGACTACCATGCCAGCCACTTCATGACACTTCCTCGGTACTTTTTACTCCCTTCTTTAGAATTAGTGATGTATGCTCCTGGTTTATTTGTTATTTTAAAAGTCCTATATATGAGTGTGGGCTTGTACATACAAGTGCAGTGCTTGTGGAGGCCAGAAGGGGGCGTTGGATCCCCAAAGTGGAGTTACAGGCAATTGTGAACTGCCTGATTGTGTGCTGGGAATAGAACTCAGGTCCTTTACAAGAACAGCATGTAGTCTTAACTACTGAACCACCTCTCCAGCATCTCTAGGTCCCTTCTTCTTTCTGATTTCCCTGGAACTGTGGGGCTCTGAGGATAGAAGCCTCGTTTGATTCAGGTCCCTTCTTGGCCCCACACACCTTCTGTGAAATCTGTGCTGGAATGGCCCAGAAACCCTCACTGCTGGGCCCAGACAAGCAGCTCAGGCTTTTCTTGGGGAAAGAAAAGGTAATCCCAGGCCAGAGGGGTCAGTTGGAGAGTTTCTTAGCAATCAGTCAATGAATAGCAGTGTTGTGATGTCTGGAGAGCTACTGCAGAAGGTATCTGAGGCCACCTGTGGCTAGCAATCTGCCAAGACATGAATCATCCCTGATTGGTCCTGTTTTCTCTCTACATTCATCTTGCTCAGCCAACATGGAAAACCAACTCTGAGCCCAACCTGTGATGCTGACATAACGGAGAATAAATGTAGGTTGGTTCAATACCGCTGAGATGTGCAACCATATACTGACTTCCTTATAGAAAATAAGTGAAATTCCAGACAGCAATGGCGATCCGAGATGACCCCCCACTTTACTCCTCTGCTTGGCACTGAGCCTTCTCTGTGGGGACCCACTCACCAATGCAGACCGGCTCTTGGGAATCCCAAAAGGGCTGGGTGGCATTGAGACAGGTGAGGAATTTGGCACCCTTTAGCTGGTAACCAGTGGCACAGTGGAAGCGGGCACTGCCTCCTGGGTGGAGGCTGGTGACAGTCACATCTCCATAAGCTGGACGTTGGGGAAAGTGGCAGCTCAGGAGATAGGCTATAAAGAGAGAATGGGTGACAGTGAGCAGGGGGAGGGCCTGCATAGCCTGCTCTAGGTGTCTTTGGGCTCACAGGAAGCATTGCAAGTTCCACAAAAGTGTCCCATTTCCAGTAACACATTGGGCAGCCTGCCTAAGCTTTCTCTGTGGAGGTCCTTTCTACTATCCCCCCCCCCACACACACACCAGTAAACAACTTTTAAAGACAATGGGAGGATATGAGAAAGTCCCACTCACCTTCTTGGAAATTGGAGGTGGGATTAGCGTTTCTGGGAAACTTGCCTGCTTTGGAGTTGTTATACCATATATGCCCATATAGTGGCAGCAAATCTCATAAAATTGCCTGGCATACCCCAACTCTTAGGCAAAGCCCCAGAAATAGCTTATTAATGGGGAGTCTCTAAGAGGTAGGAGAAAAGTGAAGAGAAGGCTTGACTATGTCTCTGTGTGTCTTGTGTGACTAGGAAAAGGGGTTGCCTTTGGAGAGATGAGGTTGCAAAGCCTGAGTTGACTGTGACTCAGTTTTGAGGCTTTTCACACCTGTCTTATTCTTAGTTACTGTGTGACAACAAGAAGAGAGTTTTGCGGGTATGACCAATAAGAGGCTGGTTGTGATTGGCAAGTGGTATAGGGCGATGCCTAGGAAATGGGTTCTGGGTTTGGCTAAACCAGGACTCCCTGGCTTTAAATGCAGACTCCACTACTTGCTGTGCCACCTTGGGCAAGTTACCTCTTTGCTCCGTGCCTTGGTTCCATTGTTTAATCAGTGATCTAAAGTACTGCATCCAAGGCTGGGGAGGTTAAATGAGAGGCCATATGTGCAGTGCCTGGCACAAAGCGCACAATTAACACCCCAGCCACCTGGCAATGTTTGCAGTCAAGAGTCCCGACAGATTCTTATATTTGCTATACTTTCCAGCTCCTAAAACACCTTCGTACCCTTCACACTTAGTACCTACAATATCCATGGAAGAAAAGTGAGCTAGGGGCTGTTAACCCGTTTTAGGGTAAGGAAAGCTGAGGTCTGGAGAGACTGAGGTTCAGAGGGCCTGTGTACTCTCGTCATACTGCAAGTGTATGGTAGGGTAGAGATCTGAGTTCCTCAGTGCCCCCTGCTTCCTACCTGACCCCAGTCAGCAGTCAGAGAAACCTGACAGTTACAGACAAGGCAGGCCTTGGAGGTTGTTCAGCAGGTCATTTCCTCCCCACTAGGCTAGGATAGGGAGGACTCTACCCAGAGTAGAGGGAGGAGAGGCTGACTCCTGGGAGCTATAGGCCAGGTCAGACTCAGCACTTCCCTGTCAGCTTCCCTGTGCATCCTAGCACAGCCAGGAAAGGGAGAGAGCTGGGATGATGTGAAAGCAGGAGGCTGGTGGCTTTGAGAGGCGCCCCCAGACTCCATAATGGGTAAGTGCCACTTCCCAAGATGAGCTTCCTCCTATTGCCATGACAACCAACTGTTCCCAGGGAGTCTGCACCACCACAATCTGTTGAGTTATTTTCTTGCTGGCGGCTGTTTCTGGAGCCAAGTCCAGTGCCAGGAATGCTAGGATGGAGGAGGGAGGGGTCTATCAGGCACTCTGCCTCTGCCTCCCCACCCAGCCTGGGACTGGGCCAGAGGAATCTATCCCGCCACAAGGCCTGTGTGGAAGCTCATAATTGTGACCTTCTTCATTGGCTTGGACAATGTGCATGCACATGCGTGGTCCTCACTGACTACCGGCATCCTCTTTCTCCAGCCCAGGAGAAGTGCCTGTGAGCACACGCCCCCCCCCCAGTTCCCATCTCTGGGATCAGGGCTAATTACAGCCATAATTAGGGGAATTACACTCATTAAGGAAAGAGCTGATCATTGACAAAAACTGGGCAGACGAGGGAGGGCTTCTGGTACAAAGAGCAGGAGTGGGCCAGTTTTCCAAGTCTCTGCTAGGGATCTGCTCCCTGTTGCTCGACCTCCAGCCCCATTGCATTCTGCCACTTTTGTCTGGCCACACAAAGAGGGGACTGTAGTTTTGAGCAAAGGAATTTTCAGCAAGAGAAAAGGTTACTGTGGCATGAAATTATGCCTGCTGCCGAGGAGGATTGATGAGCCATTAGGGAGAATGAAGGAGCCGCCCAGGCAGTCATCCCTGGGGCGGGGCTTTACCTCTGCTGAGGGCCTGAACAACCTCTGCCCACCATTAGGATCCCTGCTGTCACACCAGGCTGCTCCTCTAGTTCGGGTGACAAAGCCTTGACAAGGTGAGTAGGCAGGGTCCACGCATCCCTAGCTCCAGAGTGCTTGGCCATCCAACAGCTCTTCCCCCCTACGGGTCTGCAGAAGTGGTCCATGCTAAATGCAAGACAATGCCCTGATTGTTCCTACCAATTATTTCCCTATTAGCACTCCAGAATCTGCATTAAAGTTAACCTGTACAAAGGATGGAACTGACTTCCTGTCCAGGGTGGGGGATGGGGGATGGGCAGGAAGGACCCCCGTGGGGAAACAGCAGCTTTGCCTCCCTCCTTCATCCTGCGAACGGTAAAATACTAGTTTCCTTAATGAAGGACATACTAACTTTTCATTTAACTTAAACCACCAGAGCTACACAGAGAAACCCTGTCTTGAAAAACAAAAGAAAAGAAAAATACCAAAAAATTATAGAGTAAAAAAAATAGAGTAATTCCTAATTAAATACTTTTGATTATTATTGTTATTTTTAATTTTGTTTGTCCTGGAGCTTACCCTATAGACCAGGCTGGCCTGTAGACCTGCTTCTGCCTGCTGAGTGCTGGGATTAAAGGTGTGAGATACCACGTCCAGCTAATTTTTGTTTTCTTTTTGAATTTTTGAGGTAGAGTCTTATTGGAGCTCACAACACACAGAGATATACCTCCCTCAGTCTCTCTAATGCTGGCACTGAAGGTGTGCACTACCATGCTCAATGCAAATGGCTAGTCTTGATTCTCTGTATACTATGGAATTGTCTTATTTATTAAAATTACAAAACAGGGCCATAGAGATGGCCAGATGCAAAGGCACCTGCTGCCACACCTGATGACCTGCGCTTGATCCCCGGGACCCACATGGTAAAAGGAGAGAAGGAGAGCTCGGATTTCCACAAATTGCCCTCACATAAAGTAAATAAATAAATGCATAAATTTTTAAAAATTAAAAATGACAACTAGTGTACTAAAAAGGAATGGAGGAAGAAAAAAAGTCAGAGAAATCAAAGGACCAGCTCAAAGTCAGCAACTAGCAAGAAGTCTATTCCCTCAGCCAGAGCATGGCCCATTTCATCATGCCCCCCTTCTTTCCTGAGGCATTTTGAATTGCCACATGGGGCATAGGCTGGATCCCAGGTGGGTGAGGAAAGCCAGTCTGGTTAGCTAAAGACCTCCAGATGGTCATTGTCAAGTCCCTTCAGCTTCTTCCCGACCTAGACTGTAACAACAGAAAACCCAGTAGGAGAGCAGCCAGTCTTGGCTGGCTCCTCTCTGTGGTTCAGGCCTTACCTTGGTAGTGGAAATGGAAAGTGCCAGGCCCAACAGGTAGTGGAAGGCTCTGGAACCTCAGGGCTGCTTGGTGGGTGGGGCTGCGGATGACTTGGCCCCGTAGCAAGAAAGACTGGTTAGCCAGGGGCAATGGGTCAGGGCCCCCCAGGCCTTCCACTGTTATGGTCTCCCCTTCCTGAAGGCTGATGTTCTCCACCTGCAGGTGGGTGGGAGAGAACAGAACAGCGCTATCAGGACTTCTTGTCCCTGAGCCTTGCTGAGCATCACCCATCAGGGTCACATGTGGGCCTCTTGTACACTGGAGCCCCAAGGCCCCGTGGTAGGCCCACCTTGCTTCCTCATAGTATGCAATGGGGCCTAAAGGGCAGAGATATTTTAGCATGTTACCCAACTTCACACAGAGATTATGGGGTGAACCACCAACCTCCTTTCTATCGTTGCCTTCTTTGGGCTGTATTTTCTCTGGCCAGGAATGTGAGTCCCTAAATATCAGCCCATGTGCCCAGCTTCCCCGGTCACTCCTGTTGTATGCTGCACACACACACTCCTCACGTCCAGCCAGCCTTGTGTGTCACCTCATGTCCCACATCCTTTTGGTCAGTCTGTCAGACGGACTGCAGATCTGTAAACTCAACTTCGTCCCCACTGCCACTTCCGTAGCTCATCCCTGTTGTTACTCACCTAGATCACCAAAGCCAGCCTCCCTGCTGGAGGACTTACCCATCTCTCCCTTCACATCAATAGTTCCTGAACTGAAGCCATTAGTAGTCTCAGTACCTGCTGCTCATCCCGGGGCTTTCTTGTTTAAATCACCCAGTATTTCTCCATTGAGTCTATGAAGCCAGCTTCTCTGACTGGTCCTATAGGTTCTGCCAAACGTGGCTCCTACTGGCTCCTCAGCTTGGCCTTGTTTCATGCCATGATGCCTGCTCTGATTACTTCATTTGATTGGCAGTGGCCACTTTGAACCATCATCCCGTACTTCAGGCCTTAATCCCTGAACATGCTCCTGGGTGCCATGCTTCCATTCAAGGATCAGACAACTGCAGACTCTGACCAGAAAGGTGCTGTGGCTTGGGAGAAGGAGCACTGGACTGGGAGTCTAGAAATAGAGGGACTCACTCATCTTCACCCCATGTTCCTGGACAAGGACACTAGTCGCGCTTCATTGAATTTTTTATTACTTTTAATTGAGTCTCATGTGGCAAAGGCCAGCATCAAATTTGTGATCCTCTTGCCTCAGCCTCTTGAGTGCTGGGGCTACGAGTGTGTGCCACCACACCTGGCAGGGCTTTGCTACTCAAAATATGGCCCCCAGACCAGCAGTGGCCACATCACATGGGTGCTTCTAAGAACAGAATCAGGGCTGGGAATGTAGCTCAGTTGGTAGGGTTTTGCTTAGCACACAAGCAGCTCTGGGTGTAATACTGAGTGCTATATACACTGTGTGTGATGGTATATGCCCATAATCCCAGCACATGGAAGGTGGATATAGCCATTCAGAAGTTTAAGGTCATCCTTGGTTACGTAGCAAGTTGAATACCACCCCCCACAGGGGTGGATAAAGAAAAGAAATGGGGCAACCCTTAGACCCCACTTTAGATCCATGAACTCATACTCTGGATTTGAATGAGATACTCGAGCAATGGAAATGGATCTGCAAGCTTTAAGTTCTGTAGCTCGTTCCTCTGATTGAATGGTTTAAATGTTGGGCTTTCAAGAGTTAACCACCTGCTCTGGTTAAGTGGTACCCACTGAGTCACCAAACCCTTTCCGATTTTATCTTCCAGCCATCTTAGATGGCTCCTCCTTCTCCTCCTTTTGCCCACTGTTTCTGAGAATGGCCTCTGACCACATCCACCCCCTCCTACCCCCAACTCATTTACCCCAGGTCAGACCACATCTCTCTCCCATTCCAACCCCATCGGTAGCTTCAGGTTGTTCAGAGACAAGGTTCAAACTGGCCACTTGCAAGCAGCTCCAGAGGCTTTCCCAGTCTCAGTTCCCTGCTGCGCAGCCACAAAGGTCGCCCCTGCTTCCTGCCCTCCTGGAGTAAACAGGAACTACCTCCCCGTTTCCTACCTTGAGAGGCAGGCCTTCCTCTGTTTCCTACATCAAACCATCAACCGCTCTTCTCCAGGCTTTCCATCAGAGGACCCACTCCTCATCTACATACTTAAGCCTTGGATTCAGGATATGCTCTTCCTAGGCCAGTGTTAGCACGGAGGGGTGGAATAAAGGTATGTGGACCTCTGCAGGCTTGGCCCTCACAAGTGTGTCTCAATGAGCTGGCAAGCATGACATGTTGAGCCCAATCAGGTCCAAGGAGACGGGTGCTACCAGGCTTAGAAGGACTTCTCTGATTGTGGCTGAGGATTGACATGTTCTGGAAACTAAGGTGTGTGTGTGTGTGTGTGTGGAGCAGCTGGGAGAAGAAGTTTGCAGCCCCGAAGGAAAATATCAGGTGGGGCTGCAGCGGGGTGAGGTAGGGTTGGGGGTGGGAGGGTTGAAGAGAAGGCTCAAAGCAGGATGCTAGGGGCAAAAGCACCTCCTCTGTACCAGGAGCTCCCCGCCCAGGCACATTTGGGTGGCGGCTGCCTGACCATCTGTTGGGGACATCCCTCAGGGAATCCCTAGCAGGCGGAGGCTGGATGAGGTCCCTTCAAACTTGGAGATTGTGTGATGCTGGAGTTGGGAAAACAAGCCTCACACACGTGGAATCTGTAATTATCGAGAGATGCCAGCCAGCATACAATTCTGCCTTAAGTGGCACTAAATGCAGGCAGCAGGAATCCTCGAGGGGAGAGTGGGGAGAGCGGAGGGCTTGGCGGTTCTCAGATCAGCATGTTGCAGGTGGATCTCAGAGTGCCTTTAAGAACTGGGTGTAGGAGGAAGCAGAGGTGTTGAAAACAAGGAGGCATTTCTTCCTACTTTCTTAGAGATTAATATCTCTGACTTAACTTCTAACTTCCTGTACCTGATCTTGTTCTGGTGGCAGATGCACCAACAATGACCATTCATAGAGCATTTACAGTGTGTCAAGGTACTAAAAGAGTCTCAGAGAGGTTAAGGAACTTGGAAAGGGGCACACAGCTATTAAGAAGCAGAGTATTGCCTTGCTGGAGGCACAAGGCAGCTTCGTTCCCCTCCCAGACTCCTGGGGCTATCACCTGCAGAAATAGACTTCTAGACATCTTTATTCCCAGGCTCCAGGGCCCCAGGTTTAGCAGGGAGGTGGATTTTGGCTTGGCCTGCCCTGGCCTTTTCAAGATGTTGGGATTTGAGTTCCCATGAGCCATCCTTTCTCTGGCAATCTGTATAGCTTGGGAAATTGAGAGCTGAGATCTCTTCACCCCCTTCTTTGGGCCCAAAAAGCGGGGGGGTCTGGCTCCCAACTCAGTTTGAGGGTGAAGGCTGGGATGTGGCTCCCTGAGCAGCTCAGAGATAGCTGTGCCGTGTAGATCCTCTGGGTTCTGAGGATCCACTTGCAGGTCTGCTGCACAAGCTGGGAGGTAATTTGTCACTTGTTGGAGGGCCAGGCTGACAGGGGCCAGACAGGGCTGGGTGTGTTGGACAAGGGGGGAGATGAAGTCTTGGTGTAATTTGCAGGCATCTGAAGAGTCGGGGAGGCAGATTGAAATGTCAGCTCTGCTCATGAGGGCTGTCTTCCCACACCCTATTCAGTGACAGGAGGGGCCCTGAGAGCCAGGCAGCGGGAGGCAGAAGCAGAGAGCTTGGAGGACAATTCCCAAAGGACCCTAGGCTGTCCAACACTACTCTGCCTCTGGAAGACCAGGGAGATGTTCAAGGAGAAAACATAGTCATTTTGAGGTGGGCTGGTTCTTCCTGGATGAAAGGTAGGGAGGGCTCAGGTCGTCTTCTGCAGCCCCCAGGTCATGTGTCTAGTCAGTGACATCTGACAGACACACATTGCAGTAAGGCAAGTAAGATATTTGCTGTCATTTTTTTAGTGGACACCAGGGTGAGCCTGTGTGTCACTCTCAAGATTCTGGCTACTCACACACCTCGCAGAGGCCCCATCTTGTGGCTACCAGAAAGCAAGGCCAAGGTCTGAGGGACCACTGTGCAGCTGAGTTTAGGGAAGAGTGTCCTGACCAGTGTTAGGGATTGATCTAGTTTAACCTTTTATGGAGGGAGAAACTGAGGCCCAGAGAAGGTCAGGGGCTTAGCCAATCATTGAGAACTGGGCTATGGAAGGCAGAACCAGACTCCCGTCTCTTAAGATCTGGTACTTCTCTAAAATATCTTTTATGTGTGTGTCAGGGTGTTTGTGGGGGGTAGGGTTTGCTTTAGGGATGGGATGAAGGCCCTATATCCAGGGAGTCAGACTTTCCAGTTACTCTCACTGCCCTCAGATGGGCCCTGCCAGTCAGTAAATAAGAAATTGCCCAGAACCACCACCCCAACCCATCACACATCCCTGATGCTCTCATCAGGGCTGGTCCTGACCTGGCTCAGCAGGATAGGATGTTCTGCCCATCAAACCGACAGCTGGCCTGAGGAAGCTGTGTGCCAATGGGGCCACCTGGACCTGAGGGCAGGGACGGTGGGCAGCTGTGCCCGGTCTCCAGAAGGTACAGAGAGCAGCCAAGCCAAGATGGAGGCTGGCAGCAGGAAAGCTCTTGCAATGCCAAATGGAGTGAGAGGCAGGCACTAGTCCAAGAATGGCCCAGAGTACTCATGAGAAACTGGCGACCCAGGGAGGGCACAGGACCCTGTGAGTCACTGGGCTCATGTCCTCTGAACTGAGAGGTTTCTCTGGATCTTTCAGGAAAGAGTCTATCCCAGTGCCCAATACTCAGCAGCAGCAAGTCCTTAGAATACAGAGGACCTGACCTGGCCTCCTCCTGGCTCAGACCCTCAGAGGGCATGGAGAGCTACAGCATCATGGAGAAAGGGGGCAGGCATGCAGTGCAACAGACGATGGAGGCCTGTCACAACCCAAACTGGGAGAACTCGACGTTCAGAGATTCTGGTGCACCTTAAGTAAAACAAAAGGCAGACCAGAGTAGGATAGGTGCTGCCTCAGCCTGGAACCTGGCTGACCTGCTCCGGAGTGTGGTTTGTGGGCATTTCGTGCCATCCTTTCCCTGGCTCCTCATGTCTCTTTTGCCTAACTCCAACTCCCACACACCCTGGTGAACTAGGGGTACACCGGGGTTACCCACAGTTGAGTTCCTGACCCTCATCTGCTGCCTATACAATGACAATGCTTTCTCAAAACATTCCGGGAAGCTTCTAGGGGCCAAGCTTGTCACATCTGCGCCTTCCCAGCCCAGGCAGTGGTTGCTGGCATGTCACCCCACAGGCTTTTAAAAGGGTGTGTTTACTACTAAAAAACCCTTCCAGGTTGAGGAGGAACCCAGATCCCATGGCTCTTCTGTGCCCCAGTTCCTCCTGCCCTGAGCATTCTATGGCCATTGCTTATAATTTCCCCACTCCTTGTACAGGGACATCTGTGTCCTTAGTGCTCAGCACAGAGACTGAAATATGGCACTCAAATTCCGTTTATGAAACAAGTTGACCAAAGACCGTTTGTTAATGATTAACTGAATGATCTTGGGCAAATCCCTTTCCTTGTGTAGGCCTCAATTTCCCCAGCTATGTAGTGGGTAGATCGGTAATTCTACAGGTCCCAAAGGGTGTGTGTGGCGTGTCCAATAGGCCTAGGTCTGGGGGAGGCAGCCAGGAATAGACCCGACCTTTTATCCTGCCATTCCATTCTTTGCTCTCTCCCTGACCTGACTGTGGTCACTCTGTGCCCCACCCCTCCCAACCTCAGAATCTGTCTCAGGCCACAGAGTCCTCAAGCACTCTGTTTCTATGGGAAAGAGATGGAAGACGAGCAAGCACATGCCATGTTTCCTGAGAGCAGTCCAGGGCTGTGGCTTTCCTCTCAAGGTTGCCTGGTAACCGCTTTTGCATTCTGATGAAAAAGTGTGGCCGTGCCAGACCCAGGGTTGCCGGAATTGTGGGCATCCAGGTTAGGGCTTGGACTTGGACTAGGACCAGCTTAAGGGCAGGCAGAGCCATCAGTACATTTGCCCCATTATCTTGTACATACCTCTCCAAGTGGAGGGGCCAGGGCTGGACCCAGCCTGGCCTAAGATTTCAGTTGGGATGGCAGAGTTGAGGGACTGGTAAAGCCAGCCTAGGTTTGCAGTGGGGTATCCAGGCTGGTATTTACCCCCTCCCATCTCCTTCCTCACACCTGCAGCTGGCACCTTCCACCCTGTGAGCCACAGCCGGTGCCACCTCTCATTGGGTGATGATTTTACATTAATTACCTTAATTAAGCGGTGCTGAGTGCTAATGGCTTGAGAGGGGGTGGCTGTTTCTAATTGCCCTTCCAGTCAGCCCACAATGAGGGACCTGGAGCTCGGCAGAAGAGGAATAAGCAGTTGCAGAAAGAAAAGGGGAGACCCATACGGGTAGGAGAGCCCCTGCCTCCCCTTTCTGGTTGGGAGACCTGAACCTGACTGCCTTAGAAGGGAGACCTGGAGGTGCTTCCTGGAGCCCACCCAAATCCAGGGCCTCGAGCTGGGACAGGTGAGAAACAGGACCCTAGCTGGTGAGTAGGGAGACTGGTGGTACAACCCAGGCTTCTGATCTCCCTTCCTGTGGCTTCCTGGCTCCCTGCCTGCTTCCCTTAGAGAGATAAAATGCTTTCCTTTCCACTTTCAGCAGTCTTTAAGACGCCAGCCAAATGTCCCTGATTTTCCTCCACACCCATGATGATCCCTTGTACTAGATGTGCACTAGGAAGTGCCCCTTTAGCATCTTCCAGTCTACCCAGAGACAGGTGGACAACTGCACACAGAGCCACAGGAGAATGGCAAGGCTAAGATGATGGTCCAAGAGCCGGGCAGTGGTGGCGCACGCCTTTAATCCCAGCACTCGGGAGGCAGGGGCAGGTGGATCTTTGTGAGTTCGAGACCAGCCTGGTCTACAAGAGCTAGTTCCAGCGTAGGCTCCAAAGCCACAGAGAAACCCTGTCTCGAAAAACCAAAAAAAAAAAAAAAAAAAAAAAAAAGATGATGGTCCAAGACTTTGGGATTAAGGTAAGAATGCCCAGAGAAACTGATGCCAGTGCTGGGTCCTCAGTCTAGCCAGGCAAAGGGACTGGCATGTATAATTGGGACTTGTGGGAGAAGCTGTAGTTCATTCAATCAGTTGCAAGTTACTCAAAACAAAGAAGAAGCAGAGGGGGGCCCAGAACTGTCCAGATTCAAGGCCCTCCGGGGCAAGGTGAGAGACAAGAGTGATATATTCTCATCTGAGGAAAGGGGCTACTGTGTGGGTAAAGGAGGATGTCACCAAGGCACATGTGAGGTGGCCACCAAGTTGCCAGGGAACAAACGATGACTGGTGGGCCACACAGTGTTTGGGTGATGGAGGGAGGAGGAGAATCAGGGGAGTATGAGAGTTTTCAGGGCAGAGTTTGGGTTGAGTTTGGTTGGACTAAGAAAAAGACCAGGGGGACCCATGTTGCTCAGGAGACAAAATCCACATTGTATCATGGTAGCCCTATTCCAGGATTCTGACCTGGATGTGATGGGATGAAAAGCAGGTTTGGGGCAACAAAAGGAAAGATCTATCTAGCTTTGTGAAGACTGAAAAGTCTGTAGAGCTGCTCAGGACACAAGGGACAGACCTGACCATGGTGTAGCCATGTCAGTTCTCCCCACATCCGTATCCCAGGACACAGCACTTGCTACAATAGAGGATGCATTTCTGGATGGAATGATAGGGTGCCATAGTGTCTTCACAGGTGGTCCTGTGATGGCTGCACTCCCATATGGTTTCAGATACAGAACTCATATTCACTCAGTCCCCTGCCCATCAGACTGTCCTAAGTCATTTACCAAGCCCGAAGATGTTAAACACATTTGCTCTTTCCTAGAGCCCTCCTGGGCCTTGCAGCTGGTGCACAAGACAGAATCCAGTCACATTTTTGGTTTATCTCTCAAGCCCTAGTCACCCCAACCCAGCTGGTACCCCTAAGCAATTCTACCTTTCCCCACAATAGGCCCATTTCTGGGAAAGGGTAGCTTTGCTCTTGATGGATCCACTTACCTTGATCTCTACTCCATAGCCAGGATAGACAGAGATGTAGTAGAAACAGTCCAGGCCAACGTCAGAGGGTGAGCTGGGGGCTGTGGGGGAATCCAGAGAGCCCTCTGGGCCTGAGAAATTCCAGCTACAGGGGCCTGAGAGACAGGAGGAGACGTGAGACTAAGACCAGCTTAGGTGGGATAGATTCAGCATTAGCTGAAGTGTGTGTGTGTGTGTGTGTGTGTGTGTGTGTGTTGAAGCCCACCTCTAGGAATGTCTATTCTCTTGTTGAAAAAATGGAACCACCGGACGGTGGTGGCACATGTCTTTAATCCCAGCGCTCGGGAGGCAGAGGCAGAGGCAGGTGAATCCCTGTGAGTTCGAGGCCAGCCTGGTCTACAAGAGCTAGTTCCAGGACAGCTAGGACTGTTACACAGGGAAACCCTGTCTTAAAAAACAAAAACAAAAATCAAAAACCAAAAAAAAAAAAAAAGAAAAGAAAGAAAAGATGGAACCACCTTATGCTAAGTGACTATTATGTAACCCTAGTTCATTTCTTACAAAGGTAGTCTTTCATTTACTTATTATTACTATTATTATTTTGTGTATGTGTGTGTATGATGAGTGTTTTGCCTGTATGGATGTGTGTGCACCACATATGTGCCTGGTGCCCACTGAGGCCTAAAGAGGGCATCAGATCCCCTGGAACTAGATTTACAAGTGGTTGTTAAGTGTCCACATCAGTGCTAGGAACCCAGGTTCTTTGCAAGAGCAGCAAGTGCTCTTAACTGCTAAGCCATTTCTCTAGCCCCAAGGTAGGCTTTCTAACCATCACTTTACATTTGAGACTCAGAAAGGCTAGACCCCTAGGGTTGTGTTAGAGTTGGAAGACTCAGAACTTGAACATGGGGTTATAAGGTTCCAATCCACATGCTTTATATAAAATGACTCTTGGTGCCAGGTGGTAGCGGTGCACACCTTTAATCCCAGCGCTCTGAAGGCAGAGGTAGGTGGATCTCTGTGAGTTTGAGGCCTGCCTGGTCTGCAAAAGCCAGTTCTAGGACAGGCTCCAAAGATACTCAAACAAAATAAACAAACAAAACAAAAAGATGACCCCTGGTGCGAAGGGTAGGATGGATTGGTGCAGTGTCAGAAACAGAGGCATTTAGGGATCATGGTGCTCCACCCTCACTTTCAGCCCTGCCAACCAGCAGGTAGCTGACCTGGTGGCTGGACTGTGGTGATGGTAGTGGTAATGATGGTGCTGGTGGTGGTGGTCTCTTCATCATCCCCTGAAGCTGTGGAGGTGGCAATGGTCCCCTCGATACCAAGCCCTGTGGTCTGAGACATAACCTCTGGAACCCACGGTTTGCCCATGTCTCCGGGACCCTCCTGGGTTGGAGTCCATGTTCGGCTGGTGGGTGTCGTACTGGGTCTGTCCTCTGGGTGCAGGGTGGGCACTGCCATACTAGGCCCTGGAGGTAGAGGAGATGTGATAAGAAGCTCAGGAGCCTCTGACTCTGGGTTCCAAGGCTTCTCCCTGGGGTGGGGCTGGGTGGGTGCTGCAGCCACAGCTGGAGTCGGACTGGTAAAAACTGGGCGGCTGTCCTGGTTGGTCAGGCGGGGAAGGGGACTTGAAGTGACAGGTGTCGGTGGATCAGGCTGGAAGGGCAGTGCCGGCCTCAGTGCTTCCTCACTCCTTTCTAGCCCCTCTTGAAGGAATTCCTCCAGAAGTGGGTGGTGGTTGAGCAGCTTGAGGGTGGGAGCTGTGGTGACAAAGTGGACACCTGGGTCTGGCTGCTCAGGTGTCGGGGCTGCGGTCAGCTCCCCATCCGTCTCCTTGACGCCTGTGGCCTGACCTTCCCCGGTGATCGGAGCCTCTGAGGAGAGCCCTGAAATAATAATAATGAACCATCAGAGGTTCTCCTGCTATGCCACAGTGAACAGCATCCCGCCCAGCACAGGCACGGGGGAGATCTGTCTTGCTTTTGACAGAGAGCCTTGGAGAGTGTGCTCATTGTTGAGAATCATGAAGCTATAAAATGTTAGAGCTGGAAGCGAGGTGATATCACATACTTCAAAGATGGCACATGCGCTATCCTTTCTCCTCCAGCAACCACGACAGACATTACAAATCGATCATTGCACTGTTCCCTGCTGTTTCTAGATTCAGATTCAGAATCCTCCTCAACACAGAATGCTAGGAAGCCATGCCATGCCAAATATGTATTCGCCATTCCTAATGTACCTCCAAGGCTTTATTTTACTAATGAGGAGATGGGTGCTAGGGCGGGGTCTGTAGCTCAGCTGGAAGAAGGCTTGCCTAACAAACTTCAAGTGTTGGGTTCCACCCTAGCACTGTATAAACCAAGAGAGCTGGCTCACACCTGCAATCCCAGCAGGAAGAGCAGAAATTCAAGGTCAGCTTCAATTACTTAATGAGTTTGAGGCCAGCCTGGGATATGGGAAAGCCTATCTTTTTGGTTTTGTTTACTTGTTTTGGTTTTGATTTGGTTTTTTCAAGACTGGGTTTATGTTTGTAGCCCTGGCTGTTCTAGAACTCACTCCATAGATGAGGCTGGCCTCGAACTCAAGAGGTCTGCCTGCCTCTGTCTCTTAAGTGCTGGGATTAAAGCACTGGCTCAAAAATGGGTGGAATTGGCACACACCTTTGCTCCCAACACTTGGGACGCAGAGACAGGTAGGTCTCTGTGGGTTTGAAGACCAGCCAGAGCTACAGAGTGAGTTCCAGAACAGCCAGAGTAGTTACACATAAAAACCCTATCTTGAAAAGAGATAAAGAAAAGAAAGAAAGAAAATAAGAAGGAAGTGCTTCATTCACAGTCATATAACCTGTAAAGTGGGAGAGAGAAGGACTTTAACAAGAGTGATGCCCCTCACAATAGTGACTTTTCTGGCTGAAATGACAAAACATTCAAATTCATATCCTATTCCCAGTGAAACTGCTGGTCATTAGTTTCAGGAAATGTATCACATATTTGGAATTGTATTTTAGATTTTCTCCTGCTTGACTTCTTTGCTTGGTCCCTATGAAATTCCAGTTCTCTAACTTCTCAGAAAATGATCTCTCTCTTCCCCTTTCTTTTTTTTTTTTTTTTTTTGGTTTTTTCGAGACAGGGTTTCTCTGTAGCTTTGGAGCCTGCCCTGGAACTAGCTCTTGTAGACCAGGCTGGCCTCGAACTCATAGCAATCCGCCTGTCTCTGCCTCCTGAGTGCTGGGATTAAAGGCGTGCCTGGAATTTGCTTGTAAGGCTGGCCTCTTACTCATAGGGATCCACCTGCCTCTGCCTCCATAGTGCTGGGATGAAAGACATGTGCTACCATGGCCTATACCCTTTCCTGATTTATATGGTCCTTCCAGAGCAGTAAGGTTAGTTACTAATGGGGAGACCCATGTTCTGGAGCAGACAGGACTTCAGATCTCAGGTCCATCTCTTCTAGGGCTATGTGGTCTGGATAAGGCACCTACATTCTCGAAACCCACTTTTCTTATCTATGACATGGAGCTTCGTTTTTAAGACTGGTTGAGAAGATGCTGTTTCCTTTCCCCACTTATATGTCTCATTGAATTCTGCTTTTCTTTTATTTCGAGACACAGTCTCACTCCATAGACTGGCCTGAACCTCAGAGTCCTCTAACACCCGAGCTCTGGGATAATAGGCACACACCCACACATTATCACGCCCACTTCTTTTATCTTTCTTTGGAGACTAGGCAGGGTCTTACACAGAGATAGAATGGAATGCCACCTCTCCATTCATGGCATATGTCCGTGATCAATTTTAATAATTTCTTGCTAAGACCACATGAGACTACAGAATCCTTCTCAACACTTATCCAGGCAGCCATTACCAACCCATCAGGCTACAGAAAATGAAACTTATTTCCTATCTCTGGTCAGCAGGATAGATTGCTCTGCTATTGATTATGTTGACTCATTTAACCACATCACTGAAGAGATGACGCACATTCTGCGCGTGGTCCACTAGACTCTCTAGATTCTTAATGGCCAAGAAAAGGTCATTGGGTTCTGGTTCCATGCTTGGTTCATACAGAATTTTGTTGGCTCTGGGGAGTCTTGTGGGGCAAGCAGGAGTGGCATTTCCAATCTCTACAGCCCTCAAAATGGCTGCCTGGAGAGGCTGGAAAGGAAGCACAACTGGGTGAGACAGCCGAGCTTGTGAGGAGGTCGGTTCCTCGTCTGCTGGTGGGGCTGCCATTCCACAGGCTCGCACTCACCCTGTGGATTGGCAGGCATGAAGAAGTGGCAGATGGGCTGCATTCTGTTCAGGAGACCATCGCAGCTCTGATGTGACAGACAAAGGGGAGGAGGGAGAAAATTGGGGTGGGAAAGGCAGGTTTTGGAGGGTTCTCTATTCTTCTGGGTCACGGGACCCAGGCCATCCAAAGCTTTGAGAAACCTGGACCAATTGCTACATCCTGCGATGCCCTCTAAAGTAGCCCATCTGTGTCCTGGCATTTGTGCCAAGCACCGATATCACAGTGTCCAAACTAGATATCCAGCCAGGCTCATGTCCCCCCGAGCAGATGGTCTGGCAGTGCTGGGTGTCTTTCATCTAAATCAGTGACATGGAGGCAAGGTATTGAGCTAGTGTCTGTGACATGCCAGGACAAGGCTACTTTCTCTTCCCACCCCCCTTTGCCAGGCAAGCAGTGGCTATTCTTAACATGACATACAGACTGGAACCCCTGGAACTCCCTATTTGTTTCAGGTCCATTTTCCAGGGGTGCCTATCAAGAAGCATGTCCTGTGGCTCTCAGGGTGGGCACCTGTGGGTATCTTGGAAGAGAGAGCACACCCAGAGCCTCTGCCTCAGGAAGTGACCATAGCTGGCACAGCTCTCCTGCCAGCAGTCAGGTGGGTGCTGGGCAATGGAGTGGAGCTAATGGGCACCTCCCGTCACTGTCGATTGAGCTGATTGTGTTATCTAGGGGGACCGGAGCACTTGGTTAAATGAGATCGAGATAGCATATCAAACGAGCAAATTGATTCCCAAATCGGCTGCCACTTGTTCCCTGCGGGAGCCACCCACTGTCAGCGAGGGTACGATAATCTCTGGGAGATAAGCTATTTCTGCAGAAGGCTTCTCAAGATACCCTGGTTGACTGTTGGAGGCCTGAGGGTCTGTGGCATGTTCCTGGAGTGCCAAGGGTTGTGGTGAGGAGGTCATGAGCTTCTCTTTGCTTGGCTGAATTCAGTGTTCAGGGACTGACTTGGGCAGAGTTTAATACAGGGACCAGCAAAAGAAGGTGCTAAGGGTCCAGACTACTAAATCAGTCTCCTACAAGACCTGTATTAGTATTTACTATTACTGTTGTTATTATGAAATTTTGCTATATAGCCCAAGATGACTTTAAGCTTTCAGTCCTCCTGCCTTAGCCTTTCAAGGGCTAGGGTTTTTGTTTTTTGTTTTTGTTGTTTGTTGTTCTGTTTTTGTTGTTATTTATTTGTTCAAGACAGGGTCTCATGTAGCTCAGGTTGAACTTTAGTCAAAGGTAGCCTTCAGCTCATGAATCCTCTTGTCTCTCTGCCTGCCAAGTGCCGGGGTTAGAGGCAAGTGACAGCATCTCCAGCAAACTCGCATTACTTAACTGACACAGCAACTCGGTGATAGAGGAATCTTCCTCATGTGTTACTTAAAGCTGGGCAAGGCAGAGAGTTGCCCAGTGCTGGAGCCAAGAGTCAGTCTGTGACTATCCAGCTCACTATTGATTATGTTGACTCATTTAACCACATCACTGAAGAGATGACGCACATTCTGCGTGTGGCTCACTAGGCTCCCTACATCCTTAACTGCCAAGAAAAGGTTAGCAGATGCTGATTCCACTTTCAGTTCATACAGAATTTTGTCGGCCCTGAGAAGGCTAGGAGAATAACCCTGATCTCTACAGCTTTCAAAATGGCTGTGCAAGACTTGGAAAGGAGGAGCAACAGGGATGCCCCCGTCCCACCCTCCTCCACCACCCCCCATGTCATTCCAGACCATGTTGGCTTGCAAGCAGGGAGGAATGAAGCTACTAGCTGTGAACACTCTAGTCATTTGAAGAAGTCACAAGTGAACGGAGAGAAAGGGATCCCTTCAAGGTCTCTGCAGGTTGGAATTGATCCTGGCTCTTGGGAAGGAAGGTGTCTGGAACCGAGAGAGCCCACTCTCCGTTCCCAAAACACATCACGCCTGGAGCCTAGCATGAATCAACAGTGCCAGAGTACAGCACACAGACCTGGGTCCCAGTGTCAGCTCTGCCACATGGAAGTAGGCTTTGCCTGTGGGCAGACTTTCATAGGCCTTTAATCTCAGCACTTGGGAAGCAGAGGTAGGCAGATCACATGTGATTTTATGACCAGCCTGGTCTACATGGCAAGTTCCAGACCAGCCAGGGGGTACATAGTGAGATGTCTTAAGAAAGAAAGAAAGAAAGAGAAAAGGAAAAGAAAGCTGATTTCCTCTGGGTGCTATAGATACGTCCTGGGGCCGGAGACAGAGGCAACAGGAAAGGTGTTCAATCTGCTAAGATAGGAAGGATTTAGCTAAAGGTGAGGTCTCTCCTCTTTGTGAAACCACAGTCTGTTGGGTGACAAATGTGTATGACTGTGGGGCATGCAATCCACAAAACAAGGATAGTTCGGCATCAGCCTCGAAGAAGGCAGTCACCTCGAGGCCTTGCTTGTCCCTGGGGACAAAGCTGGGAGTACAACCAGATAAACTGCTCAGTTCGTCTAGTGCCTGGACACAGGGAAGAATTCCCGCCGCTTCCCTCGCAGAGCTCCATTGAGCTGGGGCTGCCCCTCTAACGTCTGGGTCTGGGAAACACCCTCCACCGGCTGGGGCAGTCCTCTACGGGAGGGCTGGAGGCCCTCTAGAGTGTCCCAGCAACCCCCAGCCCTGGGCGCTGCAGCCTGGGCCCTCCCCCTGCATTAGCTCTTAAGCTATGCAAATAGACATCGGAGGGAGCCCTGTTTAAAGTATTTAGACGAAATGAAAAAAGGCTTTCATCGGCACTAATGAGCCATTCAGGATGCCTCCCCAGAGGATTCTCTCCCGCTCCGCCTCCTGGCCCCTGTGCCTCCCTCCCCTCTTGAGGCCCCTCTTTGGAATAGTAGTCTGACCCCTCAGCCCCAGCCCAGTGGTTTCCCTGTATTTCCCAGTAGAGCCCCGAGGGGTAGGGGTACAGATGTACCATACCTGGCAGGTTTGGATCAGGATGGAAGACTGGAGACCTTTCTACCTTCTGCTAGGTAAGTCTTATGGCCTCTCTTACAGATAGATAAACTGAGGCATAGGACCACAAGGCTGGTGAGCAGTAAAGCTGGAGGTGTTATACAGTGTCTCTCTTCCTGCAGGGTATGTGTGCAAACTCAGGACTTCCCCTCAGCACCTTCCCATCTGTAGACCTTTCTGGACCACACAGCCAGGAAGCCTTGGGTTCTAATTCCAAAGCTGTGTCTCACTAGCATGTGAACTGTCTCCCTATCTGTGAAGGGAAGAACTGAGTTCTGGTAGGGACCTCTTCTGAGACACTGCTTCCACCTGCCATCCCCAGCCCCCAGCTTCTACAAGTGCAGGGCTGTCTGTCATTTCAAAGCCTAGTAAGGGGCAGCCCCAGCCATGACCAGGGCTCATGTCTCAGAGACAGAAGGCCTAAAAAGATGCTTATGTGCAATATGCAGAGAGGCCCTATGGTTCTGATGTGTTTAGATGAATTCTCCCACCATAGGGTAGAACCAATTCTCAGCTTGGAAGAGGGAGTATGACAACATGGGGGTCCAGGAGAGCCTGGGGGGTGCAGTGGGCAGGGAATCCACTCCTCTGAGTTCTAAAGGTTAAGCTGGTCTAGCATTGAAAGAATGAGAATTTAATGGGATCCATTTATTATCCCATAAAAATTAATGAGTTTGTTCTGGAGGTTTCCTGGCCCCTTTCAAGTTTTAATAGGGGATTAGTGAGGGCCTGGCCCTACAGACCCCTATTATCCTGGAGCCTGAGAGAGGAAAGGGGCCCTGTGTGTCAAGAGTGTCTGAGTGTCTCTAGGCCTGAGTGTGATCACCGCACTGACAGTAGTGGCCCAGCTCTGCCTCTGTACTGAGGTACCAGGTAGAAGTTGGCAGAGCCTAGGGCCCTGAAGTCCAGTTCTAGAAACTTCTAATTCCTTACTCATGTAACCATGCTCCCCCATAATATCCAGCCTTTGAATAGATTCAGTGCTGTGTGTCTGCTCATACTAGCAGGAAAGAAAATATAACCTTCACATTATATATGGAAAAACTGAGGCCCAGATTTGGGATGTGACTTCTCCAAGCTATTTATTTTCTTTTTTCTCTTTCTTTCTTTTTTCTTTTCTGAGACAGGGTTTCTGTGTATAACAGCCCTAGCTGTCCTGGAACTCGCTCTGTAACCCAGGCTGGCCTCGAACTCAGAGAGATCCTCCTGCCTCTGCCTCCTGAGTGCTGGGATTAAGGCATGTGCCACCACTGCCCGGCTTCCAAGCAATTTTTAAAAGCTATTCAAGAACCAGAATGGACACACACTTCCTGCTGTGGTCTAGGCCAACAGCTGGGACTGGTAACAGCTGTTATCCCCTGACTACTCAGTGCATGCTCTAAGAGGGCTTTGCTCTCAGCACACTCTGTCTCCTCAGTCTAGGGAAGTCTGTGCCTTATCCCAAGAGATGGACACTCGTTAAGTATTTCATTCATAATGGCACAGAGACCTAGGATGAGAACCCACAGCCTGTCTAGCTCTGTCAGCTACTTTCTTATATCCAGTCTGGGTGCTGTTATCCCAGGATATCTGTGTGGGGAATCCTGCAGCTTGAGGTGATGGGGAGGCTTGGTGGTGTCCTGGAGGGGAAGTACTTCAAGGTGGGAAGAGATTTTCATTGTTGGAAGAGGTACCTTCTGTAATACCCCATTTGCTCAGCCCATCTATCCTCTTGCCGTGCTTTCTCTACCCATTTGTCTCTTCACAACCTCCCCATCCTTCTAGGTCCAAGTTTTCTGCCCCTCCCCTCCCCCCGTTGATGGCCATCCCTGCCCATCTGTCCTCTGATCTCCTGGGGCACTTCTTGATGGGTCTTGACCACAGGAATCGTTTGCATTGTGGCAAGGATACAGCACCAGGCATCTCTCTTACCATAGAACTCTGTCCACAAATAACCCTGTCCCTGGTGCTGGGCTTGGTGAAGGGCAGTTTCAGAGCACAGTTCCTAAGTCCAGGTCTGCTTGTCTATGCAGTCAAGACCCACCTTGCTCCCCAACGCCAGGGGTGAGTCCAGCAGGGAGAAGCTTTAGCAATTGCTAGCAGGAGCTAGCAGACCCCCATCCACATCTGTCTTTGCCAACGACTAACTTTCCCATCGCTCTTTGTCAACGTCCACTTTCCTGCTGAGTCCCTGTTGATCTAATAATGTACAGACTTCAAATGTGAGCAGGGATGCCTCCTTTCAGATAGATTCTGTGTGGAGAGTGGCTGGTTCTCAGAACTTGAGTCCTTGTCACCTCTGTGAGCATCTCACCCCTCCTTCGTTTGCCCAGGAGGAAACAGCGAAGGTTTTCCATAGCAAGCCAGGGGCAGGGCCAGATTTAGTGTTCTGACTAGGAAGGCACCTGCCCCAGCTGCTCCAAAGAGAGAGCCCTCCAGTTTCTACCACCCCTGGTCATTCCTCCAGACAGAGCATTTGTTACCTCCTAGCAAATAGGAGCAGCTACCACCTCCAAAACCTTTAATATCTTTAGGTTGGAGTCATAATGCCAGGTGGAGGGAGCAGGGTTGGAGATAGTGACACAAACTAGGAGTCAGGCCACCTCACCAGGTGGCCCCCGAGAGGGGAGGTCTGGTGCTGCTTGCTATCCAAGCCACTTCTCCAATCCAAGCCTCTGTATCCCATCAATCAAATGGAGAAGGGTGTAGAGGTGCTGTCTGCTCTCACACACCAGAACACCATGAACCATGAAGGACATTTCAAGTGTTTTACAGAATCAGCTCACTGAGTATCACATAGTTCTGTCAGATAGGAGCTTTGTCAGACCATCGTCCTGTCACCCCTTGTTCTGGGACAGAACTACGAAAGCACAGCTCCCGGGTTTACAGTTTGGACATGGGTTGTCTAGCCCTCAAGCAATATGTTTCATGATAAAAACTCTGCAATAATGAAGATGTTTTAAAGATTTTTTTAAAGAAAAAATGTGTTTTTATTTATGTGTATGAGTATTTTGTCTGCATGTATGTGCCCCATGTGTAGCTGCTGTCTGCAGAAGTCAGAAGAGGGTATCAGATCCCCTTAAACTGGAATTACAGATGGTTGTGAGCCACCATGTGGGTGCTGGGAATCAAACCTGGGTCCTCAGGAGAAGTAGTAGTCAGTACTCTTAAGCACTGAACCATCTCTCCAGCCCCTGTTTTAAAGAATTAAAAAATATTTATTTATATTTTGTGTATATCTGTGTTTGCCAGCTTGTATTTGTACCACATGTGTGCAATGCTTACAGGAGACAGAAGAGGACATCAGATCTCCCTGGAACTGGAATAATAGGAGATTGTTAGCTGCCATGTGGATAGAAACCTAACTGGGGTCCTTTATGAGAGCAGCAAGTGCTGAGCCATCTTTCCAGGCCTCATGGAAATGTTTTACATCTGTGTGTTCAGTATGATAGTCAGGGAGTAGGGCTGTGACTTAGAAATAAAATGCTTCCCTAGCATGCACAAGGGTCTGGCTTTGAGCCCTAGTATTGCGAAAGGTTTGTTATAGCCATAGTCACATGAGGCTATGGAGCATTCTAAACATGGCTAAGATGAGGCAGTACATTTTTTTTTAAGATTTATTCATTGATTATCTATACAGCGTTCTGCCTGCATGTACCTGCACACCAGAAGAGGGCACCATATCATATTATAGATGGTTGTGAACCACCATGTGGTTGTTGGGAATTGAACTCAGGACCTCTGGAAGAGCAGCCAGTGCTCTTAACCTCTGAGTCATCTTTCCAGCCCTGAGGTAGTACATTTTGACTTAATTTCATATTAGTGACTACTACATACAATGAAATAAAAGGCAAGGTCCATAGCTTGGCCTTCCAGCCCAATAGTATTCACTGCCTCTCAGGAAGGAAGGACCTAAGGTGAGAGCCTGAGAGAGTAATATTGGAGAGGATACAGGAAGCTGGAGAGATGGTTCAGAGGTTAAGAGCACTGACTGCTCTTCCAGAGGTTCCGATTTCAATTCCCAGCAACCACATGGTGGCTCACAACCATCTATAGTGAGATCTGGTGTCCTCTTCTGGCCTGCAGACATACATGCAGATAGAACACTATATATGTAATAGATAAATAAACCTTTTTTTTAAAAAAAGAAAAAGAAAAGAGTTTGGAGAGGCTGTAGAACTAAGGACTCAGGTTGGGCAAGGAAGACAACAAAGAGCCCAGGGACTCCTTTAGGGCTTACATGAAGACCACAGGAGGGCTGGGCCCATGGCCTCCTCAGTTCTTCAATGCTGCTTGCTTCCCAGTTGTGGCCAAGTGTTCTGTGGATTGCTGGGTGCTTTTTTATTTTTTTTTTTAAGATTTATTTCTCTTTCTCTTATTTTATGCATACGAGTGTTTTGTTTGCTTGCATGTGTATGCACCACCTGCTTGCCTAGTGTTCTCAGAGTCCAGAAGAGAGCATCAAATTCCCTGTGACTGGAGTTACAGATGGTCATGAGCTACCATGTGGGTGTTGGGATCTGAACCTGAGTCCTCTGTAAAAGCAGCAAGTGCTCTTAGTCACTGAACTATCTCTCCCACCCAGGTTGTTGGATGCTTGCTGGGCATTTTTGAGGGCAGGAGCAGAGGCAGTTTAAGAGGATTTGGCTTTATGGGAGGAACATTGGCCTCCTGGGATCCCACCTGAAGTGGCCAGGCATGTGTGTGTTTCGTGGGATCACCTGGTCTGCTCTCTCTTCCTTTCCCTCACTGCCCAGTCAGCAGCAGAGGGCAGAGCACCCTGGAGGTAGGCTTAGCATCACTGTGACCCAGTCATAACCCTCCACAAGAGCCATCTTCCCTTCAGAACTGCTGAGCGCTCTTTGGCTTGGAATTGGTACTTTACATTTTTCATGTGAAGAATTTGAGGCTGAGAAGCAATATGGACCATCCTAGTTCTTTTGAAGGGAAAATGGCCATCAGGATTTGTCTGTTTCACAGCCTGGGATCAGGCTGCTATTGTGCTGGTCATTGCTTTGTTGTATGTATATGTGTGTCTGTGTGTATGTGTGTGTCTGTGTCTGTGTATGTACCTGTGTGTGTCTCAATGTGTGTATGTGTGTGTGTGCGTGTATCTGTATGTATGTGTGTGTCTGTATCTGCATCTGTGTGTATGTCTCAATGTGTGTGTATGTATATATCTGTGTGTCTGTCTCTGTCTCTCTGTATGTTTATAAGTATCTCTGTGTGTGTCTCAATATGTGTATCTGTGTGTGTATATATCTGAGTGTGTGTCTCAGTGTGTTTGTGTGTGTATATGTGTGTCTGTGTCTCTGTATGTCTCAATGTGTGTATGTATCTCTGTATGTGTCTCAATATGTATGTATGTATATATGTGTGTGTCTGTCTCTATGTGTGTATATATGTATCTCTGTGTGTCTCAATGTGTATATATGTATATATGTATCTGTGTGTGTGTCTGTATCTCTGTGTCTCCCTGTGTGTATATGTATCTCTCTGTGTGTCTCAATGTGTGTGTGTATGTATGTATCTCTCTGTGTCTCAATGTCTATGTGAATATATCTGTGTGTATGTGTGTGTCTCTGTGTGTGTATGTATGTATCTCTGTGTGTGTGTTTGTGTGTAGGTCTGTATCTCTTTCTCTCTGTGTGTATATGTATCTCTGTGTGTGTCTCAGTGTGTGTGTGTGAGTCCAAATACATGCATGGGCCACTAGTCATTACCATTTGTCCTTGCTTATGACTATCACAGCCTAGAACCATAAGTCCAGAAAGACCCTAGTACTCAGCAGAAGGACATACTGTTCCCCACAAAGGCTGCTGGGGCCCCTTATTTTAATTGTCCCCTATTTGGACCCTAACCTGACTTTTCCCAGAGCTGTTCGTCTTGACAGCTCCCCAGACTCTGAGGAAGCAGGGAGAGGGAGGGAACCCTGCTCTGGGCTGCAGTCAGGCTGGCCCTTTTCACTTCACTGTCCCTTCCCTCCTGTGAGGCTGTGATCAGGGGCCCAGGGTGGAAGGAGCTCCCTGCTAACTGCCACATTCTCTGCTTTCCAATTTAAAATCTAATATGGTCTCACCACTGCAGAGCTGGGGGCTGGAGAGGTGATTAATGAGGCCTCTGCTACAGCGTCACCTGCTGCATCTTACACCTTCCCCTGCGGCCTTGTGTTCTCCCCTCCTGTCTGCCTGCTGGCCCTGGGGATCTGGGGACCTAGGGACCGAAACCCTGCCTGTGCACTAGTGATTCCTGGGGCCAGGGCCTTAGAGCACTGCCCCGAGAAGTAGCAACTGTAGAACTGGCCCCTGCCCTTGAGACAGGATGGATGCAATGGGAGGAACCCCAGTCTTGTTACCCTTGCCAGTCTAATTTACTATTCCTCTCCTTGTCTGGGCTGTAGGAAACAAAGGGCCCAGGTAGGCGCTGAGGCTTCCTTTCCTCAGGGTGCAATTTCTAGCTATCGGTTCCTCTGTCCATCTGCTACCCTAAGCCCCTTCTTCTGCCTAGGATCTTAGGAGGCAAGGGCGTTATCTGCTGGTCCCAAGGCAGAGGTATAGAACAGAGGGGAAGAAGAGCATGGCTGAGCTGAGTGCTTAAGTCACAGCTCCTTCAGTGCCAGCCCAGTCATTACCAAACCGTCAGCAGCAAAGACCATATTTCTCTGAATGGCAAACCTTGGAAATATCAGCCAGGACAGGAAGTCTGCAGAGGTAGGAACTGCATTCTCTCTGGAGCTAGTAGCTGGACCATCTCAGTGAGTCCAGTGACAAAGCCAGGGGACAAGGGATAACCAAGAAAGGAATAGCCATTCCCTCCATCTTTTCCCTCTCCCCAGTTGCAAACACTAACCATGGACAGTCCCTTATGGCCACAAACCCAGCAAGGCAGAACCATAAGGTGACAAACAGGACTAGAGAGCAGCTACCTTCCTGGGCCCCACACCAGCTGCTCCTCCTAACCCTTACCCCAGTGTTCAAAAGCCACCTTCTCTGAGGCCAGTCCTAGCACTTTTGCCCACCTTCAGGAAGGATCATTAGTGGTTATACTCCCAAGAGTTCCTGAGCTTTGGCTCCAAGAAGGGACTTATTTTGTGCATGAAGGCTACTCACCTCCCTAACTTTGTCATCTTTAGTCCCTGATGCTTTCTGTCTGCTGTGGGGAATGCCGATTCAGAAAAATGCAGTCGAGTAAGAAAGGGTCTTGTGCTCAGTACCCCAGAATACCCTGGTTCTCAATGCTGAGTTGGGTCCAGTTACTACTTTGTCTGAAGGTCACTAGGATGTCTGCTCTTAGCTATGGAGACCTTATTGGTGCCCTGACACCAATGTATCTGTGCTTCTACTGCAGATGGGTTATGTGGCTTTGGGCTTGACCTTCCCTCTCTGGGCCTGTCTGGTTTTTTTGGGTTTTTTTTTTTTGTTTTTACAGCACTTGATTCTTGATTTCTTAAGACATCTTTAGGTGGGAGGAGCAGTTACAACTTTTCTGCTATTGGTGCCCAACTCTAGGAGCTGATAGAGCCTCCTGGTGGGCAGAGTAGGGGATTATACTGTTACTGGCCACTTTCCTTCTGTATGCTCTGGGGTCCATTGCCTTATATCTATCTCTTGGTCACTGTTTGCTGAGCATTGGAGAGTTAGGCTATGTGTGCACATCTGTGAGAGTGTCTGTGTGTGTGCATGTTACATGTGTGTACACATGAGCATACGTGTGTATGTGCAAATGCCAAAGCATGTGTATATGTGAGTGGGTGCATGTGTTTATGTGTGTGGGCCTGTGGCTCAGGTGGGACTGGAGGACCCGGAAAACCCTACAGTTTCAGAGGACCTGCTATGCTCTGGGCCTGGATCACTGCTCACTTGAACTATCTGATGACTGTCTCCCATCCTACAGGTGAGGAAGCCCAGATAGAAGGCCTACCTGTGGCAGGTGGTGTAGCTGGGAGGCAGGCCTAGGAGTCTGAGATCAAGACAGAAGAACAGATGCAGAAACAAAGAGCCTTTGAGTGCAAAGACAGGCTATGCCCAGAGGTGGGCCTCCTCTGAGGGAACGAGGGCTGCCTCCCTTTTTGGTCCATTGGTTCAGCTCCTGGAACTGCTTTGCTCTGTGCTCTCCCAGCTGAGACCAGTTTCCAGGGCCAGTGGAAATAGCAATGGGGGTGAGTGCTTGTTCCTGCTGGGTCTGGAGATAATGATTTGATAGTGGCCTTTGGGCAGAATTGAACCTTAGCTTGGGCCTGACACCCCTCTAGGAAGTTCAAGGACCATATCAGAGGCTGCTGGATGTGTAGCTTCATCGGGCATGCCTGTCTTCTCTCTGCTTTTTGCTGGACCCTTCAGTACCCCTCTCCATCTTTCCCAGCTTCTGTGAGGAAGGTGACCTAGGGGAGAGTCATTTGGAAGGGAGAGATAAGCCCTGTCTTTGGGGACTTGGAGAGGTGGGAGTGAGGAGCAGGAAGAGAGTAGCCTGGGACCTTCTTCCGGCAGTTGCCGCTTGCCTCCCACCACCTCTGGACTTGGTTGCCCAGTGAGACAGTGTGGTGGGGAGACATGGCCACTATGTTTTTGTGGGACTGAGGGAAGGGGCTCAGCTTGTGCGCACCCCAATCTATGAGACTCCCCAGGCTTGCCCTGTCCCTCCACTTCCACAGGAATCTTCAGCAGGGGAGGAGGTAGGGGCAGGGTTGCTAAAAATAATGGCATCTCCTCAAGTTTCCTTGAGGGGGTCAGTGGAGCCCAAGGCTGGGGAGAAAGAGAATGCAGTAGGCTGATAGGAGGTGGGGGACAGCAGCCCAAGCCGAGTTGAGATCTACGTAGTCCATAGGCCTCTGCCCCAGCCTGTAGAGATAGAGGGAAACCCAGGGACAGATGGACAAGCCAAGCAAGGATGCAGTCCAGGCTACCCGCATGTCGAGGCTGCTTTCCTCCCAGAATCTTAGGGTTGCTGGCAGCTAAACCCCTCACCCCCATTCTCTTTCCCCACCCAACCTCGTTTTGACCTCCAAGCTGGGTGGATGGATACCTCTAATTGAGAGAGTTAAACTTTCTCCCTGTCTCTTTCTGTTTCTGTTGTTTGAAGTCTAGGGCAGGGAAGGCCAAGGGAGTGCCAGAGTCAGTGTGAGGTTACAGGTACAGCAAGACCCAGACTTGGGGCCAGCGGGTGGTTGGAGCCTCAGAAGCACCACCTTGACCTGACTAACAGGCCATCTTATTCTGGGCTGTAGGCCCAAGGGGATTGAGAAAGGTAACTAGATAGCAGGATAGAACAGGGCTCTGCCACAAGACTGGGGCTGAGTGGGCAGTGCAGGAGGGAGGAGAAAGAAGTCTGGGTGAATAAACGTGCCAAGGCTTACTGGACACCTCCTTCACACTTCCACATGGAGATAGCAGGGGGTCTTTTATCCTCAAAATGTGACTTTCCTCCTGTTTCTTTAGCCAGCCATAAAATAGGGTGTCTCGACAGGAGGGGGGGGTGCCAGCTGTCGGACCAGATGTTTCCAATCACCAGCACATCTCCTGGCTGGATATAAATAATGTTGACAACAACTTCAGCAGAGCAGTGTGCCAGGTGAAGACCCTTAAAAGGCCCATGAACCCAGGCTCTGTCTTTCTGTCTTAGACTTATCTTGCTGGAAGACCTTGTTGGCTAATGCTCACCCCTGACCAATAGCCCAGCCCTGATCCAGGCTTCCTGGGTCATCAGGGTCAGCCTGTCCATTGACTGCCTGGCAAAGAGGCCCCTGTCTTGGTGCCCTGTATTTCTTGGGCTATTGGAGGACCACCTCCTCAAAGAGGGATTCTAGCCCCTTCCCAGTCCCTATTCTCTCTGATTTCCTTTGATTCTATGCTGTCTACGAAATAGGCGGGACAGAATCTGGTGCCATGAATTCCCATTGGCACAGGGAGATGACTTGATTTACCCAAGGTCACCTAGACACCCAGAGCCAGCCCAAGGTTTAAACCTGGACCCTAACTCTCTGATTAGCTCTGTGTGGTTGGAATTTTTCCTGAGATACAGTGTGACTCTCTACACTGCCTGATTCTCCCGCTCCCCAGGCACTGGGGACTCCCTAGGCACCTGCTGGCTTGTGGGACCCTGGCCAGACGCTCAGCAGGTGGCTGCTTGAGGGACAAAGAGGCTGGTGATCAGACCGCAGCTTGCCAGGGAGGAGGGAACAGGAAGAAGCCAAGGGGGGGGGACAGTTTAGCTGAGTCTGGACTGAGAATCGGGAGAGCAGGAAGAAAACAGCAGATAGATGTAGGGGTGCTTGGTGGTCTGGGGGCTTTCTAAATTTTGCCCTCTCTGCCTGATGGGAGGGAGGGGCTTGATTGTAAAGAGGAGAGCCTTTGGGTAGGGGAGAAAAGGGGTGAAAGAGGCCGCCTAAGGACATGATTAGGTTACTACCAGGGTATAACAATTCTGGTTAACCCCTGGGGCATGCACTTTTGGGGGTGGAGACCCACAACTTGGATTATGCAATGTATTTGGTCTGGTGACAAGCAGGTGGGACCCTGTACCATGTATGCCTGTTGAAAATTACAAGGACATCCAGACTCAGCAGAGATGGGAAAGTTTTGATGAAGGACTTCCGTCATGGCCTGACCTGAGGACCCCAGAGACTTTCTGGCCCTTCACAGAATAAGATGGTAATTTCCTATCACAAGTGAGAAAGTGAGGTACAGAGGGATTCCTGGCCAGGAGTCATCCGCCTTTCAGGAGTCCAGGGTAGTTGGATCCTGTAGGTGCCATTTGTCATATCTAACCCATTCAATTAATATCAGAGGAAAATAAAAAAACCAGAAGTCTCTGGTCTAGCTAGAGAGGTAGCAAGAGCTGATCTTACTTATTAAGGTTGTAGCTTTTCCCTAAACTAAGTTCTTTAAGGTCAGGGTTTGTGTTACAGCCTAACCTTTTTTTTTTTTTTTTTGGTTTTTTTTTGGTTTTTTCGAGACAGGGTTTCTCTGTAGCTCTGGAGCCTGTCCTGGAACTAGCTCTTGTAGCCCAGGCTGGTCTCAAACTCTTTTTTTTGGTTTTTTGAGATAGGGTTTCTCTGTGGCTTTGGAGCCTGCGCTGGAATTAGCTCTTGTAGACCAGGCTGGTCTCGAACTCACAAAAATACGCCTGCCTCTGCCTCCCGAGTGCTGGGATTAAAGGCGTGCACCACCACCACCCGGCCAGCCTAACTTTTAATAGGTGCTGTATAGAGGGATTGTTGAATGGAGAATGGAAGGATGGGTGAGTGGACAGCTGAGTTCTTGTTGGGTAGTCTTTTCTGGGTGATCAGGAAAGGGGAGGTGGGAGAATGGAAACAGACAGAAGGACAGTCTGTAAAGGCAGGACCAGTTAAGGCATGTATGGTAGTAGGATGAGGACACTTTACCCAGCATCCTCACTGCATGTCCTCCCCTCCTTCCCATGCTTACTCAGTCCCTGCTCATCTCCTGGCAGAGCCCTTGTTCCTGCTGGTCTCAGCCAGGACCTCCCACCTCACTCCTTCTCTTCCTGCCAGACGCCCTGCCAGCAGGGCTCTGCAGCAAGAGCCTGGGATTGTTGTTGGAGATGTGGCAGGTTTGTTTGCTCCCAAGCCCTCCGAGAAATCTCAACAATCAATGGCCAACAACACTCTGCCTGCAGCTGCAGCATCGATCTTCTCCCCGAAAGGGCTGGCGGCTAGACGACAGGTAGGTAGTTGGAAAGAAGCTGAGGAAGACTTCAGCCTTCCATCTGGGGAATGGGCCTCAATAAAGGCTGAGGGGGTATGATAACCCAAGATGCCAAGACAAGCGGGACCATTCTTCTTATTTACCAAGGTCCCCAAAGGACAGGAGTTACTACAGACCTTCGGGCCAAGATATTTCAGTCCTTTGCATTAAGAATATAGTATGAGGGCTGGAGAGATGGCTCAGAGGTTAAGAGAACCGACTTCTGTTCCGGAGGTTATGGGTTCAATTCCAGCAACCACATGATGGCTCACACCCATCTATAATGAAATCTGATGCCCAGAACACTATACACATAATAAAATAAATTAAAAAAAAAGAATATAGTATGATAAAATGTCTGTAACCTGCTATACAATAAAGACTGGGAGTACACATTACCAGGAAAGCAACTGTCAAGGCCAGAAATGTGCTAGAAGAAAGTTATGGGCTATTTATGTCTTGAGTCTGTCAGACAATATGAGCTTGAACTTGGTCTATGAAAGGCAAGGAATAGCTTCTATTTCATGGAAATGATGGGAAAGGCAATGAGCGAATGTCTATAAAGCACACAGGGAACCTGGCATGTAGTTGGTCCTAATAAACATTTGCTGTTATTGTTGCTGCTTATATTATTTGAATCGTGGCATTCTGGGTTCCTATTTCCCTATATCACCACTCTTCCCTAGACTAGAGGAGACGGTCCCAGCTGAAGCAAGACCTTGAAAAATGGGCAGGCATTTTGGGGTATCCTTTCTGTTCACTAGCAGCCCAGGGTAAGTGACTTGCTCTCTCCCAACCTCTTACTGTGAGCATTAAACCGAAGAGGAGTAGAAAAAACTTGATCAGAGAAGCCTGTGCTCCTGTGGGTGAAGGTGTTCTCTGGGCCAGTCCTCACATCTGAACCATGTTTGTGCAGTGAGCAAACAAATGATGGGCTGAGTGCTCAGATGGCTGTACCCCAACACCTGATGCTTTTAGGAGCTGAGAAAGCTTCATGGACCCGCATTGCTATCTAGATTCTTATTCCATCCAAGGGCATATCTGATCTCAGAGCTCCTATGTAATGGTTTCCGAAGCTTGGCTGGGTGAGTGCACTCAGGAGCCCCAGTCCTTCAGTTCATTTAAGGCTTCCCTCTCAGCCAGATAAGAATGGCAATGGCGGGAGGGGCTCTGAAAGGCCAGGCCCTGCTGTGATTTCTGTGCTGATTTCTAACCGTGCAATTCTTACACATTTTTTAACATGCATTTACTGTGTGCCCTGTGCTAGGCCCTGAGCCACTGGGGACACAAGCAGTGGTGGCACTAAGGGATGGACTGAGAAAAAGCTTTATCGCATTAAGAATGGCCATCAGACTCCACCTCCCAAACCACCTAAGGCTGATGGCATGACAGCTTAATTCGTAGCAGGAAAAAACTAAGTAAAGGCTGTAATTTACAGGAGGAATAATTGGCCAACTGTTAGGAAAGGGGGGAGAAGCTCAACATACAATCTATGTAAAAATAGTGTGCTTGCTATGCAAACTCAGCTTCGTGATGCAGTCCAGCTGCCAGAGGCCTGTCACTCCATTCTATCAAGGAAGCTGACCCCTCGGCTCCTCTGAAGTCGGAATTCAGTAGCTGCCCAAGATAGACTTACTATCTGGGTTGTTGCTACTGGAAGGGGCTTCAAGAAACCAGCAAAGGCTCCTGATCCAACAGTCTGGGGACCAGATGGGGGCAGCAAACAGACAGTGGGAACATGGACAAGTCCTCTGACCCAGGCTGGAAGACACACCATAGAGCAGATGCCTTGTGCCAATTACCGAAGTACCAGTCAAGCCGTGCTTGAAGCATGAAGTAGACCAACCAGGCTGGCCAAGGAGGAGGGAAAAATCAGAAACAAAAACAGGTAGAAGGAGAATGAGGAGCCCAGAAGCTGTTGCGTACTTGGCTGGACAACTGATGCAGAGATTCCTTTGCCCCGGCTCTATTAGTCATCTTTCTGGTATGGTGTTGTTCCTGTGGGAACTGGCCTCGGAGACCTCCTAGCACCTGCTTTCTACCTCCTGCCTGTGGACTAGGGCTGGCAGCTTCTCCTCTTCTAGGTGACTCTTATTTATAGAGCTTAGCCTCTCATAGGCGAGAAAACAGGCTTGGCAAGCATGAATTTCATGCAACCTTACACCGAAGGCTCCAAAGAGTGGAGGTCTAGTGAAGCCAAGGACATGGCAGCCTAGGCTCTTCACCATCTAGGCTGAGAGGTTCCTTTACTAAAGCTACCCCCTGACTACTGCTCCTTTTCTCTCTGGGGAGGTTAGAGGGTAGAATAATAAACCTGGATAGCTCTGCCCGAGTAGGATGCAGGAGTCCTAAGCTGAGCCCCACCTAGAGGATGAGCTTAACTGGAGCTAGGAGAGGTGGAGACAAGAAGGGCTGGAGGAGGCTGGAGGACCTGGGACTGGATGAGAGAGAGGGTAAGGAGGCAGCCTTTCTGACAGGCAGACACGTGTGTGGGGAGGGGCAGGGAAGCTCGGTTTCTAATTAAGCCCCAGTCCCATTGTCTTCTTGCTCCCCATTAGTGCCCCACAGCATCCCCAAGGCATTTTAAGCTGCCACCCTGATGAGAAGGCTGGGATGGCCGCCAGGGCCTGCCAAGCTTGATTCACTTAGGTCCATGAGGGGCAAAAAGCCAGCTCAGAGTTCTCTTCCTCTAGGGCAGGTCTCCTCAGAAACCCAGCAGGGGTTCCCTGCCTGCCTGCCTTGTCCACCTCTGGATCTCTGAGTGGAATCTAAGCTATCTCCTATGGGCCTTTGTCCTCAGCAAAAGCCCTCATCCTGAAGTATCAGGCTAGAGAAGGAAGCAGGAATGCTTCTGAAGCAGCCCCCAGACTCAGCAATATGCTCTCAGAAGCCAGTCCTAGGCTGTTAGCCCTTGCATCATCAGTGGGGATCCTGGAAGCCAAATCCTTCCGTTTTTTTTCTCCCACATATTATCCCCCAGTTTCTGGAAGAATAAGCAACTGAGGTTTGCTATTTCTGGTTCTCCCCATCTTTCTACCGCACTCAAGAGAGTTTAGAGAGATGGAACCCTGGGTCCAAGGTCACCTAACTGTGGAGGCAGCTTCTATACTTGGAGATCTAATCCCACCCTAGTCTTGGCTGCTTTTACCTTCACAATCTCCCCAGGCCACATTCACACACGCAGAGTTTAATTAACTTTATTGATATTCAGAAATTAAGAGAATGACTAAAGGTAATTGCTCATTAAAAATCATTAAACTGACACAGCAGGCCTAGGCAGGCCTGGCTCCTGCTGAACTGTTTTCTCCCCCACTGTGGCAAGACCTTCCTGGCACTTCCCATGGGTTGGGAGGACGTCCCATAGTCTAATGCCTGTCATACCTGGAACCAATTAATCCAAGAGCTGCAAAAGAAATAGGGAATTGAGCCCATGGGGCAGGGGAACTACCCATCTCTTTCCTTGGCTTTCCGTCTGCCTCCCCTCGATTACCAAAGGTTGAAGGTTCAGGCTGTGACTGAGCGACTGCATCATGTGGTCTGAATCCCTCTTTTGAGCAGAGCTCTCAGGTCTCCCAGGCTGCCAGCCTACAGTGCTACATCCTCAGTCTGAAAGACTTTCAGCCTAAGGCCTTTACTCCCCAAATCTTTCTTTTACGGAAGTCTCCAGGAGCCTCAGAAAGCCAAATGAGCTACCACCCAAGTGAAAGGGTTCAGACTCTAATGAGTAACCTTCCATCTATATTGTAGAGGTAAGGGCCTCCTGGCCACCCAATTCTGGGTTCAGGCCAGAGAGCCTACACAGAGCCGACACAGATTCTGTGCCCCAGGGAAGTAGCCAGGATGTGGCCAGACCCCATATAGATCTTGAATAGAGATATCCTTAGATTGTTTGCCCAGGAGATGGGTTTCTCTTCATCCCTTCTCATCCCTGAATTGGGGCTTGTGAAATTCTCCCTTCTCCCAGAGTATACAACCCCAAGTTTTCCTAGCCCTAGGAGGAGCCAGTGTGGGCAGCCAGATGGGCTGGGCAAAGACACGGTCTGCTTGTGGGTAGGCTCAAAGACCTGCTCCAGTGCCTCCAGGGCAGGAGAACAGCTGCCTGGTACCATCCCAGCCCAAACCAGCCATAGTCGGGATGATCTGACCTCCAATCTCTGGCCCAGGAAGGCGGAGCCCGAAGGTTAGAAATTCCCCTTTCTCCTTCCTCCACAGCAGAAGCTATGAACCATAACCAGATGGCGAGGGACTTGGAGTCCCAAGTCCAAGTGCGGTTTCGCGGACCCCACCAAGCGACCAGTAAAAGCCGCGAAGGACCTGAGCAATTGTAGACTCCGAGAACGCTTGCTTCAGATTAGATTAGCATCTTTTCTGCTTCTCACTCATCTTCCCTCCAAACTCCCTTGCTGCCTACTCCAAGGCCAAGCTTTTCTTGACAGAGACCAATGAAGTTGGGACTTGACTCAGAGTCCGGGGCTGGGAGTCCGGGCTGGGTCTCCGCCCACTAGTCTGTCTCACTGGGGTCTATAGGACCCGGTGGAACAGCAGACTCGGAGGGGAGTAGCACTCCGGGCATGTGAGGGTGTGCATGTGTATGTGCAATAAAAGAATTTCGGGGAGGAAAAGCCAGTCCCAGGACCTCAGTTGCTGAAGCCCAGCGAAGAGCGAGGGGAAGGACAGAGGGCTCCCAGGGTCCCCCAATGTCTCCCCAGAATTGTGCTCTAGGTTCCAATTCTGACATTTCAAAGCCAAGGCGATGAGAGGTGAGGGATGACCCAATCCCAGGTCCCGCCATGACCCGGCCCGATTCCTCTGCAGTGAGAATGAGAGTGGCCCCAGACTTGGCGGCAAAGTCGAGAGAAGTTTGGAGAGCGGCAGGGGAGGCAGAACGGCGGGCTGCCAGCTGGACTGTCCGGACTCTGCACCCGTGATCCACCCCCTAACCCCCGCAACGCGCCCGGGCGCTCCTAGATGCCTGGAGTGGAGCGCGAGGTAGCGCGCGGGTGAGCGAGTGTGTGCGGGGAGGGGTTAGCGTGATGAATTGCAGCAGAGAAATCCCATTAGATCCGGGGAGATGATTAAAGGCGAGGTCTCGGCCGGGAGCGAATGGCGGGAGCCGCGACAGCTTCCCGCCGGTGGAGCCCGCGCCCCGCCCGGCTGGGTCGGCGCCGGGGACAGCGCAGTCGGCGGGACGCGGTGTTTGGAGGGATAAGACGCGCGGAGCGAGGCGCCGGACCCTGCTTTTCTACCCCTGGGAGTCCGCGCCCGCCCCCGTCCTGTGGCCGGACGCCCGGGTCCCTTACCGTGAGCCAGGAGCGCCAACAGCGAGGGCAGGAGCAGCAGGGCTGCTGGGTGCATGGTGCTGCTTGCGGCCGCGCCCCGGGTCGGGGCCGCGGCAGGGGGACTAGGGACTCGGAGAGGCGTGGGCAGGGGGGCTGAATCAGTCCCCGGGAGAGCAGCGGGGCCGCCGCCGCCGCCGCCGCCGCCGCCAGCGCCTGACAGAATCAGCACCACGGCCAGCGCCTGGCGCCGGGGATCGCCGCGCGGGGCTGGGGGCGGGGGCGCGGGAGGAGCGGCTTACCGTAAAGTCTCAAGCAAAGGCGCAGAAGACCCAGGGGCAAGAGCACAAGCTTCCGAGCCACGCCAACCCTGGAGAAAGGACTGCCCTGCTAATGTGGCACACAGTCTCCGCCTTCCCAAACTGCCCACGCCCAGCCAAGCTTGCCACCCTCTCCCGGGCTAGCAGCCTCCCAAGGTGTTAGGTTCTAATTGGATTCTTCATTAACAAGAACAACCCCCTCCCCACCTTTCCCCACCCTATCCTAGTACCTGAAGGCTCCAAGGGTGACCGGGGAAGATGTACATCAGTGAGGCAGCTGGTGAGGCCCGCCTGCCCTTGTGGCAGCTCCATCCTGGGCCGATAATGAAGACGGCTTTTGAGTGTACAAAGGACAATAAATTATTACTTTGCGCTCAATAAATGCCAGGGCTCCAGGCAGCTGCATCAGCAGCAAACTGTGCTCACAGAAAAGCTTAATTATCCTGATATTATAGTTAAAAGCCAGTGGCACTTGTGTCCTGGGGAGACATTCTTCACTTGGTAGGAGGCAACCTGGGTCAAGCTGTGGGATGCTAAATGCAGCACCTTCGGTCCCCATGCAGTCCCGAATTTCCAGACCCTCTTCCTCTATTTCCTCTGTGGAACCAGAACAGACCCAGTGACACAGATCTTTTTGCTCAGGTTTTGGGACTGATGGAGAAATGGGGTCAGCATGAATGTCAGGGGTCTTTAGGGCTGTTTTAGTTTTAAATTTCATTTAACTGTTTTTATTTTCAGTGCTAGGAACTAGGGCCTCCCACAGGATCTCATACTTCATAAAAAGGCGCTCCACCACTGAGCTATATCTCTAGCTCACCAGTATTGTTTCAGATGGAGGGAAACTTGAAGGAGGGGCAGTAACCAAAAGGCTATCCTATTCAATAATGTGGAAAAATAAGAATCTATGACTCTTTGTGATCTGAGGAATCCTAGCAAGACACAAGCCAGCATCAAGCTAGTCATAATTGTGCAGAACTTGAGCCTGTTATTTAAATCCAAGGGACCACAGTTAGGTCAATAGGACACGACCATGCGGATGATGTTAACATCTGTAGAGGAACCACATTTGTCCACTGCATTCCCGCCATCTTACCCTGGAAGCAGATGACTTCTAGCCAAGTGGTGGTGCACGCCTTTAATCCCAGCATTCAGGAAGCAGAGGCAGACAGACCTGTGATTTCGAGGCCAGCCTGATCTACAAGAGCTAGTTGCTCCAAAGCTACAGAGAAACACTGTCTCAAACACCCCTCCCCACAAAAAGGAAGTAGGTGACTTCTGCCTTAAGTTTTATTCCTCAGATCTTTTGATTGTTGTGGTCTTCCAGCTCTGCTCCTTTGATTCTCTGTACATTCTCTTGTGGGCTCTGGGGAGCCACCTTGCCTGTGGTCAAGAATACCAAGCAGCAGGTGTCATGTGGAATTATCTGGGGAAGATGATTTTTGGACAGTTGTTTGGAGAAATGAAGAAAAGGGAGAGAGTAGCAGAAGGCTGGGAGGAGGGAGGCCTTTGATGAAAGGATCTGAAGTGAGAAGGCAGGAAAGAGGAGTGGAGGGGAGGGGAAACAAGAATAGCCAAAGAATTGGGGAACAGGCACAGAAATGCCTGTTTGAAGTCTGGAAACTAGCAAGAATTGTGAGAGCCTGCCTTTCTTCCTTATAGGTATTCCCTGGGTTCCTCAGGACTACACAGGTCTGGGGGACAGGCACGAGCCACAATGCAGGTTGAACCTTATACATTAGGAAGGTTCATAGTGACTTAAGGTTGCTTGCTGCTGGTCTTACTCAATTGTCCTGACGGTGAGACTGCGGATGGACTGGGTACTACATACAAGAAGGAAGGCAAGCAAGCTCTCTGGGAACCTGCAATATGACCTTCCTGACTGCCTGAGCACTCAGGAGGGCCCACTGGAGACTGCAGTCCCAGAATACAGCCCTCTACCCTGAACCCGGAGGATGGGTTTGTACTGTATGACTGGAATAGTATCAAAACTTGCCATCAGTCTTTACTAGAGATCTGGCAAACATGGCTCCTGTGGAACAGTCATGCAAGGTTGAGGCAGAGCCTGGACCAAGCTAGGAAGCAGTAAAATTTTTGGTAAGCTTCTTTTCTCATGCTTTCCAAAGGGGTCCATTCTTCCTAGACCTTGGCATTACCCATACCCTAGGACAATAAAATACCCTAGGGGACATTAATCTGTATTAAGGTTTACAATCTGAGAGTTCACTCAATTCATACATGCACTGGAGAGTGGCATGGGCCAGTGAGATGGCTCAGTGGGTAAAATGCACTTGCTGTCAAGCCTGGCTAGAATTCTATTCCCAGAACACCCACATGGTGGATGGAGAAGAGAAAACCCATCCTCAGGCTTCTGTACACACACACACACACACACACACACACACACACAGCACAATGTCGTATGAATGTTGTGAGATAGGGTGAAGGAGACATTGCTTTAAAAGTCACTGAGGGCTTCACACGGCAGATGGCTGAAACCAAGTTGAATCTGCCTTATGTCTCAGTGAATGAAGTAGGAGGGCATCCAATGGAAGACAGAGTGGGGGTGTGACTTATGTAGCCAGCAACATGACTGAAACTGCCAGATAGCCCAGGTCGGTAGGGGGACTGGTTCCACAAAGCTGGAAAGTGTGAGGAAGGGCTGCGGTCATCTGTGGCTTGGCTGTAGGAGGTTTTTTGGTCATCTGAGTGACAGGTCATTCTTGGTGGCTACCTTGCAGGGGTTACTTCATTATGAAGGTCTACAAGCTAAAACATGTCAGTCTGGCATCATTTGGGTGGGTTTCAGGCACTGTGAGCAGTGGGAAGAATGGTACTTCACTGCTAACCAGGAGGAAGACTACTACAGGTTAGGATTGAAAGCCAGGGGGGCTCCTAGCCACTGCCCAGACAGGATTGGGTCTCTAACCACATCCCTGGGGAAGTCAGCCTCACTTCTCCAGTCCTAAACAGCCTGTCAACTCTTGGGGTCACAGGCACATTGGTGACTTATTTTGAAGTCTCTGTTGGGATAACACTTGCTTTCTGAGCAAGAATAGGGGGGAAAATTCAAATCCACTCTTCTCCAAGACAAATTTCAAAGTAGAGCTTCCAAAGAGGTTAGGGTTTTAGTGGGGGCAGGGAAGGGGGCTGCCACTTTATCTCAGGGACTGTAGGGTCACAACTTTCTATTTACTGCCACCATCTTCTTGGTGTAAGTCCCTAGACTCAGTGGCTTCTGGTATGGCCAGGGATGCCAGGCCTGGTTTCCTGGGTTACTCAAAGTCAATCATCCGAAGGTCCTGGCTCTGAGCATTCACTCCCACTCCAGGAATGGGACCAGATCACTGCAGCAGGAGCTTTGGATGCACTGAGACAGCAGCAGAAAATGGTTTGATGTGAACTACTTTCCTCTCCAAACCCAGTCCTCCAGCCTGCCTACCACCCTCAGCCGAGGCCTTTGATCCTCCACAGTTCCATAAATGTTTAATGCCACTAGCTGGACAGAAATGAGGCAGGTGCTGGAACATGCAGACTGGAGATAGGACTGGAAATCCATCCCATTGGCTAAATTATTTGTATGTAGGAGTCCTGGGATGGGTGGGAGGAGGCCCTCCCCCACCGTGTGGAGAGAGAGGTCCCAGGATTCAAGTTTGTGGCACTGATAAATGAAGCTCTTTGAAAACCCCAATGGGGCTGAAACTAAAATGAAGAATCAATTGTAGAAGCCCAATTCTCCCCACTCCCCACTTTCCCACCCCTGGTTTGATTGAAGGAGAAAGATAGAAAGTTAAATGACAATCAAATGCAAATACAGCTCAACAAACACCACAGCAATTACCAGGCTCAGGAAACACATGGCTTTTGCAGGCAGCAGGGGTTGGCAATTTGGAAGCCTGGGCCTGTGCAGAGGTGACGGGCATGGGGCTATTTTAATGGACAGTTAAATAGATGCAAAAGCCTTGCATCTAGTTTGCATACATGCTGATGAGTGGGGAACAGGAACCCAGGGAGCTTATGCTACCTTGCAGCTGCCTGTGGGTTGTTTCGGATGGGAAGGGGCCCTGAGTGCTTGGGAGGCAAAGAGACTGGCCAGTCTCTTCGGTCCTATGCACAAGCTGGTGCTGAGGTGTGAGGATTGAAGTTGACAAGAGCCCATGGGGCCCTCCATGAAAGGGCTCCAGGCACTGGCCTTCCAACAACCCAGAGGCTCTGGTAAGAGTGGCCTTCTCGGTATTTGCATAATGCTTTGCATCTCATTTGAATGCTATTAATTTGGTGTCAGGCTAGGTTGGCACGGTGTAAGAAAGAGAACAGCTGGCCTTCTCCCTCCCCTCTGTACCTCCGGGCTTACTCTTCACATAGCCCTCCCCAGCCTTGGAGACAGAGGCCTCTACTTCTACTCCCCATTTCATGTTTTCTGACACATGGAAAGTCTCTTAGGCAAACCAACTCCTGAAAGTCAAAGCCACCTATATTGTGGCCAGTTGCAGAGTTATGCTGAAGAAAGAAGAAATGGTCCCCAAGGGCATCCTTGAGATCCAGAGATATCATGGAGGATGCTGGGGGCCTTCATCTCTCCAAGCAATCAAGGCAGCTTGGCTTGGAAAGTGTCCAAGGATAATAACCAAGAGAGGGAGGGAACAAAGACAGGTGATAATCCCTGAGAAATATGGATGGCTCCAGAAATAAAATCCTCTGAACTCGGTTGTCCTAGCGCTTGAACTGACATAAAACATACCCACCAGAGGCTTGGGTTTACGGTGCTGCTCAGGGGCTGGGGACTCAGTACCAGGTTGATAGTCACATGGTAAGGAAATGGCTCACCTGGTGGGTTAAACTCTGGAGCAGGTGGAAGAGGCCTCAGGTACACCATTTAGACTTCCTTGGCCAGTGGACACTAGGGATTCCATGATAAACTGGAGATGGCGGCAGGAAAGTCAGGCTTGCCAGTTGGTTGAAACATCTGAATTCTGAGACAGGGATGTGGCTCAGTTTGTAAAGAGCTTGCCTAGCGTGCATGAGTCCTTGGGTTCAGTACCTCGTACTATGTAAGCTGGGCATGATGATTCAGCCCTCAGATGGTGGAGATGGGAAAATCAGAAGTTCAAGGTCACACTCAACTATATATCCAATTTGGGGACAGTCTGGATTGTATGAGACCCTGCCTCAAAGCATTTTAGTTCTCTCTTGGGGTGGGGAGAAGACTGCAGCTCAATGCCCCCTCAGATGTAGATGCTAGGGCCAGCGCCATTCACTTCTGTTGATGCAAGGCAAGAGAGGGTTGGTGTGAGCAAGCATCCCAGACAGGTTGACTTTACACCTGACCTCACACCACCATCTCTGATAGCTGCCCAGCCTGGGCCAAGGTGAAGGCAAAATGGTGTTTGTTCTCCTTATGCCTGAGGCAGGACTGGGGGGTTGGTTTGAATAATATTGGAGAATAATCAGCCTCCTCTTTGAAGCAAACCCTGCTAAGAAGCTTTGCAATTGTAGAAGGCATGGGCTTGTAGCTGATTCACATTTTACAGAAAGGTCTGAAGTATTTCCTCTTTAAAAAGATTGTCACATGCATTGAAAGCAAATTCACAATAGATCTGTCTATTCTCCATTTAAAGAAAGTCAAGCCCTGAGTTCAGAGGGTTTTTTTTTCTTCTTTTTCTTCTTTACCTTAAAAAATAATAATAGCTCCATTTATCATTTGCTGTTTGAGGGCATTAAGCCAGGGGATTTAACAACACCTTCACAACAATCCTATGAGTCAGGTACAAAGCTGTCATTGTCTCCATTGAACAGATAGAGACATTGAGGCCCCGGAAGACTTGGTGATTCACAGCTACTTAACGTGCTATCCTGAGGAGGTAAGGAAGAAAGGGCAAGTGGCAGAGGAGTCACAGGGTCTGGGCTTCTGCCCAGAGTTCATCTGCAGGGGCCTAGGCCTACCTAGAGGGTCACCCAGGAGCAGGGTCCTGGGGGTAGCTGCTTGGAACTGGTAGGGACTGTCGGTTCTATAATTCACCCAATAGATATTCAATTAAATGACCAGCGCTTAGCTGAGATCCAGAGCAGACTTCAAGTGTTTCATATCCTCAGAGACAGCACACGGAAGCATCTGGCTAAATGCAGACTGGGAATGTGGCTGTGTGGCAGAGAATGAGGAGCATAGCACGGGCGCCAAAGCTCGTATGGCCTCTGGATTCCCCACGGGCCTCGCATCTGTCTTTCCCTCCCTTTGTCCTTCACTGCAGACCCTGGCCGTTCATTACTCTCTTAGTCACTGGTTTATAGAATGAGGAAGCCTTTATTGAGCACTTTGTGTATGCCAGAACCAGAGTCCTCCAGGAGCTCTCCAGCCTCGGTTAGAAGATAGAGTTGTAACATGCTGTAGACAACATGGATGTCTCTACAAGGCTCAGGAGACCATTGAGATGCAGTGTCTCCCTCGAATCTTGCAATCAGGAACGAGGGTACATAAACCTTTCAGGGAGATCTTCTAGCTACAGATCCTCCTGGTGTCTAACCCTAGTCCCTCCTGCTGTAGAAGTAGCCCACTTCCGACAGCCCCACAGTGTGGAAATGGGTTTCTGTGGTTCCTTTCCTTGGACCCTTCCTGTGAGTGTCGGCACAGTGCGGACCCAGGAGACCCCAGGTGGAGTGTCAGAAGCTCTTGTTCTCCCTCATGGTCCCTAAGGAGCCAGCTTCGGGCCTGCCTCCCGCCTCTTCATTTTCTGCGCAGGAATATAGGACAGAATTCTCAAATGGTGCTCAATTCTAGCTGTGCACTCCCATCCCCGACTCCTCTCCTTGAACTACTTGTCCCCTGATTGTGACATCACAATGGTCTCTATGGCAACTGATTGTGAGGTCATTGGTCCTTAAAGCCACCGTGTTTGCAGGTCCAGACAATGCCTGGAGAAAAGGGAGGCTATAAATGCACATGCAAGAGTGACAGATTCTTCCACCAGAAATAGCAGGGCTTCCAAATCTATTCGGGGAGGACTCTGTTTGTCCATCCATCTTCAGTGGGGCCATAGTGGTGACTTACAAGGACAAAGTCTGCAAGAAAGAGACCCAGAGGCTGCAAGAACAGGCCCGAGTTCGAGATCCCAGCCTCGTGCGTGCATCAGGTGCAAGTCAGAGTCTCCACTTCACTATAAAAGGAAAGTAGTGTCACCTGCCTTCCAGATGTGCATTCAGCCCACAGGAGGGCATGACACATGGTTGGTAATCATTAAATGCTTTTTATGTGCTGTCTCCTCTGTCCTTAGCCTGAATTTTTAATTTTCATTATTTATTTTTATGTTTATAATTTAATTTTATATATATTTAAGGTGGGTGACATTGGTTAGCATCTTTTTATTATTTATTTTATGTGTGTGGGTGTTTTACCTATATGTGTATGTGTGTGTGTGTGTGTGTGTGTGTGTGTGTACATGTACCATTTGCATAACTTCTGTCCATGGAGGCTAGAAGATGGTATCAGATTCCCCAGAACTGGAGTTACAGACAGCTATGAACCACCATATGGGTGCTAGGAATCAAATCTTTGTCATCTGGAAGAACAGCCAGTGCTCTTAAACACTAAGTCATCTCTCCAGCCCCTATCACCTGTTTATCACTGGTCACTACTGCTGTGTGAAGATAGAGGGTGGTGTTTAGAGCAGGGTTCAAATCCTGCCTCTGCTACTTCTCAGCTTTAAGCTATACCTCTGGACCTCAGTGTCCTTGACTATAAAATGGAAAATGGAGACAGTATTGTCTAAGCTGAAAGAAAACTGCTTGATCAGGGCAGATGGCCTTGAAATCAGCTTGCAGGTCTGCAGCAGGTCAGCTCTGTCTTAAGGGACCTGGCTTCTGCCTCAGTCACCTTCCAGGAAGTGTGAGTTCCTCTGAGAGGCATCCAGAACTGGAGAGCAGGGAGCCTCAGGACAGCACCACAGGCAGGAAAGCTGCCTCCATGAGAAGGGTCCCCACCCTCTTTCTGGGTCCCCCTGGTGCAGTATCCTGTGATGCTACCTGTCTTAGTCCAGTCACTGTGTGCTCCCTGCTGAAGAACGTCCACAAGCAATAGATGTGTATCACTATTGTTATTCATTTTTCTTTTGGCTTTTGGTGGTGCTGGGGATTTAGCAGAGAGCCTCACACACATTAGGTAAGTGCTACGTCTCTAAACTAGATCTTCCAGCCCCATTGGTTGTTTTACTTTTGAGACAGGGCCTATCTATAAGCTCAGGCTGGTCTTCAACTTGCAACAATCTTCCAGTCTTTGCCTCCTGAATACTGGGATTACGGGATGACAGATGTGCATGTGTGCCACCATGCCCAGCCTCTGCCTTTAAGTGATGACGATGAACATGGATTACATTTGTTTATTTATTTAGTATGTGTGTATATGTTCATGTGGAAGTTGGTCCTCTCCTACCATGAAGATCCTGGGGATCAAACCCAGCTTGTCAAGCTTGGAGGTAAGTACATTTACCTACTAATTCACCTCACGAGCTCTCTGCTTTAAAATAATGGAGCACAAAGGTTGATTTACCTAATGTCACACAGATAGTATGCAATGATGGAGTTAGCATTCAAACTCTGACATTTCATTATTATTATTATTACAATTATTATTCTTATTGCTACTACTAGTATTAATTTTTATTTTTGTTTTTTTCAAGACAGGATTTCTCTGTAGCTTTGGAGCCTGTCCTGGAACTAGCTCTTGTAGACCAGGCTGGCCTCGAACACAGAGATCCATCTGCCTCTGCCATCCAAGTACTGGTATTAAAGGTATGTGCCACCACCGCCTGTGCCACCACCGCCCGGCTGTTTCTTCCTTTTTTAAAGACATGCAGACCTGGCTGCCCCAGAATTCCCTATGTAAATCAGATTGGTCATAAACTCATTGCAATCTGTCTGTCTCTGCCTTCCAAGTTCTGGGTTCACAGACTTTTATCTTATTTTACTTTTTCTTTTAGATAAGGGTTTCATATATCCTAGGCTGACTTGGAACTTGCTATTTAGCCCAGGACTTCTGATCATCCTGCCTCCAACACTGGAGTCTGGGATTTCACATGTGCATCGTCACACCCAGTTCATGAGGTGATAGGGTTTCATCAATGCTAGGCAAGCCCTACCAACTGGGCTTCAGCCCCCTCTGAACCCACACACTTAATCCCCACTTTCCCCACAGCCCCACAGCCCCACAGCCCCTGCCTGTCCATTTAGTCCTATTGCCCAGGCTCTCTTCCAGCTTCCCCTCTTATCCCCTCTTCTGATCTTGTCCCAGGGCAGCTCAAAGAATGCAGATTCTCTGCTTGCCTCAGTCACCCACCTCCCCCTTCCCTCAAGCACAGCTTTCGGCTGTTGCCGCCCCAGCAGGAGCCACCACCGGATCCATTGCTTATTTCAAGTCGTCCTAAAGCTTGTTGAGTTCTTAACTTATTAAAGATAAGCACATGGAAATAGGGAGCAAATCTCTTTATTTATGACATAATCTCCAGCCCAGAAAAGCGGCAGGAACAGTGTTGCCTATATTAGGGAACCAATAGGAAAAAAAAAATCAATTAGATCCGCCACAGCATTTCGCTATTAACTTTCTTCTGATGTTTCTCTTAGGGCTGGTCATGGGGGTCTCTGCAGTGGCCAAACTGGAGGAGAGAGGAGGGCTTTGTAGGAACAGGGAGTGGGGGTGTCAGAGGGAGGACAGTAGGGAGGGCTGTCAGGCAGATAGGAAGCCTCTCCATCCTTCCCTTCACTGTGCAGACTTCAGCCAAAAAGTCCTTCTTAAATTCAGTGCTTCTTGCTGTGACTTCTGGGGGGTTCTGTATGGTGGGGGCTGAGAGTCAGTTGGGAATCTTTGCTTCTTGTACCCTAGGTCAGACCACATTTCTGCTGGGTGAGGGTGAGGTCTTCTGCAGGACCGATGTGTTACACAGAAAGAATCCTCTGCAGGTTGTGGGAACTGTTCCCTGTCTGTCCTCAACCCACCTGTAGGTCTCCAGGAGCAACTTGCAAGGGATCCCACAGGGGCATGGTATTTCTGAGGTCTTCGGTGAGGGGGATGCCCAGCTCCATGGCCACTGCAAACTTCATTTCCTCAAAACCAGCTCATCATAGCTTCGCTAGTATGTTTGCCAGGTGTGTAGCAAGCACTCAGGCGACACTCACTGAATTAACCTGTATTACAGTCCATTGGTTGAATGTCTACTCTGTGTCTAGATTGAGAAGGGCAGATGTTTATGAAGTAAGGGTCCTCTGACACCCCCTGAACCAGGATACTGCCCAGAAGAGCCCTCTAGCTTTGTGCTATCAGGTCTAGAGTTTGACACGCAGCAACAACTTTGAGAAACCATTTTACAGAGGAAGAATCAGGCTTGGGGGAGAGGTGATTTTGATGCAAGCATGAGGACCCGAGTTCCATTCCCTGTGCCTATGTGAAAACCAGATGTGGAGAACACTAGAGAGATGGAAAATGCAGACTGGGTGGTGGTGGCGCACGCCTTTAATCCCAGCACTCGGGAGGCAGAGACGGGCAGATCTTTGTGAGTTCGAGACCACCCTGTCCTGGTCTACAAGAGTTCCAGGACAGGCTCCAAAGCTACAGAGAAATCCTGTCTCGAAAAACCAAAAAAAAAAAAAAAAAAAAAAAGAGATGGAAAAGGCGGACCCTTGGGTCTCGCTGGCTGACCAGCCTAGCCTGATCCACAAGGTTTGTGCCAGTGAGAGACCCAGAGTACAGTCTCTCTCTCTCTCTCCATATATATATGGTTAGTACTCAATGAACAACACCCAATGTTATCCTCTGCCCTCTACATGCATACACATGCTACTCACATGCAAACACATACAAAGAAACAGACTCAAATGGAAGTAACCTAAGATGATAAGTGGATTAATATTGGGTGTCCATGGGGGAGTCCCTCTTGAAGTCTACCCTAAACCTTTCCTGTTTCAGCAGTGCTTGCTCCTTCTCAGTCCCATGGAAGTATGGATGGTATTAGCACGCTGGTGGACTTCCCTCCGTCTAGGCATGTCCAGCAGTTGCACTTGGCACGTTGTTGATTCAAAAGGAATATTAAACACAGAACCTCACAGAGACCAGCCCTGCAGGGCAGGCAATGAACCCACCCTCTTCATGCCTGTTCATTATTATAATTAATATTGAGCTGGGGTTGGTGGTAACCTCGGCCTTGCTAGGTGTTTGGGCTGTTTCAGAAGCTTTTCCAGATCAATGACAGACAGCTTCGAATAGATAAACTCCCCGCCACCCAGACGAATCAATCGCAACACTGCCGTCACAACAAGCTCAAGAAATCAATCTGATTGCAAGCAACGTGGTAGCTCAGCACTGGGCAAGCTGGTTTAATTTCCATGCAGCTGAAACTCAGTTTCCTGTGCACGCAGGAGCATTGCCTCTTTTCCAGCTGGTGCTCCACTCCCAGGCACAGGAGACCTACGGAGGGCTCAGGCCAAGGGGCCAGCTGCATAGAGGTCCATGTGACCTTGAAGTGGTTATGACTTTGAAACCTTTGAACCCCCAGGCCCAGAAGCAGCTGACTCAGACCCAAAGCTGGGAACTTTGTTTTGCTGGCTTCAGCTCCAGTTTTCGCTGCCCGATGCAAAAAAACAAAAACAAAAACCCAGGCCTGGAGGCTCTTCTGGGCTGCCTCCCAAACAGACACTGCAGAGGTACGCTGCCTACCTCAGGAGCCACCATAGTGACCTCGTTGAGTCTTAGAAACTGGGCTTTCTAGCAGGGCAACAGCTCACCAGACAGACGGAGTGATTTGGGGGTGCTTACTTTTTGCCTAGATACTGGGCTGTGTATTTTACACACATCTTTTGGAGTGCTAAGGATCAAACCCTGGGTTTTGCACATGCTAGGCAACTGAGGTACTACTACTGAGTGACATTCTTTGCCCTTGGGTTTTGTTTTTTGAATCAGGCTTACTATGCAACCCTGACTGACCTTGAATTCATGAACTCACAGAGATCTAGCTGATTGTGCCTCCTGAGTGCTGAGATTAAAAAGCATATGCCAGCTGGGTGATGGTGGCATGTGCCTGTAATTCCAATACTCGGGAGGCAGAAGCAGATGGAGTTCTGTAAGTTCGAGGCCAGCCTGGTCTACAAGAGTGAGTTCCAGTAAAGGCACCAAAGCTACACAGAAAAACCCTGTCTCAGAAAACAAACAAATAAACCAAAAGGCATGTACCACCATGTCCCATTACTCTTGAGGTTTTGAGACAGGGTCTTTGCTAAGTAGTCCAGGCTGCCTCAAACTTAATTTTTCTTTTAGTAGGCTTGAATCCAGGGCCTTCCCCATGTTAGTCAACTGCCCTGTCATTGAGCACTGCACTGTACACTTAGTTACATAGACCTTTATGTGTGTCGGTGTGTGTGTTTCTGTGGCAAGGGTGGGAGTAGTGGGGTTGGGTGTGGGGTAATGGGGGTGGGGTAGAACTTGATGGAAGGTGCCTTCCTTTATTGCTCTCCACCTTATTTCCTGAGACCGACTGGATCACTGAACTTGGAGCTCACTGATTGGCTAGTCTGGCTGCTCAGCAGCACCAGAACACTGCCTAGTCTCCTCCTCCAGTGCTGGAGTTATAAGGTGGTCTGTTGTGCCAGACTTTTCGGGGGAATATTGGAAATTCAAAGTCAAATCTGAACTCCATGAGCCCTCTCCTCGGTGCCCCCATTTGTATTTAAAAACAAAACAAAAAAACAAAGAAAAACCAGGGTCTCACTAAGTGTCCCAGGCTGGCCTTGAACTCACTTTGTGGACCAGGCAGGTTTTGAACTTACTGAGCAGCTTGGAATTATAGACCTTTGCAAGCAGCCTTGGCAAGAAAGTCTTGAGTCAGGATCTACCTCACTGCAAAGGCGAGGCCACAGAGACAAAACCAGGGGTCAGATGTCTGTGGGGTCTTGGTGCCCTCACAGCCGCAGCTCCAAAGCAGCCCCTGGCACTGCCTCAGATTATGGACTGGTGGCTTTTCCGACGCCAGCAATGCTTGAGCCACACAGCCCTCTCAGCCTGCTGTGTCCACGGGGCTGTTGAATGAGGTCACTCACATACTACTCTGCTCTGTGGTGGGGGTGAGAGTCAAGGCCAGCAGGTCTCAGATCATGGAAGGTCTTCTGTCCATCTTGGGGAGCATTGGCTGGGCTAGACTCCTGAGGGAGGCTCAGCAATGCAGAGTGACCATAACCACACAGGTATGGAGCCCTGGGCTTGTGTGTTTTCTCAGGGATAGGACTTCCTTTAACTTGCCCTCTCTTCCCCTCCCTTCCCTTCTCTCTGCTCCCCACTGCTGTTCTGCAGAAATCATCCAGCAGCCCTTCCACCCACCCAATACAGAGCAGAAAGAGAGAAACTGAAGTAGAAGCTGTCGGGAATAGGCTTAGCCTCTGGGAGGGACTTCCTCATTAGCTTACGTCAGGATAGGATGTCAGAGACGCATTGTACTGGCTTTGGTGGAGGTTCTGGTGGGGTCATAGTTCAGCAGGGCTCCTGGGGACTTTCACATCCTGAAAGCTACTGAGAGGCAAGATGACCTGTGATTGTGCCTTTGTCTTTTGTAGCTTTCAGGTTTGTTTGTTTGTTTGTTTAAATTGGTAGTTTCTGCATATGGCTCTTAAAATAAGGGCATAGACATTGGACAGTGAAGCTTCCCTCCTCAGGGGCTTGCGGTGTTACCCTTTCCTATCTGGATGCACAGCCAGCAAAGAGGGACACATGGCTGGTCCTTAGCAGTCCCCACACACTCCTGTGTGCTTTGCTTTTGTCATCTGACAGTATATCTTGGCGATGACTGGGAATCAGTACATAAAGAGTGTCTTATTCAGGTGTCTTTTTATGGTCACAGGCTTCTCAAGCACACAGAAGTAATCACAGCTGGTTTGATTAGCTTCAGATGTTGCCATTCACAACATCTCAGCCCAGAGAGGGCTGGAAACCTCTCCAAGGTCACGCAGTAAGGACTAGAGACCTGCTCCTGGAGCTTCTCCCCCCTCAGATGTCCCCAGCTCCTATCCCCCTTTTCCCCAGTGCTGCCCAGGTGACCAGAAGGAGGTAGGAAGGAGGAGGGGCGTCTCTAATTGAAATGCATTGCTCGCTCTGGACCAGCACCTGGCGGGATGCGCAGCAGCTCTAAAGTGGTGCGGTGCGCGCTGCGGAGGGGGCTGCGGCCTGGTGCCCACGTGGGTGCGGGAGAGGCCGGGTTGCTTCCCCGCAATCCATTGCCGCTGCCGCGTGCTTCCCGGTAATGAGCTCCCAGGGCCCAAGGTGAGCTTCCCTGGCTGTTCACACGGCAGCCGCGTGCCACCAAAGAACACCGGTACTTTTTTTCTTCCCTGCCTGACAGCTCATTAGAAGAATTAATTTACTCCAGCGTTTGCAGTTTAAAGGACATTATTTACTGGTTAATTGTTGTTATTACAAAATGTTAAATATCATTATTTATTTCCCAAACCCCGACAGCTTCCCTGACAGGAATTTATGGGTGATGCTGTGTCATTGGTGCGTGCCCTGCACAGGGGCAGTGTGAGCAAGCTGCCTCCAGGCCTGGGTATCCTGACAGGGTCGACTGCGAACGGCCCATTGCCCTCTCTGCACCCTCTTTTCTGACCAAATGAGGAGTGGGAGGTTGGAGGGACTGAGCAGTAAGAGCCCCTATGTTTGCCTAAAGCTGAAGGTTGGGGGTCAAAGTGGCACTTGGCCAGAAGCTGCCAAGATCTTGGGTCCTTCCATTTAAAGGCTGGGTATATAGCCCAGTTGCTAGAATGCTTTCAAGCAAGCCATTGAGGATGCCCTTTGTTTTAGCCACAAATGTCACCAAAAACTGGATTTGCTGGATCACGTGTGTAATCTGAGGACCTTGGAGGTAGAGGCGTGAAGATCAGAAGTTCAAGGTCATCCTCTGACTACATTACAGAGTTTGAGGCCAGCCTGGGGTACACGAAGACCCTGTCTTAACAAAAATCAAACCGATAAAAGGTTAATTCCCCAAATGGGAAACCTTTAAGTTTTTGTCATGAAATTATAGGGTTGAGGTACCCAGGTGAGCTGAGCGATGGTCCAATGGATCGAGGATCAAAAGTAGCTGGGGTGTGGGACCTATGGACATCCTGAGTTGGATCTGTTCAGGGGACTTCACATAAAAGCTAAGATTTATGGCTTCTCTTGAAAAATCAGAGACTCTTGCCTCACTTGACCCATGGTCAATTGTCAATGACCTTCAGGTCACCGGAGGGCAGAGCCATTTAAGGAATGTGCCAGCTCTCCAGCTATTGCCTGGCCCATCTTTCGTTTCCCCTCTCTGTGCTGTTTTCCAGGCTCTGTGCACAGCTGAGTTTTCAATCTGACCTTCTGTAATGGCAGCGTGGAGATAAAGAAATGGTTTCCGAAAGCCAGGGCCACAGCCCCTTCTACTTTTCACCCTACCACACTGCCTCTTTCAAATCTGTCAGCCCCCACAGCCTCTGGGTCAGTTTGGAGTGGGTTCTGGCAGCCATGGGGCCAGGAACAAGAGGCAGCCCAGTGGGAGCTACAAAGATCATGACTGAATAAATAGCATTCACGTATTCATTTGGAAAATTGTTTTTTGAGGACCTTCTACATGGTATAAAATGACGTGGGCATAAATTGTGCCATAAAGGAACCAGCCTGGGGAGGCTATGTATGACTGAGGGACACTATTACAGCTCAGGCAGATGGAGACACTCAGGACGCTGTGACTGGCAGGTGTATGTGGGGAGGGTAGGTTTCCAAGGAAGAGAATTAATACTTCACCTAGCTGGTGGACTGCCTATGTCCTCGCTCCGACACTCACGTCTTATTTAATTCTCTCAACACGGCTGACTGAAAATAGCTGTCAGGGTCCAGGCATAGCGGTGCAAGCCTGCGCCAGCACCTGGGAGATGGAGGCAGGAGGGGCAGGATCACCTGGCTAGCCTTGGCTAGCAGACACTCTGTTTCATAACCTCAAACAAACAGAAAACCAACAAAACCAACAGCTAAAAACAGTTGTCAGCAGCCAGATGTAAATAACAAGCCCTACATGTGGGCCTCGAGTTCAAGTCCACCCAGAGCTAAATAATGAGGCCTTATGTCCTTTCAACTGTCAAAGAGAAAATAAAATAACCTGCCATCAGTTAATAAAATAATGGCTTTAAAGGCCCAAGAGACAATCTGTTGTGAGGATTTCTGTCTTCTCCCCAAATGAATGCTACAGGTCATTCTAGCCCTGGGGATTCTGGTCCAACCAGGCAGCCTCTCTTGAAAGACAGTCATTGACCATTATCCATTTCTCACAACCTGTCTGTGGGGTAAGGCTGAATACCCTCATTTCACCAATTAGGGGCCAGAGGTACAGAGACTCTGGAAGAAGAGGGGGCTGCTGCCTGAGGCTGAGCTCAGCCCAGGCAGCTCGAAGCTTGGATCTTACAGTCTGACTTCAAACAGAGGTCCTCTAGACAAGGCCTTTGGTCTCAGCCTCTCCTCCCCAGGACCCTGACAGCAGCAGGTAGCCTTGAGGAACATACAGGCAAACCAAAGAAGATGAGAAGTTCTTTGAAAGAGAAAGGGAATGGGCTCAGTGAAGCCCTTCCCAGGGCTGGGCCACAAATTAGCATAAAGTTATTTCTGGACTGCAGTCTGGTTTATTTTAGACCCTTCCTCATTTCCTTGCCTGGTAAGAAAGAGACTGGCACTCTGGGGGTGAATCCAGAGTGGATCCAGAAACCACAACCCGCGGCATAGATTTTATGCAGTATCCGAGTCTTAGGGCTTGCCGTTCTTCACAGGTCTTCTCCAGCAGGTCTCTCATTTTATTTTATTGCCATATTAAATTTAAAAATTTTTTCTATTCGTTTTTGGAATAGGTAATATGTACCCAAGGTGCACCATTCAAAGAGCACAATAGAGCACACAGCAAAGAATCTTTCCCAGGCCTCAGAGGCAGCTGATGCCATCAATAGCTTGTTTCGTGATATTTAAAAATAGCATTGTTTCTCTTTTCTGTTCATGTAGAAAATACAATAATTCCTGCAGAGGAAAATAAAAATCACATGTGCCACGCTCCTCAGAGCTGAGCACTTTGCACATTTCGGTGTCTTGCCAGCCTTCTTTTCTCTTCACATAGATGGTTACAAGCTCCCATAACCCAGTTTTATTACTTGTTTACATTAAATATGACTCTTCATAAACAAAGATCAGAGAGGATGCATTCAAACTGGATAGAATTGGGGTACCTTGGGGAGACTGACAGCGTTAAAGGGGAACTCTACTTCATGGGCATTATTTGAAATCCTTTCAGGATAAAAATGTATTTATGCTGTATTACTTCTTCCTGACATTTTTCTTTAATTGGTTCTAAATGATGGTTTCAGAAGGCTACAGTTAAACCAACCCTTCATTATTGTGATCCTAAGATGTTTACAAGATTTTCATTGGTTTTATTTTAGATAGAGTATGACTGCATAGTTCTGACTGGCTGGCCTGGAACTCACAGAGATCTGCCTGCCTCTGCCTCCTGAGTGCTGAGCTGAAAGCTGTATGCACCACATCTGGCCTCTTTGTGAACATTTTGAGCAAGTGAACTACTGGGGAAAGATCCTGTAGAACTGGGTGTGGGGGCACAGTCTTTGGTCCTAGCAATCTGGAGGCAGTGGTAGGCAGATCACAAATAAACAAAAAGAGCATATAGGCTATGTGCAGTGGTACACATTTGTGATGTCAAAACTCAGGAGCCAGAGGCAGGAGGATCATAGCAAGTTTGAGGAGCCGGGCGGTGGTGGTGCACGCCTTTAATCCCAGCACTCGGGAGGCAGAGGCAGACGGATCTCTGTGAGTTCGAGACCAGCCTGGTCTACAAGAGCTAGTTCCAGGACAGGCTCCAAAGCTACAGAGAAACCCTGTCTCGAAAAACCAAAAAAAAAAAAAAAAGTTTGAGGCTAGCCTGGCCTATATAGTGTGAAACTGCCTTCAAGTGAAAAACATTATTTTAAAGGAAGAAAAGAAACTGCATATATGCTTTGTGAGGTTTTCTGGTCCATAGGGTCACATTTCTTTCCTTCTAGGTTGTTCTAATCTCTAACTCAATCAGTAGCATCTGATCCAAGCCCCAGCTTCAGCCTCATTCATTACAGACCTAGGATCAGCTTAGGGAGGCTGAGAAGGAAGCAGGAGAGGCTGAATTTTTTTTTCCCCTGACAGGATGCTATTTATTTATTTATCTAAGTACTTATTTTTATTTTATGTGCATTAGTGTTTTGCCTGCATGTGAGTCTGTGTGTTAAGCTGTCAGATCCCTTGGAACTGGAGTTACAGACCGTTGTGGACTTCCATGTGGGTGCTGGGGCTTGGTCCTCTGGAAGAACAACCAGTGCTCTAACCACTTAAGCCTTCCAGCCCCATCTGTTTATTCTTTTATACTAAGGATCAGACCCAGTACCTTGTGCTTACTAAGCAAGTGCTCTACCACTGAGCCACAGTCCCAGACCTGGGGCGATTTTTTCTCTAATTCATTGGTAGGTGCTGAGGGAGCCTTTGTGGACAGATGGGAAGTTGATGGGACCTAGGTTATAGAATTTCCCAGAAGGAAGGGCAGGGGCCTCCAGGAGTCTGAATTATAAGGTCAAAGTGTTAGGGAGCCAGGACAGGATCTAGAAGGTTCCCCTAGTGACTAGTGTACAGCCAAAGGCATGGCTGCAATGGCTCTTTTTCAGAGTCACATCTGGTTAGGTTCCTGTGGAACATTGGAAGACTTCTAGAACCAACATCTCCAGAGCCTGCCCTCTATGACCAAACCAGACTTCTCTTTGATTCCAAACCCCCAGTTCTGTATCTGGTCTACAACCTTAGCCCCTATAGCTTTCCGGCAAGTGGACCTGTGTCATCTGGAAAGACTTATTGATTTTGTATGGAAAGATGGCTTTCTGGAAGTGCCTCTGGAGCCCTGCAAGATGCATAGTAGCTGAGGTTTCCTCCTGGTGGGGGTAGGGGAAGAAAGCCCAAGATTGCATCTCATTGGCGAGATGAATAATACATTTGAAGCATCTCACAAACTGTGTTTGATCCGCCTAAAGCTTCAACCGTTAACGCACTTCTCTTTATCCCCAGCAAAGGAGGGCTGGGAACTGTCAACATTTTCCTTTCTGCTTAATTTGTGCCCTCTCCATGAAGAGAAAAAACAGGGGTTTGGGGAAGAAGGGGAGGCTGGGGAGGAGGGTGGTGACACATACTTCCTGGAATAATGCAAGGAGCCTCAGCACCGGGGGCTGCTCCCAGACCCTGGGAACTTCTAGGGTTGGTAGGACAGAGCGAGGGAGTGCTGTTCCAGGGAAGGGCTGTGCTGTGTGTGCTGGGACTTTGGGGGGTGCCTGTTTACAGGATGGTGAGCCCTTAAGAAGCTGGTTCCTGGTGGGGGAAGGTTGCTCCAGTGTTTCTTGGGGGTGGGAGGTGGGGTGAGAGGTGGGAGGTTGAGGCTGACTGGTTGCTAAGCACCCAAGATGCTTCTTTCATTTCACAGCAAGCAGAGAAGCCATCTCTTCATGTTTCTCCAAATTGCCTGAGCACTAAGGGTCCTACCTGAGGCCTCTCTGGTAGTCAAGAGCGGACCCCTGAAAGTTCACATGTACAACATTTTCACTTTTCCGTTATCGATTTTACTTTGTGTGGGAGTGTTTTGCCTGCCTGTATGTATGTGCACCATGGAGGCCAGAAGAGGGTGTCAGATCCCCCAGAACTGGAGTTACCAATGGCTGTGAGCCACTATGTAGATTCTGGGAACCGGACTTGAGTCCAGGGGAAAAGCAGCCAGTGCTCTTAGCGGCAGAGCCAACTCCAGCCTCTGGGCGGTCACATTCTTGACCACATTGCTGCCTGCAGTGCCTGCCACCCCTCAGCCCTGTATCGTGGGAACAATATTAGAAGCCAGACAATGGAAGTCCTCCTGGGTCTTCTCCTTAACCTCTTCCATGCCTCAGTTTCCTTGTGTATAAAATGGAGGTGCTCACAGCGACATTTCAAGATTGTGGTGACAATTCAGTAAGTGTCCTCAGGCCTCCAGAGCTGTACTCAGAACACAGGCTACATCACGTATATTTTCTGATTTTTTTTCCCCTAAAGATAGGGTCTTGTTATGTTGCCCACGCTCCCCTGCCTCCAACTCCTGAGTTCAAGAGAACTTCCTGCCTCAGCTTCCTGGAAGGGTGCCATTGTGTGTGGCTGTGATTAGCTGTCATTGCTAGCCTTTCCACAGTCACGCACTGCTGCTCTCCCGTCTTCCTCCCCTGGAAAGGCTCCTTTTTCCATTTCCATTCTGACCCACCTAGCCCTTCCCTGGCCTCTTTTTCTTCTCTCCACCTTGATTGGGGCCCCGTAGTCACACTTCTGCAAACACTCCCGTTCCTGTAGGTGACTTGCCAGAATTCTGTTGACGGGCATCAGATTTGCCCAGATCTTTTTGTTTTTAAGGATAATGTCTCTCCTAGCTCAAAGTGGCTTCAAACTCAGTCAGTAGTCGAAGATGACCTTGAACTGATCTTTCTTTACCCCTTGAGTGCTGGGATTACAAGCCAGTTAGTTAGATCATTTTGTTGTTGTTGTTTGGTTGGTTTTGGTTTTTTGTTTGTTTATAACAGGCCCTCTCATCCTCATGAACTTGGCCTGACTTTTATGGCTTCTCTGTCTCCTACAGTGGCTGGCACAGGACATGCCTATCCTCTAGGGAACTGGTGTATTCACAGGAGACAGCTTCTCTTTGGAAACAATAGGCCATCTCTACTGGGTTAGGTACAATGAACGAAAGAGCAAGCGATTTTCCCAACGGTCAGTAATGCCTTTCCATCCTGAGCTGTTCATGCATTTCACAGGCTCCCATACCCCAACCTGCTCCCATCAGGGAAGCTACCCAAGTCTATCTACCCTCAGTCTGGCCAGCTGCAGCTGAGAACCGAGACTTAGGCACAGCAGTGAAAAAACATCCCAGAATCCTCAGGAGCTGAGGAGGAGGCAGGAGTCCCCTGAAGGAAGCAGAGGGTAGAGATTTTGGAGAGAGGTCAGGGGGTGTCCTGGGAATGCTGGACCTCCCTGTAGGACAAATCAGGCCCAGTGGTTCTGGCAGCTTGACCTGCATGTCTGCCCAGTGCTCCTGGGCTCTTCTGTTCAGGTCTGACATCCCATGGAGGCAGCATTCTGCTTAGGAGCTTGAAGCACAGACGGGGAGGCGGGCATTGCAGAGAATCGATTTGCGGGAGCAGCGGGGGCTTTCTCTTCCTCCTTACTTCCCAGGTCTTTGATCTCTTGTCGTCGCCCCCCCCACCCCTCTCCATACTTCCATTCCTCCCCCCCCCCCTTTGCACTAGTTCAATCACGGCGGGCTCTGTTGGGGGAAGGGGGCCAGTTCTTTGTCTTTTTGTGTCCGGTGATTGGGTGGGTCTTAGCCTCCTGCTCAAGTTGTGAAGCAGGTTTTGGCCTCGGTGGGAGTGGGACACACACACACACACACACACACACACACACACACGAAAGAATCCAGAGCATCAGAGAGACCATGTGGAAGACTGAGGTGGGGTGAGTCAGGGGCGACAAAAAAAGAAAATTCAGCAAATTAAAATTTTTACAACCATCCAGCAAGTCTGCAAAAATGATCTTCCCCGCGGTCTTTCATTTATCTCATTATCTGACTCCTAATGTGCTCTTCCCCCCTTTCTTTTCTCGCCACACTTGGCGCAAAATCTTATTAGCTTTTTTTTTTCTGGCAGGGGCTTCATATAGTCTTTTTCATTACATTTCCTAATAAAAGCAATCACTAGGATGGCACTGCTGGAGGATTAAAAAGCCACCTCAGCAGCCTCCTGGCTAGCAGAGGCCTGGCTCGCCACAGCCTTGCCTTGTTGCCAGGGGAGTGCGCCAGACCCGGAGGGCTAGGTCAGAGACACTCAGGTTAGGACGTAGAACATTCCAGAGCTGGGGAGAGGGGCTAAGAGGGCAAGGCAACCAAATCAAGATGTTACAGAAGGAAAGTGCGGGAGGAGGGACCCTTCTGGAGCTGCTGAGAGCAGGGATGTTAGACACCCATGTTTAACTCAGCAGAGACTATCTACTTTCCCCTAAAGAGAAATTTTGATCTTTGTCTTTGGACTCTGGCCCACACTGTCATGGATTCTTTTGAGTAACATCGTTGACGTCAATCACTCAGCTTTTGAAGAAGGTAGGTTGGATTTTGTTATCTGAACTTTGCTAAAATTTTTATAAAACATATTTAAGAGAAAATTTAACATTTAATTATTTTGATATTCACAGTTATGTCACCCTCTCCAGAACTCTTTTCATCTTCCCAAACCAAAATTCTATACCCACCCCAACCCACCCCCCTAACCTCCCTCCTGCTCTTTCGCCTCAGTGAAGCCCCTATTCGAGACAGCCCTTGTTAATGGGATGTTTTCATCTTGTGTCTGCCTGTTTCACTAAGCACAATGTCCTCAGTGCTCACCCAGGCTGTGAGATAGGAGAGAAAGTGACCCTACCTGCTTTGTTTCTGCTTTTAAAAAAGATTTATCTTTATTAATTTTATTGTGTGTGTGTGTTTGTGTGTATGTGTATACACATGCGAGCATGCCCGTGATGTAGGCATATGCCCGTGAGTGTAGGTGTCCTCAGAGGCCAGAGGTTTGGATCTCCTGAGCTGTAGTTACAGTTATGAGCTGCCTGATGTGGGTACTGGGAACTGAGAGCTAGCAGCAAGTGCTCTTAACTATTGAGCCATCTCTCCAGCCCCAGGAAGTGACCCCTTTTTAAGGCTGAATGATATTCTTTTGCATGAATTGCCAAATTTTGTTTATTCTACCTTAAAAAAAACTTCCATCCTTAAAAATATTTTCCAGCCGGGTGGTAGTGGTGCACGCCTTTAATCCCAGCACTCGGGAGGCAGAGGCAGGTGGATCTCTGTGAGTTCAAAGCCAGCCTGGTCTATAAGAGCTAGTTCCAGGACAGGCAGCAAAAACTACAGAGAAACCCTGTCTTGAAAATAAAAATAAAAATAAAGTTTTCCATATAAGGAAGCTGATGAGATCCCTCCTGGGACCCCACTCACTGAGGTGGGCATTCTTCTGCCCTTTGGGAGTCTGCACCTCTTCTCTGCTAATAATTAAACTTGTGTCCCATCATTGAATAACTGAGCTCCCTGAAGGCTGACCAGGAATGCTGCTTGGTTCAGCATTTGGTTTGGGGGATGGGCCACTAGTGATAGGAAACAAGGTCTAACAAAGCAAGCCAAAGGAGAGAAAATAAAAGCCTATAAAGTAACAAGATATTTTATCACCTGGGTTACAAACTGACCCTGACGGTTTGCATACATCACCCTGCAGGATGGTTTGGGTCACACATTAAGGATGCTGTCTTTTTAGCCTCATAACTTCTGAAGTCTTTGAAGAGAATGACCATCATTTTGAAGCATTTGGTTGGGTGAGACTAAAAATAAGGCTACAGTCAGGTGTGGTTGCACACACCTTTAGCCTCAGCATTTGGAAGGCAGAGGCAGGCAGATCTCTGAGTTTGAGGCCAGCCTGGTCTACAGAGTGAGTTCCAGAAAAGCCACAGCTATACAATGAAACCCTGTCTCAAAGAATTCCAAA
>JAQHUG010000114.1:6025068-6095192 GCA_028555095.1 Dicrostonyx torquatus
ATGGTGTGTGGTGGAGATGGCCATCTTCTCTCTCTCTGCAGGAGTGTGTGTATGGTGTGTGGTGGTGTGCAACACTGAATGTGGAGCTCAGCAGTGTGCAACAGAGTGAGCCACAGTCTTTGCCTTAGCTTCACAGAAGACACCAGGACCCAGTGGCACACTGAGAGAGGCTGGGGAGGAGTCCTGGGTGCTGGTTCCACATTGTACCTATCAGTTTCCTCATATGTGAATTATGTTTTTAATTTGTTTCATTTTGTTTTGTTTTGAGATAGTGTCTCAACTGTGTAGTTCCGGCTGGCCTGGAACTCAATAGAGAGACGAGGCTGGCCTTGAACTCTTAGAGGCCTTCCTGCCTCTGTCTCTAAGCTACAATATATACACATGTTCATATACATACATATATGCATACATACATACATGCCTGCCTTCTTAGCTGGGCTTGTTGGCACACATAATCCTAGCACCTGGGAATCTGAGACAGGAGAATCACTTCAAGTTTGAGGCCAGTCTGGACAACATGATAAAACCTTGTCCAATGAGAAAAGTGGGGGCGGGGTGGGGGGAGGGTGTGCAGGAGGAGTAGCTCAGCAGTTGAGAGCACTTACTGTCTTTCTAGAGGACCCGAGTTCAGTTCCCAGCACCCATGTTGGTGACTTAGTAACTCCAACTCCAAGGGGTCTCTTACCTTCTTCTGGCCTCTGAAGGTACATACACACATGTAGCATACACACAGACATACACATGCACACACACACACAAATAAAAATAAGTAGAAAGGGAGGAAGGGAGGAAGGGAAGGAAGGGAGGAAGGAAGAAAGGAAGAACCTGCCAGTTGGCTTTACAGGGCTGTTGCTGGTGATGGGCTGAGACACCTAGGAAGTGACCACTCTGAAACCTGCAGCAAGCATCTTTGAAGAAGACATGATGAGGACAAGCCTTCTCAGATGTCCACAAGCAGCTTTAAACTTTTCTTATGACATTTTTATTTGTGTGCGTGGGGTGTGGGGGACAGGGATACTTGACACTGTGTGTGTCAGAACAACTTTCAGAGTTGATTCTCTCTTTTCATCTTGTGCATTCAGGGGCTCGAACTTGGGTCTTCAGGCTTGGCAGCAAGCACCTTTGCCCACTGAGCCATCCCTTTGGCTTTCTGAGGCAGCTCCCTATAGACCTTTCCTAGCCCATTCCAGGAACCTCTTCTTCTTTCCTTTGAGAATTCTGGGCAAGATGCCCTGAGATTCTGTTCCAAACACAGCTGGAATCATCCCAATGTCTTTTCTAAACCTTTCTTTCTCCTGCCCCCCCTAAACAGCAAGCAAATATAGGTGGACAAATGTTCAAAGGGAGAGACTGCCAGGGAGTGGGGGCAGGGTATAGAGGGAAGGCCTCAAGGAGAGGGGGAGGCAGAGAGGGGCTGCCAGCCACTGTGAGGCAGGAAGCTGGGAGCAGCTGGTTACAATGCATCATGCCACTGAGAACCCAGCAGGCTCCTTTTAAGGTTCTGTTGAGAACCCTGCTAGTGAGATGAAACCCAGCATGAGTCCCACAACCTCCTTTTCTTTATATTCTTGGAATTTCCAGGCACTGCTCATGACCTTTCACCTGTTCTCAAGCTTTTCTGTGGATGTGGATTCCATCTAAGCCAAGGGCGGGCTGTGGCTGAGCATGTAGGCAGGATGCTGATGATGCCCAGAGCCTATTCCTGGGTTCCATCAGGACCACAGTGATCTGCATAGCATTTCCTTCTAAGCCCTTCCTATACATAACAAGATTCCACCCAGCTACACTCCCCAGAGGCAGCTGCTGGTGCTTGTTACAGGAACCAAGAAAACCCTGATTTTCTTTAAACATTTGCTCAACACTTTCTTTAGTGAGGTTAGGTTCTGCACGGAGGGGGGGAGAGACACTGAATGCTAGACTGTGGTTCTCAGGTGTTCTGTACCATTTAGGATGGTGGGCCATTATACACCCCATTCTTCGAAACATGCGCAGGGAGCAGAACCCTGTCTCAGCTAAAGACAACCTTGGGGTCATAGCCTACACCCACTCCTTATCAACGTTGGCCTTATTTTAAACAAACACAGTGGTTTCCTAAAGGAAATCTCCTCAGCCAAATTCCTTCTGCACTTATTTCAATTCAGGACGATGCCTCAATGTCCATGCATACTGGTCCCCAGCGGAAGCCTGGCTGCCTCACACAAAGACAGCGCTCCTGTTGGCTGTTATGATGAGATTCCCACTTTTGCTGCTCAAGGAGGGAGGTGGCCATTTTTGCTGATAACTGTCATTGTTCTTTTCCACCACTGATATCTGGGAAGGAAGGGGATTGGGTAAAATGAGCATAGTATAAACAGAGGCCATCCTGGAGAGTTTATGCGTCTGAAACTCAGTGATTAGACAAGAACCAAGTGGAAGCCTGGCCATGATAAGTCAGGCTATTTAGGCCAACCATGCCAGTAAACAGTGGAAAATTCTAGATAACAAGGACACATTTAAAGCCTTGAACAGTTAATGACATAGCAAGATGTTAACAGGCTAACCCGGGTAGTGGTGGTGGTGCACACCTTTAATCCCAGCACTTGGGAGGCAGAGGCAGGCAGATCTCTGTGAGTTCGAGGCCAGCCTGGTCAACAGAGCTAGTTCCAGAACAGCTAGGGCTGTTACACAGAGAAACCCTGTCTCTAAAAACAAAACAACAACAACAAAAACAGGCGAATATGGAAGAGACCAGATGGTAGAAACATCCTTTCCTTGGAAAAGCCTATGCCAATCCTTGCAAATCTCAATTTTTGTTTTGATGTCTTGGTACAGAGAGGAGCCTAGAAATCCAAACCCATTGCTTAAGTGCAGTGGAGAGTCTAACAGTAAGTTCTAGCCAGGCATGGGAGCTGATTCCCAGATACTCTGGAGTCTGAGGCAGGGTGATCACAAGTTCAAGCCCTTCAGAAAGAGTTTGAAGCTACCTGGACTCTATCTCACCATAAAAGTTAAAGGTGACTGGGGACATAGTTCAGTGGTGGCAGTGTTTGTCAACACAAGTCCTTAGGTTCAAAGTCTAGTACAAAACCCAGATTCCTCCTAATATGATGCAGCCCTGAAGGGATACCAGAGCAGGGGAAGAGCGGCCAGCAGTCAGATAGCCCGGGCAGTCCAGGGAACCTCAGGCTGCGAACTCCACAGCTTGCAGCAACCAACTGTAATGTCAGGCTATGGAGACTGGGAAAGGCAAGGACGGGAAGGTGCTGGAGAGAGGGAGGCTGCTGACTAGTCTCAATCCCTGACACCGCTTCACCTCCGTGGGGGTGATGGGACACTTCTCAGACCTCTGACTTGTCCCCTCCCTGATGTTCACTGAGCTTGGATGGAATGGTCTATAGTGGGAGAAATGCACCCCCTGGGCCACCGCAGGGTAAAGACACCTGCTAGTGAACACCTAGGCATATGGTCTGCTCCTCAGGTGGGGTGCAAAGATACAAACATATATATGGGACTGAGAGACAGACCTTGAGGTAAGGACAAGATTCAGTGTATGGGGGTGGTTAGGATCTCTTGCTGCTCTTGCAGAAGACTCAGGTTCAGTTCCCAGCTCCCACATGGCAGCTCACAACCATCTGTAGCTCTAAGAGATCCAACTTGTGCCAGGCAGTGGTGGTACACACCTTTAATCCCAGCACTCGGGAGGCAGAGACAGGTGGATCTTTGTGAGTTCGAGACTAGCCTGGTCTACAAGAGCTAGTTCCAGGACAGGCTCCAAAGCTACAGAGAAACCCTGTCTCAGAAAAAAAAAAGAGAGAGAGAGAGAGAGAAAGAGATCCAACTTGCTCTTCAGGTTCCCAAGGTCACCAGCTGAACTTGTGGTGCGTCTATATGTACACATATAGACAAAACATTATCCCTACAGATAAAACAAACCTTAAAAAAAGATTTAGTGATCTTAGGGAAAATTTTATCTTAAATAAAATTCCTGCCTCAGCTGGATAGTGGTGGTGCATGCCTTTAATTCCAACACTTGGGAGGCAGAGGCAGGTGATCTCTGAATTCAAAGCCAGCCTGGTCTACAAGCGAGTTCCAGGACAGCCAGGGCTACACAAAGAAACCCTGTCTTGAAAAAACAAAAACCAAAAGAACAACAGAAAATCCCACCTCATTTTTAGTATAGTTCCTTATCCCAGTAAACTCTGAGAATGCCTCTGACCCTCAGTGCATAGGGTTCAAGCAGGGTTTTGTTCCTGCTAGTCAAGGATTCTTTTGTTCAGCTATATCCCCAGTCCTTAGTTCTTGGAGACTGGGTTGTTGTTGTTGTTTTTTTTTAATGTTTTTTATGGTTTATTTAACTTTATTTTTATGTGCATTGGTGTGAAGGTGTCAGATTTCTTTCAGACAGTTCTGAACTGCCATGTGGGTGCTGGGAATTGAACCCAGGTCCTCTGGAAGAGCAGTCAATGCTCTTAACCGCTGAGCCATCTCTCCAGCCCCGAGACTGGGTTTTTCTATGTATCTCAGGCTGGACTTGAAGTGGCAATTCCTGCCTCAGCCTCCCACTACAGACATGTGCCTCCATGATTAGAAAGAGTATTTTATGCTCCCCACCCCTCGATAACAGGGTTTTTGTGAAGTTCAGGCTAACTTCAAACTTGCTACATAGCTGAGGGTGGCTTTGAATTTCTGATCTTTCTGCCTTAGCTTCTCGAGTGCTTGGATTACAGGTGTGTGCCACTATGCCAGGCTCAAGAGCATCCTTTTATAGTTGTGTCCCAACTCTGTCAGACAGAAAGACGATTTAATATTTTCGTAGAGCCTTCAGTCCTAATTCCCAGGACTTTCATTTATCTCCCGTCCCTGGAATCAGCCTAGAGATTTCACTGCTGTAGAGTCAACTCTGATAGCTGCATTTTAATAAATACAAAATCAGAGGGACATCAGGAAGCGAGATCCAGGGCTCTGTACTCATCACCTCAAGGAGGAGACTACCCTGGGCAGCTCAGGGAGGCAACCCTTCCTTGTTGAACACCCAATACCAGAACAGTCAGATACTCCTGGGAATCCAGGGTGTCTGTTATAACACCCTGTCACCCATCACAAGTATGCATGGGTGCTGATTCTGTGCCAAACGCCTCCTTCATACCACATATACTACACAGCCATCACAAAATGTGCTGGCTCCTTATGATTGATGTGGATCGCCAAAATAAAGGAAATGAAACTGCCAGGGTGTTATATAGGAACACACACACACACACACACACACACACACACACGAGTACATATTTTGTAAGCATGTTTGTATATTCACAGAACATCTCTGAATGGACACAAAAGACAATAGCAACAGTGTTGCATCTGATAGGAGAACTGAGCTCTGGGAATAGGTGCAAAGGAGATTCTTTCCACAGTGTCCTCTTTTGTACGTTTTACTGTTGTTCCATGTGTATGTATTACCTGTGAAAAATGACAATAGAAAGAAGACTCCCTCCTTTTAAGAGGCGTGGGGGAAGGCAGACACGCAAACAATTACAGCTCAATGTGCGTATTGTTAGCACGGACTCTGCAGGATTGGGAGACAGTGTAGCTTTCCTACTTTACTGCCTCTGTTTGGGGATGCCTGGGGGTGCCTGGGAGTTTGAAATAATCAGATGAGTGCTGGGACCTTTCTCCACTCAGCGTGGCTAGGGTGCCAAGAGCACAGTGAGAAAGGGTCAGTGGTGGAGCTGCGGGAGGTCAGAACGAAAAGCCACCTCCCTTGCCGTGCTAAGGAGTTCAGATTTTTATCCTAGCAGGAAAGGGCAGCTATGAAGAAAATTTTAACGGGGTGACCTGTCCAGATTTGCCATTTAAAGAGATGGGTGGATTACCAGACCTAAGCGGAGCAGCGATCAACCTGAGATAGGACAGCCAGCGGGTGGATCGGCCATGTGTATGGAAAGCGCTCACAAAGTCTGTTCTTTGCGTTCCCACATTCGGCATCCTCTGAGCAATCAGGGCCCCCGGCACCCCAGTAGCCGGCAGGATCTGCACTCAGGGTAGGGCTCATCCCAGCCTGCCTACCTCCTTGCCCTAGGTTTCAGCTCCTTGGCAAAATGGGGCAGGGAAGAAAAAAGCAGAAGGCTCTCCATTCCCCTCCTAGTTCTCTCGTATTTATTCCACGCTCTCTCTCCATTCGGGTCCTCTCATTATTTCTGAGCTGTACAGCTTGCTGCTTGCCTGGCTCGCTTCTTCCACCCCTGTCTGCAAAGTGTCAATCAAGCTATCGGATGAGCAGTTCAGCCTTACACCCTCAGCGCCTCTGCCCCAGGACATGAGCCGCGACTGCTGACACACACAAGCAGCAAGGTGTAGAGCTGTTGGCTAGCCCTTTAATAGTCCTCCGATCCAGAATAGGTGTTAAAATGGCTTCTCTCTGCCTGCTTCTGTCAGGACATTTGCAAGGACGGGCAATCCTGTGTGAGAGAGGGGAAGCCTTTAGAAGCAGATTTGCTTTTCATTTCAAGGCTGGGCCGTGGCCAGTGGCGGCTTTCGGAGGAGCCGCTGTTTGAAATTCTTAACTAGAAACAGAATGCTTGAGTTCAGGAATCCAGGGCAGGCTTGTGAAGTAGGGACGGGGAAATGGGATTGTCATTTTATCTCTGAAGGGATATTATATTAAACGGTAGTGGCGAGGGGAGGGGGATATAGAGTGGCTTCCCTGGAGGACTGAACAATGTTGGTAGCAAGAAGAACTGCGATTAGAACAAAGAAAGAACTTCCCAGGCCCTGGAACCAGTGACCAAGGAGATGTGAGGCAGCTGCGTCCCCCGGGGATTTCTCCTTCTTTTACAAACTGTGAATGGAGGCACCATTTTTTATAAAGTACAGGAACTAATGAGCATTAAGCTCAATTACCTCACCAATTTCTTCTTAGATCTTTGATCAGAATGCACAGAAATCATGCCTGTGATCAGTGTCTGTCATGTGTTCTGTGTCTCTGTATCAATTTCATATCTGCATTTCTACAAAGCAGGGTCCTCATGCCTGCTATCTGGAATAGCCAGACGGTATTGCAGTGTGTCAACATGTCAGTGTTTGCTCAGATGTCCCCTGTTGCTGGATCGTTTCTTTTTTTTTTTTTTAAACATAAGAGCATAGATATGCATGCCTTCATACAAATGCCTTTTTCTCCCCTGGGGGAGTGGTCATTAAGGAGAACTTCTAGGGCAGAGTATTTGAACTATTCTATCCTATTGTGCGTGGCCCCAGAATATTCCACAGGATCAAATCCAAATTGCTACCTGCAACACGGACAACATAATAAGGCTGTATCATTTTATTTTTGTTTATTTAATAGACACATAATAGTACCTTAGAGTTATTTAATTCCCTTCTTTTTGACTGCTGGTGGAACTGGGCACACTTCCATGCAAGGATTTATTGCCTGCTTTTCCTTGCGTGCAAGCTGTTCATCTCTGCTGACATCTTATAAGAAATCCAGGGGCTGATCTTATATATTTCTATCAAGCCCTTACACACTCGGGGTACCATATTTTTCTTGGTTATATCTGCTATTATTTTACTGTAAGGGATCTGTCCAGTGGTGAGGCAGATGCTATCCTGCCTCTGTGGGGTGGGGAGACAGAGTGCCATGACCTTTAGACTGTAGAAGGATTTTTCTTTTTCTTTTCTTTTCTTCTCTTTGGAAAAAAAAAAATCTAGTCAGATGGCAGTCCCTCCGTGGGCTCCTATGCTATTAGGGAAGAAAGAGCTGGCCAGAAGACAGCTGGTTGCTAAGGCTACTCTGGGGGTTGTCTGTGGAGTAGAAGTGTTGCTGGGGGCCTCAGTCAGCCGCTGTGCTAAGGTGAAGCAACTCCCTGCAGTCATAGTGCATGGCACATCACTCTCTCTCTTTATTGTGTGGCCATCAGAAAAACAGCAAAACACTGAGATCAGAAACTTGACTCTAAGCTCTGGTGAATGTCATTGTCATGGTAGCATTGCAGTGAAGGGGAGTGTCCTGAGGCTGGGCATAGGACTCAGTTGATAGGGTACTTGGCTAGTGTGCTCGAAGCCCTGGGTTTGATCCCAGCACCTTATTTATTTATTTATATTTATTTATTTTTGAGACAGTGTTTCTATATGTAACTGTGGCTGTCCTGGGACTTACTCTATAGACCAGACTGATCTCTAACTCATAGAGATCTGCCTGCCTCTGTCTCCTGAGTGCTGGGATCAAAGGTGTCTACTACCACCACCACCCAGCCCCCAGCACCATTTTAAACCAAACATGCTGATAGGATCTATATACTACCAGGAGGCAGACAGAGGCAGAAGAACTAAAATTTCAAGGTCACCTGCTGCTACAAAGCAAGTTAGTGGGCAGTCAAGCAACACATGAGGCCCTACACACAAAAAAGAAATAGAAACAACAAGAACAAGTGAATTTCGGAGCAGACTGACCTAGGTTCACATCTCAGCACCTAGGTATACTGGGTATAGGACTTTGGGCAGATCCTGCCATCTTGGGCTGTGTAGTGGTATTTGAGTTATGACTATATAAACAATCATTCTCAAAAGTTAGTGTCTAAAAACCAACATTTTATTTTACTTCATAAAATCAAGGACTATTGATGCAGCTTGGCTGAATGATGCTGGGTCATGTGACTCTGACTGGGTCACTCTAGTAGTTAGTTGGTCTGGGCATGAGGTCCAAGATGGCTTCTCTCTTATGTGTGACTCTCTGTGTCATCCTGGTATTTCTTCATCTGCTGTCTCCATGGCCGAACTTCTAACACGGCAGTTCAGGGTCTAAGAATGTGTTCTCCAAGGCAGGAAGAGAACGTTGTCCGAAGGCCTAGGCCAGGAAGAGTGTGGCGGTCACTATGTTCTATCGGGAAAGCATGTGGGGAAAAGACTGTCAAAGAACTTGAGGCTATCTTCAATCTGCCAAAAATGAGGATAAAAATACACACACAAAAAATGAGAATTTAATGAGATAATGTATTCAGAGGCAAATTTACCAGGAAGCTAATAAAACTTCAACCATAGGGCTCCCTCATTGAACAGTCTCTCCTAAGAGAGGGAATTCTGCCATCTAATTTTGCATGACTAATTCTTTCTTTCTTTTTTTCTCTTTTATTTTTAGTGTTGGGGATTAAACCCGAGACCTTAAGCATGCTAAACATAATACCTTCCGTCCCCTCTCCTTTTATCTTAAAATGGACCTTCAAATTGTGTAAGAATCAGGACCTGCCAACCCTGGCTCTGTCCCCAGTGCCTTTAACAATACCCATTGAGCCTGCTGCCTGGCACAGAAGGCTTCTCTACACATGGCCCCTATGTGTGCTGGGCTGGCACCTGGTTCCCTGTGTGCCTGAGGACAAGGTTCCTCCTCACTGTCCTATCCCACCCCTGCCCCCTCCCCCACCCCAGGATCATTTATTCTCCGTTTTCAACATGAAAGTAGAACACACTGAGAATGATTTCATAATCACAAAACTGCCCTCCCAATTGGCCTCTGCATCTACCCCATGACCTACCACCCACCAGGGAGGAGGGCCAGACCCTGGGCATTCTGCCAAGTTCTTGGCTGGCCCTGTAGATCTCGAGAGGGAATCAAGCTGCAGAGAGGGAAGCCAGCAGGGGGAGGCAGCATTCCCGGTGCCCGGCTTGGTCTAGAAGGCATTGAAATTCCAGGGCCGAAGTCCTGAGACAAAGATCATAATGAGACAGGAAGGTGGCATAGGAAGGAGCCCATTTGCATGACAATAATTGAGCCAAGAATAGCAAGTTAGAGGGATGCAAGGGTGAGGCTGGCAGCTGAGCTGGGCTAAACCTCACAAATCAGTGTACCCAGCTCTGCTCCGCAGGGGAGGTGGAGACTGAGCCATGTGCCAGGCTTTCGGAAGGGAAGGAAAGACAAGGACACGAGCACCAGGGGATTGTGGGAACTCTGGCCAAGCTGAACTTTGCCTTCCTTCTCCTTTAGCCAGGAGGTGCCTTTGTTTGCTTTCTGGATTTGTGGCTGTAGGACTAAGCGGACATCATGGCTGCTCAGAAAGATCTCTGGGATGCTATTGTGATCGGGGCAGGCATCCAGGGCAGCTTCACTGCATACCACCTGGCCAAGCACTCGAAGAGGGTCCTCCTACTGGAGCAGGTACACTGTCCCTTCTGCTGTACAAGACTGTCCCTTCCTTTTTCCTCACCTAGGGAGAGCTTTTCAGAACTTGTGGGCTATGGGTGAAGTCAAAAGGCTGACCAGCACGGATTCTGTGCACTTCCTAGTTTAGCTACTTCGCGTGAATCTTGACAATTGAAAGGAAAGTCCCACCATCGTCCATATGAAGTTTCTTGGTATATTCTTTTTACTGCCTCTCAGTTCTTGCCCTGGATCAAGCAAGAAGTGTCTCACCTCTCTTCATTCTTGCTACCCTGTCTTTTCTGTGCCCAAACTGTTGATCCAACCCAGAAAAAGAATCAGTTCTGCTCTGGGTAACCTTAAATAAAGATGGTTTTGCCTAGAAGCAAAGGCTGGTTCAGGTCCAGCTTTGGAGAAAAGGTTCTTCCCTGCATTTTCCCCCACTTCTTCCAGAACCTAGCGGGAGCTTCTGTTGATTCCACCGCCTTTGGGGAATAGCAGCCTCTTTGCTTGATGCACAGGAACTAAGACTCAGATCTTCTTTTCCTTAAAGGTGGTCACATGACTACTGCAAATGAGGGTGGCACTGGGAACCTGCAGGACCCCCTCGGGGGCAGGGCCTACACCGTCCATCACTTGGAGTTTTCTACTTCCGTGGCTTCTCCCTTTCCATTCTGCCTGCAGCTCTCCAAGCTGGTTACCACTTACTCTTCCTGGAATGGTTAGAAATTGCCTTCAATTTCTTTATCCGTTTCCCCAAAGCCCAAGGGATTCCTATCACATCCCTCAGGAAGCTTCCCATTTTCTTCACACACACCCGCATCCCGAGCACCAATCCCAAGGTAGTTAGTTATTCTGAGTAACCGGAAGACACCGTGAGATGGCATTTTCTTCTGATCCATAAAATCAAGGGGCTAGAGTGGCATGATCTGGAAGGTTCTTTCTAATTCTGCTCTCTTAGGAGTCTAACTGGGGTGCAAGCACAATGGAAGATTGCTAACAAAGGGACTAGCGGCTGTGAGAGTCATTTCTTAAAGGGAGAGCTCACTCAGCGCTTCTGAAAAGCTGCTGGCCCAATTGCCGGGCCAGTCAGTGGGCTGCAAGGAGACACTGGAAGGATTGTATGAAAACATATGAAACTAGCTAGGCCTGGTGATGGGGGACTCAAATCCCAGGTACTCAGGAAGCTGATGCAGGAGGAGATTGCAAGTTTAAAGCCTGCCTATGCCATATAACAAGACCATGTCTCAAAATAAAAAGTAAAAAGAGGGCTAGGGCTCAGCTGCACAGCACTTGCTTAGCGTGGGCAAGGCCAGAGGTTCAATCCCCAGGATCTGAAAAAGAGAAACATTTGAAAGATGAGCTGGCTCCTAAAGGGCAAATGGAGGATTGAACAAAGGGCAGTGGCTTCCCTTGTTTCTCACCCCCTCTTCTAGTTCTTTCTTCCGCATTCCCGCGGAAGCTCACATGGACAGAGCCGCATAATCAGAAAGGCTTACCCAGAGGACTTCTACGTGAGGATGATGGATGAATGCTATCAGACATGGGCCCAGCTGGAGCGCGAGGCGGGAACCCAACTGCACAGGTGGGCAAGGAGGAAGACCTCGAATGTCGGGGATCTACCCCTCCAGACGCTTTGGGTATTTAATGTGTAAGGTGTAATTTAGAAATGTAACTGGGGGGGGGGGGCTGGAGAGATGGCTCAGTGGGAAAGAGCATTGCCTGCTCTTTCAAAGGTCCTGAGTTCAATTTCCAGCAACCACATGGTGGCTCACAACCATCTGTAATGAGGTCTGGTGCCCTCTTCTGGCCTGCAGACATACATACACACAGACAGAATATTGTATACATAATAAATAAATAAATATTAAAAAAAAAGGAAATGTAACTGGAAGGACACACGCCTAGGGGGAGGTGCCAGTCCCATGAAAGCCTCCTGCTCACTGCCACTGTCTCTCCACCAGCCCTACTGGTCCCTAACAGCTCTGAGTTCCAGGTCTGCCCTGCATCAGACTCTGTGTCCAAGGCTGGTACAGGTTATGTTCTGAAAACCCAAGGAACCACTGTGGGCAGATAGCTAGAGCAGGGCAGGCCTGCATGGAGCCTTCTGGAGCCATCTTATAGTGGAGTCAAAATGGAAGAAGCAGTATATATATATATATACGTATATATGTGTATATATACGTATATATATGATATATATGTATGATATATATGTTTTTCAAGACAGGGTTTCTCTGTAGCTTTGGATCCTGTCCTGGAACTTGCTCTGTAGACCAGGCTGGCCTCAAATTCACAGAGACCCGAGTGCTGGGATTAAAGGCGTGCATCACCACAGCCTGGCTGCATTATTACTCATGCCTAACTTTAAAAAATTACTTATGCATATTTTATGTGTATGAATGTTTTGCCTACATATATGTAGATGCAACAACATGTGTGCCTTGTGCCTGGTACCCAGGGAAGTCAATAGAGGGTGTCAGACCTTGGGATTGGAGTTACAAACACGGCGAGCTGCCGTGTGAGTGCCAGGAATTGATCCTGGATCCTCTGCAAGAGCAGCAAGTACTCTTAACCACCATGCTACCTCGCTTACCCCCTAGTATCCTATCTTTTTATACTGAGTCCTCACCCCTATAACAACCCACAAATGCATTTTATTGATACATTATCTCCTGGGAACAAAATGAGAGTGTTTCACGGGCCAGACAGTTTGCCAGGATGTGACCCCATAGCAGTGCCCTGTTGGCCTGTGGTTCTCTCTAAACTTGAGGGCTCACTGACCCTTCAGACACCCCTAAGGAAGAAAGCAAAAACCACTCCTGCACCACTCTCATTCCTCTGAACTCTTAGCTGAACTCCCTTTACATAACCCTGGCTCTACCCTACAGGGTGGCAGTTATTTTAATGGCTGTGAACCAAGAGGTTACTGTTCTGTTACGAAAACACCATTAACTTAAGAACAAAGTGAAATCCATTATGCAAATACAACCAGGGCAGCTAATTAAGGATTTATTCAGAGACAGAGAATACACCCAGCACCCAAATAAAGGAGAATGTCTTTCTGAGGAGTGGCCTGGCAAAGGGACCCTTCTCTGGCAGTTGGCTGGGACTACTACTGAGCATTATGAGGTAGGAGACCTGCCTGAGGCCTTGGAGGGCACAAGTCTGCCCAGCAAATATTGAAGGACGAGGCATTCATGAGATGTCTGGAGTCACAATTTGAGTCTGACTTCCTGCCTCAACTCCTACCAGCTACATGGTGATGGGGTGTGTGTGTGTGTGTGTGTGTGTGTGTGTGTGTGTGTGTGTGTACCTCTCTCATAGGGAACTGTGAAGGTGAAATGAAACCCTGAAGGTTTTTCCCCCTATTCTTGCCAGCTGCATCCTGGGTCTGTGGGCCTAAAGAGGAAACAAAAGAGATGCAGCAGGGACTGGGGGTGTAGCTCAGTTGGTAGAGTGCTTGCCCAGCTTGCCTGAGGCCCTGGGTTTGACCCCAGCAGCCCCATGCTACTGGGCAAGGTAGTATACTCCTGTAATCCCAGCACTCAGAGACAGAGACAGGAGGAATGGTACAGTAGCTAAAAGAGCTGCACAGACTTGAGGACCAGAGTTTGGGAGTCCCTGCATCCATGTATCCAAGTCTAAAGAGATAAGAAACGCTTCTGGTCCCAGACATTTCAGGAAGGGCCATTCCCTCCACATGTACAGCTCTCTCAGTTCATTTCACAATTTTATAAAAGGGAAAAGGGCAGCTACTGAAGGTTAGGGTTTTCTCTCTCTCTCTCTCTCTCTCTCTCTCTCTCTCTCTCTCTCTCTCCCTCCTCCTATTCATTCTCCTCCTCCTCTTCTGTTGTTTTCAAAACACGGTCTCTTTGTGTTACCCAGGCTGGCCTCAAAGCCTTGGGTTCCACTGAAGTATAGGGTGTTGGGGACTCCAGGCGTGTGCCACCATTGGCCGTGTAGTTGTCATAACATTACTCTAAATCACTGAATTACTGTGCTCTTGGTTTGTAACCGGGGTCAGCAAACTTCTTCAGTAAGCCACACAGTAAGTATGTTAGGCTTCCCTGGCCATATGGTCTCTCTTGCAAATATTCAAGTCTGCCATTGTAGTGTGAAAGCAGCCCAAGATGCAAATAAATGAACCTGGATGTGTTCCAATAAAACTTTATCTAAAAAATACTTTATTTCAAGATACTGAAATTTGAATTTCATATTATTTTTTTCTGGCTTTAAAGGTTTATTTTTACATTTTTAAAGATTTTGTTTTTCTTATTTTGTATGTTTGAGTGTCTTGCCTACATATACATGTGTGCAACTCATACATGCCTGCTGCCCTTGGAGGCACCAGAAGAGGGAATTTGATTCTTAGAAATGGATCCACAAATAGTTGGGAGCCACCACATGGGTGCAGGGAACTGAACCCAGATATTCTGCAGGAGCAACAAGTGCTCCTAACAGCTGAACCATCTCTCCCACCCTATTTTTATGTGTATGAGTGTTTTGTCTACATACGTGTATATGCACCAGCCATGTATCTGGTGCCCAGGGAGGCCAGAAGAGGGCATCATATCCCCAGGACATATATACTTGTTAGTTATTATGTGGGTGCTGGGAACTGAACCTGGGTCTTCAGCAGGAGCAGCCAGTACCCTTAGCCACTGAGCCATCTCTCCACATACCCTCCTTTTTGAGACAAGGCTCTAGTTTGTAGCTGGCCCCAGACTCACTAAGTAGCTCAGGGTAACTCCAAATGTGAGATTTCCCTCCCTGCTTTAGTCTCTGGAGTGGTTCTGAGCATGAACACCAGCCTGCTCATGATTTGTGTGCCTTGAAATGGAATTCTGCTTTACATTTTTAAAAAATATCAACCACTTAAAAAATAATAAAAATCATCTTAACTTGTGGATTAAATACACATGAAGTTAGATTTGGTTCAAACTGGTTATGTTGCCCATGCCTGCCTCCAAACACATCTAGGCCTAAAGAATTCCAGGTTGAAAAATGTATCTGTGCATGTTTTTTTTTTTTTTTTGCTTTTTCGAGACAGAATTTCTCAGTAGGAATGGAGCCTGACCTGGACCTTGCTCTGTAGACCAGGCTGGCCTTGAACTCATAGAGATCCACCTGCCTCTGCCTCCCGAGTACTAGGATTAAAGGCGTGCACCCCCCCCACACATCTGTGCACTTTAAAGAGAACACAGTCGCCTGTATAAAGAGAGCATTCAGATGTCTCTTAGCTCCAATTAAGAATAATGAAGAGTAATGTGAATGTGCTTTTAAAAACCTTCAAAGCACGACGAAGTGCTAAGTATTATTATTGTTGTTGCTATTATTCCATCATTAGCAAATCCTTTCTTATGGCTACCATAATGTATTCGCATGTAATAGTTTTTTCCCCTTTTACTGAGTAGGGTGCAGTACAGATCCTTCCCACTCTCTGATTGGTATCCGAATATAGTTCTCCACCTTTGGGCTGAATGCCATCCAAATTGCCTTAGCTTTGCTCTTAATTTTGATTTTCTAAATGATTTCATCATCTTTGTCAGTCTTGCTTCTCTCTATCTCCTTCTAGACACACTGGCATAATACCATAAGATAAATGATAGAAATGAGTATATTTAATGTCATCTGATGATGATTTAAAAAAACCACACAAACCTTTCCGAGCTCATAGTGGAGGAGGTTGCCCAATTCTTCTTCTGTTCTGCTTCCTGTGACAGCGCATACGAATCATGGGTGGGCTTGGGATATTTGCATATACTCTGGGAACAGACAATGACATGTGTCGGATCACAAGGCCTGAGTCTTTTGTGATGTGTACAGCCCAGAAGCTGGTATCAACGGAAAAGCCCGGCTCTGAGGCTCATCTCTTTCCTGCCCCACCTTCTCTCTTTGAGTCCTACTATCCAGCTCCTGACCCTGGCTGCCCCTGCTTCACTGACAATATCAGACAAGATCACAGCCGTAGGCAGTACAGCTGCTGGCAGAACCTGGTGGCCCCCTCTGCAGCTGCTGCTTCCTGTGCCTGCGAAGTGTCTGGCTTGTCAGCCACATCCCCTCCCTGGAGCAATCTTTGTTAACCAATTCCACTTCGGCCCACTGAGCAGAAGATGAAATACAGAGAGCTATTCCCAAACCAACAAAGACAGCAGCCATTACCAAGTCCCATCCCCAAGGTGACGCTGAGAGCTGGTTCACCTGGCTCTTTGAACTAGAGCAAAGAGAAAGGGAGCCAAAGCCCATGATGGGAAATAGAAGATTCAGGGAGAGCTGCCTGCCCCTCCCAGTGCCTCCCTGCTCTCTCCTCCCTCCTGACCCTTGCCCTATTTTAGTAACTGCAGGATATTCATTGATCACTAGCTCCCCATAGTATGTGGGCCACAGAGGTATCAACATGGCCCCCAGAGGACTCTTCAATGGCCTCTTCTCGGTGCTAGAGCAAAGTGGGGGACATGGAAGGTATAGTTCATACCAAGGGCTCCAGAGTCAGGTGATGGGCGTTCTGGGAGGTGAGCTGCAAACTTGCTAGGGTTCCCTGGTAACCCTAGGATTTTAGACCCTTCTTTTTAGACTAGCCTTAACTATTCATTTCTTAGTCCCAACTGTGTTTATGTAAAGGCCTTTGACCCTGTCATTTTTCTCCTCAAACTTTATAGCTTGTGTCTGAGAAAAAAAGAGAGAAGGGGGGGGGATCCCTAAGCACAGGTGTAAGAAATTGATGCAGAATGAGTAGTCTATTTATTGGGATCTAGGAAAAGCCATTAAGAAAATAAGCACTTAAATGATTTTCAATCTGCCTGTGGAAGTCATCTGTCTTCATACTTGGGGAAAGGCCCGGTCTCCGATCCTGGTTTTGATTGACTGATTTCCAATGCTCTGAGCATTTCCCATAGGAGCCTCTCACCTGTCTCCCATAATGACAGGCCTTTGCATTTCCAAGCAGTGTTTTACATTTATTTCCGATTTGCTCATAATGGTCAAAAAATCTCTCTGCAATCCAAGGCGTTTCTCCAACAGTGCACGGTTTCCCTCAGGCCAAATAGCTCAGCTGTGATCCACGGAAAATGAGAATTTCCCAAACACATCTTCGGACTTGGGGAGGGTCTAGCATCACAGATTCAGATGGAAAATTTCCCACTGTTAGATCAATATCTGGGCTAAGAAATAAATGCCACAGGGGCAGAGAGCTGGAGCAAAATGATTACAATCGGCACAATTACATCCACCGCAGAATCAGCTCACTGATTACTCCTGGGGTTGGGAGCTCTGGCTTCATCCACCAGAGGACGACTTGGGAATTAGGACATCACTCAGCATTTCATAATTCAAGAGATATGCCCGTTGTCTTGGCACAAGTTTGTTTTCCCCATACAACATGTCTCTGGAAATGGAGTTCTGGTTCAAAGAAAGAAGGAAGGTAGGAAGGAAGGCAAGATTGAAGAAGGGAAGAGTACAGGAGAGATCAAGGCTGCCATATTGCAGGCAGGGTTTAAGAGTCACTCTGTGGGGTTTCTGGACTAGAGAGCAGACATTATGTCTGCGTAGGTGAGCTGCAAGCTGCATCTTTCCCACAATTCTACTCAGCCTGGAATCTGTCAGCTAAAAAGGTTCAAGAACACCTGGCTAGGCGTAGTGGTACATGCCTGAAGTTCAACATTTGGGAGACACGGCAGAAAGACCTCGAGGCTGAGACCGGACTAGGATAGTAGACATACTAAGTCCCTTCCTCGAACAAACCAAAACACACATCCGAGACAGGGGGTGTGGCTTGGTGAGGTATTTCCCTCGTCTGCAGGAATCCCTGAGTTCCATCTCCAGCATCTTAACCTAACTACAAGACACTGGGTACTTTTATTTTTGGAGATGCTGGAATGGGACCCCCGGACTTGTGAACACTAGGCAAAAACTCCCCACTAAGCCACACCTCCACCCTCATGCCCAGCCTTTGGGGTGGCTTCTTAATTATCTTGTTGACCAATAAGTTGACTATGCAAGTTTTCATGACCTAAGAATTCATCTGAAGTTCGTTTGGGAGGCTACGGAAAAGAGACTAGCTTCTGGCTGGGGATTCTGTCTCATCCAGCCTAAGCTGAGTTTTGAAGAAGCAGAGTCGGCTTTGCTATCTCACCAAGAATGCTGGGTAGGCGGGGGCCATGGCGAATGGATTGGGCGCGCTGCGCGGCTCTGTGTACTGACACCGGCCCCCAGGCCCACTGCATCCCTACCCCCTCCCAGTCTCCGCTTTAATCCCCACAACCAGATAATGTGGGATTTGGAAGCATGTAATATCCATGAGACTCCATTATAGGTTATTACGAGCTTTATAGGCAGTACCTGGGGGATGTGGCTGGCTGCTGCTGTGCTGTGGGGCTGCTAAAGCCAAGAGGGAATGTTGGAGCAATCCCGAGGGGCAGAGGCACCTTTCCATTGTTTAGATAGCTCCCCCCAAAAAGGGACTTCTGGTCTCTTGTGGCAGAGAGTCAGAAAGCATCAAAGGGAACTGGCTGTCTCCTTCACAGAGTGAGAAGGGCGGGAGTAGCCTGTCGAGATCCAAAACCAGCGAGTCTCTGAGGTTGCTGTTGGCGAAAGTGCCGCAGGTCTGGGGTGATCTGGAGCGCTGCAGGCTTGGCAACCCTTAAATATTGAGTGGCAACCCCCGACATCATGCAGCCTCAGAACAGCCAGTACCCCTTCCATTCAATGTCCTGGGTTTCAAAGGAAGAATTTGAGACTTGGAGTAGTGAGTCACTGGTCAAGGTCACATCAAGGTGACACCGGATTAGAAGCAGAACCAGACCTCCTTAAGTCACAGAGAAGGAACAATGAGGCTGACAAATGTAGAAGGACAAGGCAGTACGTGCTAAGATCACAGAACAGGGTGGGGGTGAGGTGGGAGGAGGAGCTAGAGAGATGGTTGGGTTCCAGAGGACCTGAGTTCTGTCCCAGTACCATGTCGGGAGTTTTGCAGTTGCCTGTAACCCCAGGTCCTGGGGGGTCAGACACCTCTAGCATCTGTGGGCCCTTACACTCACATGCACGCATACCTACAAAATTTTAAAAATTCATAATAAAATAAATCTTTGAAAAATAAAGAAAAGAGGAAGGGAAGAAAAAATGGGGAAGGAAAGGGGAAATGAAATAGTACAGAGGGCTCCCTAAGGAGGAAACGGGAAGGGTAAGAAACTGTATCTGAGTGGACATCTGCGAGTTCATTTGGCATTTCCGAGGGGTAGTAAAGATCATGGGAACTTAGGACCTCGGCTGTCAAGAGCAGGATAGAGGGACAAGCAAACCAACAGGGAGTGTCAGGGAGGACTTGGGAATGGTCTGGAAACCAGCTGCAGAATCTAGATGGCTTCACCTGTGCTCTGAATGTCAGGCCAAGCTGTGATGATGTAGACATGGATACCTCACTGAGGAATGAGGATAGGTGACCATGACAAATCTCTTCACCCAACTGGCCTTTTCTTTTCAAAACAGGCAAACTGAGCTCTTGTTGCTGGGAATGAAGGAAAATTCAGAACTGAAAACAATCCAGGACACTCTGTCTAGGCAGGGGATTGAGCATGAATGTCTTTCATCAGCGGATTTAAAGCAACATTTCCCAAATATTCGGTTTACCCGGGGAGAAGTGGGGCTCTTGGACAAGACTGGAGGTGTTCTCTATGCAGACAAGGCCCTCAGAGCCCTCCAGGTAAGGCTGTGCAGCCCCAGGGGCAATACAGGTCCCTTCTCTGGGCATCCTGGCCCCCACAGGCAGCCCCTGGTGAAGCCAATATGAAGGTTTTGCCTTGTTCACTTTGGTCTTGATTTTTTAATTCAGGGCTCTCTCTTTCTCTCTCTCTCTCTCATCCTCTTATCAGGGTTTCTCTGTGTAACCACCCTTGCTGCTGGAACTCACTCTGTAGACCAGGCTGACCTCGAACTCACAGAGATCCACCTGCCTCTGCCTCCCTAGTGCTGGGATTAAAGACGTGCACCACCACTACCCATTCTAAGATTCTGAAATCTTGTCTGCCCTAAGTAGGGGGCTGTTGGTCTCCCAAGGTAAATCACATACACAACTAATTAATCCGTCTTTCATGGGCCTGCCCTTTCAGCATGTAATCTGCCAGCTCGGAGGCACGGTGTGTGACGGAGAGAAGGTGGTAGAGATAACACCTGGTCTACCTGTCACAGTGAAAACCTCCTTGAGGAACTATCAAGCCAACACCTTGATCATCACTGCTGGTCCCTGGACTAACCGGGTTCTCCGTCCCCTGGGAATTGAGTTGCCTCTCCAGGTAGGGCAAACTGGAGGCCTGAGAGTCAGTAGCTAAGAAAAGAAACCTTGGAGCCAGCCAGGCTTGACTTAGCCTTGGACCTTCTACTTCCTAGTGGTTATCATTGAGCAAGTTTGCTCAGCTCTTTAAGCGTCAGGTTTACCAGCATGGGAAATAACAGTTACCTCCAAAGGTTATTGGTCGCTGGGTGGTGGTGGCGCATACCTTTAATCCCAGCACTCGGGAGGCAGAGGCAGGCAGATCTCTGTGAGTTCGAGGCCAGCCTGGTCTACAATAGCTAGTTCCAGGACAGGCTCCAAAGCTGCAGAGAAACCCTGTCTCGAAAAAACAAACAAACAAACAAAAAAAGGTTATTGGTCAACTAATTTATCTGGTGTGTCTAGAGCCTCCAGGAGATGGCCAGACTTAGAGTAAGCACTGAACAAATGGGAAGTGTATCGACTCCTGAAAAGATGGTTAAGGAGGGCTGGGGTGCTGCTGTGGGAGAAAAGTAAGAAAAGGGACAAGACAGATTTAGAGAACGTTGTACAACAGTGTATATAAGTCCATGACACCAGAATTAGGTCAAGCAGGTTGGATGGGAAAGGGCCACAGGACCCTACCAGAGTCTGCTGTTGTCGTTGGTAGAGCGTCATGGTTTCCCCCTTCATCTCCTACACCAAGACCCTTAGGATCAATGTATATTACTGGCGAGAGAAGGTTCCTGGGAGCTATAGCATATCACAGGCTTTCCCGTGCATACTGAGTCTGGGCCAGGCTCCCCACTACATCTATGGACTTCCAGCATCAGAGTACCCAGGACTGATGAAGGTAAGCAAAAAGGCTAAGAAGGCTACTGTACCACTGGGTGCCCATGCAGTTCTGGGCATTCATACTTTCTAACATACCTCTTTAGAACCTCCTGGTGTCTGCTTCACGACTGGCCACTTACAGCATAATATCTTATGTCCCATCCCCACCCTGAGGTCTAGGGCACCTGCCTTGTCCTTATAAATAAAAGACGGGGCTGGGGATGAGCACTAGGCAACTTCAGGTACTAACACACAGCGCCTGCCAGATCTGAGGACTGGGATGATGGGTGGAGTCACCCTGCATCCAAACACAGCCCTCACTGGCTAGTATGTTTAGAAAGTCAGCTTTTCAGATCATGCTATTCTAATGGGGGTGTAGCTCGGCTATCACCATGGTGACAGTGTGGACCCAGAAGAGCGGGACTGCCCTACAACCTTCTCAGACATCCAAGACGTTCAGATTCTATGCCACTTTGTCAGAGAGCACATGCCAGGCCTGCAGCCCGAGCCGGACATCATGGAGCGCTGTATGTACACGGTAGGCAGGCTGTTCCAAGGTGCAGAATAGGGGAGGAGAGGGGATAGACAGATCCTACTTCATTTGACCTCTGACCCAGTATGTGACCTCCAACTAGCCAGCTAATTCCTGTGGATTGCTTTGCCTCGATAAGCGAGGGACCTGTTAGAGATTATTCATATTCCTTTTTATTAGGCAGCGAGGCTTTCGCCTGGCAGTCCCTCCCTATGTTTCCCAGAAGAGCTCTAAAGCAGTTCTTGGCAAGATGTCCCCAGTTGAGCAGGCCTTGGGGACAAAGAGAAGAGACAGATGCTATCAGGCCTGAGGCATCTTGGCTAAAGTTAGTTCACGAAGATGACTACCTCCTGTGTCCATGGCACAGTAGGAGAGTGACAGCTGTTCAGTAAGAACCAGCATGTCTGGGGGGATGGGACAAGCAGGGCAGACCTCAGCCCCATCCAGTTCTCTCTTGAAAGAATCCCAGGCCAGTTCCTGCCAGAGCCTGTGGCTCCTACCCCTCCTGTCCTCAGACGACACAGGGGTATGACTTTCTTTCTAGAACACGCCCGATAAGCACTTCATTCTTGATTGCCACCCGAAGTATGACAACATTGTCATCGGTGCTGGATTCTCTGGTGAGCTTGAGGATGGGGAGGTGGGGAGCCTGCAAACAGAAACAGACCTCCTGAAGTACCAGACAAAAGGGGATCTTGCATACATTAACTGAAGTCTGGACACAGGGTGTATAGGGAGGGCGGGCAGTCCAAAAACGGGGTACTTGTGGTGGGAGACAATTTCTAGCTTTGGGATGAGACTAAGAGGAGAGGTGATGCTGTCTGGGTGTGGAGTCTGTACTTGAAGGTAAATGATACATTCTTCTCTCAGGGCATGGATTCAAGTTGGCCCCCGTTGTGGGCAAGATCCTCTATGAGCTAAGCATGAAATTACCGCCATCTTATGACTTGGCACCATTTCGGATGAACCGCTTCTCTACATTGAGCAAAGCCCACCTTTGACCCCAGCTGACTCTCTCCTGGGGAGGACAGCCCTCATGGGGATGAGTTCTGGGAGAAGGAATTGGCTTTGCCATGTTTCCCTTTCGTCTGCTTCTGTGAACTCTCCTGTAAACACCAAATGACTGGCCCTCTTTTCACAGCCATCCTCCTTCCCATCCTCAGAAAGCTAGCCATCACCATCACAGACCAGCAAGGAGCTTAGGAGGGGCCTGAAATGGGCTCAGTACACTAAGGGGCTCCTTAAATTTCTCTTTGCTGGGACGTTGGATGAACTCGAGCATGCTCTAATAAATGAACATTCACCAGAAAGAAAAAGTTGCTGAAAAAATAAACAAAAACAAACTGCATTGCACAGTGTCTGAGGAAGCCTTTCTTTTCTATGTAACTCTGCTTCTTATCAGCTCTAACGATCTATTAGTGCCACAGAGTCTGTTACCCCCAGGAATCCAAGGAGTCTCTGATCCGTCGATGCACTGTGTCCTTCTCATCTGCTGCTTTGTCTCATCCTCATCTTCTCCCTGGATCTGTAAGGATCGAAAGATGCTCGGCTCCCCACTCTCTCATTAAGGTGTATTGTCAGGTCCTTATGAAGACGGAACTGTTATACCGGAAAGAAAGCCAGAGACACACTCGCTTAGAAACCCCGTTCAATGTTTGAATGTTAAATGTGCCATTTTATTATCATTAGGATTGCTCCCACTTAATGAAACAGCATTAGCACCGAGGCGGCTGGCCTCCTTGCACTAATTGCTTTGGAAGAGAATGGGGCTTGTAACTACCCCTGGGTGGGTGGAAGGGTGAGGGGTGTGAACAGGGATGCATGCAAGGTTGATGTGCTTAGACGGTACCCAGAAGCCAGGGGGCGGGGGACCTCCAGAGAGGGCCAGTTCCACCCTGGAGAACAAGCTCTTACATGTTCTGGGGAGAGCGAAGCTGGGAAAACAAGGGGCGGATATGACAGGAGGAAATGACAGGGAAAGTGAATAGGAATGAAATATTCACAAAGAAATACACCTCAAGTAAAATCACTCTACTTACCCTAGTCCTTAAAGGCCCAGACATATGTGTTAGCTCTGATTCATTTCTCCAGTGAGTTCCAAAGCCAGCTAGCTCATCCTGTCAGCCCTGTGCCAAGTCTGCTTTTGGGGCCATTTCAGGCAGTTCTCAGGAACTCAGTCTCTATAACGGCAATACTAAGACTGGCCAACTACACAGAGGTGTGTAAGGATCAAATTTGATTATTGCTTACTCATTTGATACATAAATACTTAGTTTCTAGTAAGAAACTGCATCAGTGTGCTGGTTAGTTTTAGACTACTCGATACAATCCAGAATCATCCGGGAAGAGACTCTTTAGGAGTTCCCTAGACTGACCAGGGCATGTCTGTGAAGGAGTGTCTTGATTACTGACATGGGAAGACCCAGACTACACACTCTGTAAGGGTGGGAAGGCTAGCTGAGTAATGACTGGGCAGGTAAGCAAGGATACATGTGTTTATCCTCTCTCTGGTCTTGACTATAGATGTGACATTTTTAGGTTTCTGCCTTGACTTCCCTCGATAATGGGCTCTAATCTGGAAGTGAACGCCAAATAAATCCCTTTCTTCCCTAAATTGCTTTTATTCCAGGATATTTGTCACAGAAAAGAAAAAGCAACCAAGACAATCAGTAAACACACAGATGGAAATCCCTGTTGTGAATCAGCAGAGCGGGCCTGTGTTAGAGTCTCTGTTGCTGTGGTCAGCACCATGACCACAAACAACTCGGAAAGGAAAGGGTGTATTTCAGCTCACAACTCTCAGGTCACACTCCTTTGCTGAAGGATATGAGGGCAGGAACTCAAACAGCAGGGACCTGGAGTTCGGAGCTGATGCAGAGGCCATGGAGGGGTACCTCTTACTGACTTGCTCTACCTGGCTGGCTTAGTTTGCTTTCTTATAGCACCCAGGCCCACCAGCCCAGGTGTGGCACCCCCACAAGGGGTTGGGCCCTCCCACATCAATCACTAATTAAGAAAATACCCTGCAGGCTTGCCTGCGGTCTGATCTTATGGAGGCATTTTCTCAGTTGAAAGTTCTTCCCAAATGACTCTAGCTTGTGTCAAGTTGACATGAATCCAGCCAGCACGAAAGAGAAGTAGCCTATGATCTGGCAGTTCCACTTCTGGGGATATCTCCTAAAGATCTGAAAGGAGGGCCTCAAAAGAATATACACCCATGATTATAGCATCATTTGTTCGCAATGACCAAGAGGCAGAAACAGCCCAGATGCCCATTAACACATGAATGGACAAACACAATGCAGTCTGTACATCTCATGGGGCAGTGCTGACTCTTGAAAAGGAAGAGAACCCTGACACATACCACTTCGTGGCTGAAATGGGGACATGCTAAGTGAAATGAGAGAAGAGACAGATGGACCAATGCGGCACGGATCCGCCTGTGGGAGTCCAGCGGTGAGATTCGCAGAGGGACAGAGAGAACGCGTCTGGCGCCAGGGACTGAGCGGAGAAAGAGGAAATTGTGCTTCCTTTATGGATCCAGAGCCTCAGTTCTGGAGGACAAAAAAAGTTCTGGAAGCTGGTCACACAGCAGCATGAATGTGTTTAATGTCACTGAGCTAACTATACACCTAAAATAGCTAAGATGATGTTATATGTGTTCTGTCATGATTTTTAAAAATTCATATCCTTTTTTTTTTAATGGTTTTCTGAGACAAGACTTCTCTGTGTTTGGAGCCTGTCCTGGAACTCGCTCTGTCGGCCAGTCCAGTCTTTGCCTCCCAACTGCTGGGATTAAAGGCATGTGCCACCATACCTGGTTAAAAATTCTTACACCTATGGAGCTCATGGTGGCAGTGAGAAGACATGTAAGCTATGCATGCATGTACATTAAAAAAAAATTTTTTTTGAGACAGGGTTTCTTTGTGAGGCCCGGCTTTTCGCTCAGTAGACCACTTTGACCCTCAAGCTCAGAGTATACATGTAAATTAAACACATGTAAATTATAACACATAATGTTTTGGGGGACTAAGGAAGGACAAGAAAGTCTGGGAGATGCTGAGCCGTCCCATGCATGGTCAACAGCAGTCTCACTGAGGAGTGGGTCAGTAAGGGTGAGCCATGGACTGGTAGGAAAGGCTGAGGGATGGGGCTCATTTGGTAGAGTATCTGCCTAGTGTGTATGCAGCCCCAGGTTCAGATCCCAGCAGCACATAAACCAGGCAAGGTGCTCACCTGTAATCTCAGTACTTAAGACACTGGAGGTAGGAGGACCAGAAGTTCAAGGTCATGCTCAGCTATGTAAGGATGAACTCAAGGCCAGCATGGTTCTGTTTGAAAAGGAATGATCCACAAAACAAGGGATTGTATTGTATAGGGGGTGGTGGAGCAGAGACACCAAATGCCAAGAAGGGCCAGCATCCTGCCTATGAGCTCAGCAACTCTCATGCTGACAAAGCTGGCAAGAGCCGGCTAAGGAACATCCCCCTGCTCCGTGGCCCACTGCTTGCCTTCTGTTTCCTCTGTCTCTCCAATGTGCTGTCCTCCTCCCCCAGCCAGCTGCAGTTCCCCTTCCAAAATATCCAGCCTTATTCAGCTTGTCAGTGACAGCCAAAAGGGGAGACCAATGTCTTGCAGAACCTGAGAAAGGACAAGTGGGGGAGGCTACCCAACCCTGCCTGAGCAGTCTTAGGCCTTTACCAGAGAGTCCCTGTGTAAGCTACAACCGAGAACTGCAGAGCAGTAGCCCTGGGACCAAGGGGTGTAGGGGAACAGGCTAGCAAAGAATGGGGTGAAACAGGGTCAGATAAAGAGAGACTGGCAAACTGCAGACCAAAGCAGAGCCTGCAGGAGCATGGCACACACAAAGCCGGAGGCCAAGGCCCAGCGTGCACGGGTGGGCAGAAGGGAGCTTTTCTTAGGTGCGGTTGGATGGGGTCACAGGAGAGGTAGCATAGAGGGACGTCTGGGAGCACAGTGAAGCAAAAGTCACTGCAGAAGGGGCTGGAGGACAACGGAGGGCCTCTGTAGTAGTGAAGGATTTACCCAACGCAACATCATCTCGTTGCCTCCCTTTTGCCAGAGCATGGCCAGGCAGCCCCAACATATCTTCAAGATGGAAGAAAATCAGAAGCAATTGGGAGGCAGTAGGAGTCCACAGGAGGGGCAGCTGGGGTCTGCACAGGCTGCAAGGGAGAGATAAGGGCAATGAAGAGAAAGAGGCCAGAGTGGTTGCCAACCAGACTACGGAAAACAGAGGCAGGCTAAAAATAGACGGGCTGCCGAGGGAGGAGAGCCAGGCCAGAAAAGGAGGGGAGCCGAGGCAATCGATGCCGCTCCCCACTCTGACCCAGTTCTTCATCCCTCAGCCTCACTCAATTGACAAATGAGGTCTTGGTTGGAAAGAGGGGAAGCTTGGCGCAGAGGGAGGACAGGCCTTCGGAGCTCAATGATCTGAAGGTCAGGCCTGGTTCAACTCTCAGCAAAGTTTGGTATTCCTGAACAGGCTTGGGAGCTTAAGGGATGTCAATCCAACCTGCAAGGGGCCAAAGCCAGGCAAACAGAAGAACTGGCCTGCAGACACAGGCTGGAAAATGACTCTAGGCATGCCTGCATCTCACTTCTCAGGGAGAGCGATTGAAGAGAATCTGGTTGTTTGTGTGTTGCAGCAAGAGGGATTTAGACGTTGGGAAATCTATCCCCCTTAGGCAGAAATGTGAGGTATGAAGATGTGGACGTGAGCAATGCTAGAGCATGTTTCTGTGGGTACCGGCAGGCATGGAGAAGCCCTTCGCCTCAGGCCTGGAGAGGCTCACCTGAAGGCCAGGGCCTGCGGTAATCCCTCTGGAAGGCTGCTGGCTAGGATCCCTACTACTCAGCATGACTGAAAATGGGTTGCTAGGTGTAGGAGGGGGATACACAAGGAGGGTTGGATCTGTCAGCCCAAATGGGGTTGGGGGGAGTGACAAGGGGCAGGATTCTATCATGCATGCCCAGTGGCATTTGCATAACTTTGAATAATGAATAAACCCAGCTCTGGGGTTCCTCCTCAGCATCGCTCATCTGCATCTTTATTAAGCTTTATAAATGATTCAGCTCTCTACCCCTTCCCTCAGCCCTGCCCAAGCTGCCCCGAGCATCAGGGTAGCTGATTGCTCATTATTTTAGACTTGATTTGTTTCACCAACATCCAGTGAGGCATGGAGTGGGGGACACAGGAGGGAGGAAGGGATCCAATCAACAAGAAGAGAGGAGGGGTCCGATTGGGAGTGCAGAAGCAACCACAAGAAGGCAAGTTCGAGGCCAGCTCCAAGCAGAGACTGGGCAACTATAGACAGCAGTGTACTTCTTTACCTTGATCCTGGGACTAACATCTTAAGACAGGGCCATTTCTTAGATGTCCTGAAATGTGCTGGGTTCAAATTCTACTCAAATCCCTCACTTTTCTTAGGTCTGCTGCCAAACTTCCGGCAGGCCTTCGCTCAGCTCCAACTCTGCAGGCAGCCTCTTAAACAGCAAATGAGTACAGCCCCCGGGGAAGTTCTCACTTTTCCTGAGGCAGGAATTTTGCTATTTGCACAGAAAAGGGAAAAAAAAAACCGTTATCCTTGCAAAGCAAGAACAAGCACAGGGCACATTAGGGGAGAAAGAGATGGGAGCAGGCATGCATGGTGTGAACTTGGAGGCAAAGAAACACCCTGTCCAGCACACCTCAAAAGAGGCGCCGGGAGGACATGTGCACCTCTTGGCTAGCATGCTCATACCGGCAGCCTTGTGAGCTGCCCAGTGTGCCCACTGAAGCCAGGGAGATGTATTTAACAGCCTGGATGGGAGGCTCTCGCAGGGACCTCCAAGCGCTGGAAGACAGGGTGTTTCTCGAACCTGACTGCACATGAAAACCAATATGATGCTGGGGCCACACCCAAGGCCAGTTAAATCAGAATCCCTGGCAGAGAAGGCTGTGAACATAGTCTTTCTTTCTTTCTTTCTTTCTTTCTTTCTTTCTTTCTTTCTTTCTTTCTTTCTTTCTTTTTAAGTCCTTTAATCTTACTTGGATCTTGCTTTGAACAACCCCCCCTTTTTTTTTAACACTGGGGACTGAATTCAGGGTCCTGCACATGCCAGTCAAATGATACACAATTGAGCTCTATCCCCACCTCTTACTATTTTGTCATTTTGTGCTTGTGTATGTACGTGGGTGAATGTGGGTGCGAGCTTGCCGTGTGTAGAGACCAGAAGGCCTCGGGTATCTGTCTTTTCCTTCCACCTTGCCATTGCTGGGCAATACTCCAGGACAGCTGGCCAGAGAGCCTCCTGGATTCTCCCATCTTGTCAGAACAGTGAGACTGCAGATGTGCCACTGAGTCCAGCTTCTACACAGGCTCTGGGGAATCGGAACCCAGGTCCTCAGGCTAACAAAGCAAGAGTTTTACCCAGGGAGCCATCTCCTCGGCCCCGATCCCCTTTTATTTTTATTTTTGAGACAGACTCACTAAGTTGCCTAGGCTAGCCTTGAACTTGTGGTTTTCCTGCCTCAGTCTCCTGGGTACCTGGGATTACAAGCTTGTGTATCTGCTTTATATAAAACACATAAATAAATATATGTAAAATAAAAAGTATGTAATAGCATTAGGGAAATTTAAATACTGACTGAATCTTTGAGAGTAAAAAACTATTGATTCATTTTTGGGTATGAGGAGAATATTGTGATTATGTGTTTTTTAAGAGCCATTTGCTTTTTCAAGACAGGGTTTCTCTGCAGCTTTGGAGCCAGTCCTGGAACTAGCTCTTGTAGACCAGGCTGATCTCGAACTCACAGAGATCCGTCTGTCTCTGCCTCCCGAGTGCTGGGATTAAAGGCATGCGCCACCACCACCCGGCTCTTTTTTTGGTTTTTTGAGACAGGGTTTCTCTGTGTAACAGCACTGGCTGTCCTGAAACTCTCTTTGTAGACCAGGCTGACCTCGAACTCACAGAGACCTGCCTGCCTCTGCCTCCCAAGTGTTGTGTGCCACCACTGCCCAGCTAAGAACCATTTTCTTTTCTTTGGGGGGGGGTCAATACAAAAGTGTCTCCTGATGAATCTCCATATCTACCCTCAGCTGGCAGGGAGAGCCGTTGGGGCGCAGTTCTCTGACGAACACCGTTGTGACTAAGGGTAACACGGGGCCATTTTATTGCTCTTTTTACATTTTGTTCACAAGCATGAATGACTGCAGCTCTGGACACTTAGTAGAACCAGGACTTAGGAGAACAGGACCCAGCACACCTCTGAGAACAGAACCAGCTTCTAGAAGGGTTTTACATGATCCTACACAACAGGGGAGGGCCCTGTCCTCTAATGTCCATGGCCTCGGGAGACATAGTCACAAAAACTTGGCATTTAGAGCTCTAACCAGACTGCAGAGTCCCCATCAGGCTTCTGCTTGTGCCCACCAGTCTCAAGAGCAGTGTTTCTCAACCTTCCTAATGCTGCGGACCCTTTAACACAGTCCCTCAGGCTGTGGTGAACCCCAGCCATAAAATTGTTTTCATTGCTACTTCATAACTGTAATTTTGCTCGCGACCCACAGGTTGAGAATTGGTGCCCTGGCCTCCTCTCTGTGTTCTGTGAACCAGAAAGTCACAGCCTGAAGGATTGCTCTTTCTCCACCGGCTCCCTCCTGACCCCCACTGACTGTCTCACTCCTTCCTGGGCTCAGCTGCTTCGGCCAGGCTGGGCACACTAGCCCAGATGACTTCATCAAGGAGGTGAAGGGAAGCTGACCGCAAGCAAGCCGAGTGACTGCGGGCGCCAGGCACCCGTCCGCAGCCAGCCGGGAAGAAGCTCTGTGCAGTCGCTGTGTACTGGGAGCCATTTCCTAGCTAGGTCCTATTTGCATAGCGCTCCTTTAATGAAGCAAATCTCAGGTCCTTAAGTCTCTTCCAGCCGGGACCGGAAGAAGTCTCCTCAGCCTTGCCAGGCCCCACTTGGTCATTCGCACCTTCTCCAAGACCCCCTGGGACAATTACTCACCAGATCAGGTGAGTCTCATTGTCACAGGACACAGGCCTGCCCTCCACCCGGCCCTACCAGGCACTGCTAGCTCCTCCAGCCTCTCTTGCTCCATTTGGGCCTCAATCATCTCTGCTCCATTACTTTCTCTGATGGCCTCCGGGCCTGGAGCGGGGTGTGTGTGGGGAGTGTCGGAAGCTGGGGAAAGGGGAGGATTGGGGAGGGGCGAGGGGAAGGGGTCTGCTTAAGAGAGTGTTGGAATCCGTGCCGGCATCACCCGCTGCCATGAGTTATTTCAGCATCGATGTTTGTCTCGAGCTGATTATTCCAGCTCCAGAACAGGTGGAACAGCCTGCGGTGGCTTATTCGTCAGCCAAGGCCATCTGTTCCCAACAAGCTGAGATTTGTAGCTGATTTCTACTGGGGAGCCGGGGTGGGGGTGGGGTGGGGCATGGAAATTGCACTCAGGCCCTGGGGGACCCACTGTCCTTCCCAGACCTTCTGATGTGCCTGAAGCCCCAGGTGGCCCCTTCTACACCCAAACCTTCTCATTTCCTTGGAGAAACTCCCTGGTCACTTGATTTAATAACAAGACGTTATCCTTCTCCTTAAGAGGATGAACCTTCCCAGGTGGGAACAGACATTAGAGGCACAAATCTATCAGCTAGGACAAAGTTGAGCCAGTGAGAAATGTCTCTTTATAGCAAGGATTATATTTATACATCTTTGTACGACCTCCACTTCACCTCCAGCCCCTTTATCAATAGGAATGTCCTTACCCAGACCCATCACTTGCAGGGCTCTGGGCTGGAGGTAGGAGAGTGAGGTTTGGATCTTTTCTCCCACTCTTCCACCCCCCAATCTGTTTCTTCCCAGCTTCTGCTCTCAGGCCTGCCAGCAGATGCCTGCTGCTTTAAGGGTGGCATTCCCTGAGCGAGGAGCCAAGCTGTGCCTAAGCAGCTTTGCTACATGGTTTGCCCCCCCCCATCACGCACAGCCTGGCATCTATAAAGAGGAGGCTAAGAAAGAAACAATCTTCCAGTCAGCCACATAGGACAGTGGAGAGACCGTTTTTGGTGCTGGCGCCCACACCTATACTGCCTTTCAAAAATCACATACACATTTCATGTTAATAGCACGGATACCATAACACGCACAGAGGGGAGGGGAGCAGCAGGGAAGGGATGTGTGTGTTTGATATGCTGCAGACTGGCCGTGTACCTGGGATTACAGACACCCCCCACCCTTCCAGCTCCGTCACACGTGTGTTCTTGGGAAGAGAACCCAAGGCATTACACATGTTCCTTACCACTCAGAGCTATGTCCCCAGCTCCCCATTTATTTATTGTCCTGCATTCTCATGTGTACTTTCTTCTTTTCATGTTCTGGCACTAGCTGGCCTGGAATTTGTTACATAGACCAGGCTAGCCTGGAACTCGGGAAGATCCATCTGTTCCTGTCTCCTGGAGTGTTGGGAATAAAGACAGTCCCTACCATGGCCAGTTGTCATGTGTACTTTTAATAGTTAAGGATCCATTAACAGTTATAAAACCATTCCTCTCTCCTTTCCTCTCCCTTTCCAACCCTCTTTCCTTTCCTTCCTCCATTCTGAGGATGGAACCCAGGGTATTGCACAGGCTAGACAACTGTACCCCAGAGCTACATCTTCAGCCCCAAGCTGCTTCTCTGCTCTTGGTTTATTTCAGTAGGTCCTTGTGAGCAGAAGCTCCCTTCCCATCACTAATGCCTGCTTGATGGCTAAGTATGTGTCCACTAGGAAGAGATGCCCCCTATAAGAGCCAAGGTCCACAGGGGCACATCACAAGATCCGTCCTTGGCACAAAACCACCCACCAGGGTTTCTCTGACTTGCTCTCCATCAGATAGTAGTCCCTAGGGGCCAGACTCCGCCCTCCAACAAGGTGCCAACCTGCAGTTGATGTCAGGCCCCGGGGTTTAAATGAGACATTGGACCTATTTCATCACACGATTTTATTTGTTGGGCTGCTGGTCGCTGACCTGTTTTACAAAGACTTACTGTTGCAAAGGCTGCGAGCTGCATCTTTCCTGCGGTGCCATCCTTTTCTTCCTTACCTCCCTTTTTTTCTTTTATTCCCCACTTTGAAATCCCCTGGTGCCCTCTCTTCCCCAAATGCATTTGCTTCTTTCCCTAATCTAGTCAGATCGTAAATGTGGCACAAAACATATAAAAATTTATTAAAATGTGGAAACTCTTTGACTCTTAAGTCACCTCAAATATAATTTGCCTGAATGGTGTCAAAACTTAATATCCTTTAAAATTTTTTTTGATAAAACTGTCATAGCTGACTTTTGATATCAAAAGCAGATTCTATCTGCACATATAAGTATTCTACTGGGAGATTTGTGCCACCAACTTCAGTCACAAAGCACACAGCCTTTCTGGAATCTCCCTTATGGATATGACCCATTGTAGGAGCAAACACTGTGGAAAACTCAATTTTTCTGTAAAATTCCTTCTAAACAGATCTAGCATCCTTGTTAGCTCCAAAATGGCTATTGCTTTGGATCTCTCTCTTCCCAGATCAAATCTCAAGAATGGTCTGGATTGTTCTGTCTTACCGTCACAAAATTAGATGAAGGGAATATCACTTAAAATTTGCATTCTGAGCTGTGTGGAACCGTTATCCATATTGTTGGCACAGTGGGAGTGCGGTACAAATGTGATAATGTATGGGGGTGCTCTAAAAATTATAAAGAGCAACATGAATGTGAGGTAGGCATTTTATCCTTAAATCGCCAAGAGTGTTTTCTTCCTCAGGACCGGCCTGGTGAATACCAAGCACACAGGGGCTTGAGAAGGCTATGACAGTGGTTCTTCGCTTTCCTGCCTCTTTCTTTTTCTGACAAGCCTGGAATGGCTCCAGATGCCTGGCCAGCTGCTGAAACCAAGCAGAAGACTTCGCTGACATCACCTCTCTGAACATCAGGGACCTGTGGAGGCGGGGAGGTGATAATGACACTTAACACAATTGTGAGGGATTATGTCAGCCAAACTCAAGGGCTGGGGACCAGCAAACTCAGTGCACGGGAGCTATTGTTACCTCCTCCAGATCCAACAGATGATTTGCTGTGAAACACTCCTCCTGCTCACACACACACACACACACACACACACACACACACACACACACACACACACACACCCCGTCATTGCCTCAGCTCCTCTCACTCCTAAGACTTCCCAGAGGCCTCAGAAAGGTTCGGGAAACTGCTTCCTTGAGCCTCCTGATGCTAAAATCATTAAAAGACCAATGTTGACCGTGATGGTAAGACAGAACAATCCAGACCACTCTTACGATTCAATCTGGGAAAAGAGATCCAAAGCATTTGGGAGGCAGAAGCAGGCAGATTTCTGTGAGTTCAAGGCCAGCCCAGTCTGCATATAGAGTTCCAGGACAGCCAGAGCTACATAAAGACCCAAGACAAAGGTAACATTGCCTTTTTAAAAGGTGTGGCTTCTGGGAGCAATATAGGAAGAATCTCCATGTGGGAGTGGGGCCAGTCTACTGAACTCCACAACCAGGGCTGTGGACTTGCAAATAAGATCTGACTAAATGGTGCCGCTCTCCTGGTTTTTCAGGGAAAGACAGAGCCCGTGCCGGGCCTGGCAGAGTGGGGAAGGGAAGAGGATAGGGAATGAAAGAGGCTTGGATAGAAGCCAAGCCCCACCAGACCATCAACTTCCCCACCACCCAGGCCTCCCAGCCCCACGGGTGCCACCTCAGGGTGCTGTGGCTGCAGGAATGAGCTCTGAACTTAGGAACCAAAAGTTCTTGCAAGCAAACACCACTTCACTTCACAAACGGGGAAACAGAGGCCAGAAGAGTCGGCCCCTTTTCCAAAGGTTGCAGTGTAGGTAGCATGCTTGTTTTTGCCATTGCATCTGAACTCCAACTGAGGCAGGGAGGAGGCAGCTACCCCAAAGGCAGAATGTGGTACAGGGCTGCCCCTAGCCTAGGGAAAGATGAAGAACTGCCCCTGCCAGCAGCGGGTGGGGACAAACCAGCATAGTCTGGTCTGACATGTGTTGCTGTGTAAGAGGCGATGAGGTGTTCCAAGTTCCCTGAGAGCCGGCTCCGAGGAAATGAAAGGGGAACAGAAGGGATCAGGGTTAGATTTAAGACAGCACTTTCTCCCAGGCATGATAATGTGGTCCTTTATTCAGTGACCAAGGCAGGCTGTGAGCTCATCCCCTGTCCCTCCCACTCCTGAGGCCTTTGGGAACTCATCTTTGATTCCCACACAGCCTGCTTGGAGTGCAAGAAGCAAATGAGGTGGCTGACTTTAAAAAGTCCCCACCTTTTAGGTAGGCGCTCCTTTTCCTAGATGGGCTTCCTGGGCTCCTTGTTGAGTGCGGACTGCAAGTCATTGAGACTCTGAGGCCCTGGGGGGAGAACAGCAGTCATGGCATCTCTTGCAACATGCTCCCTGCCAAATTGATTCAAATTGGCTTGGATATGAACATATGATTAAAGGAGCGGCGCGATTCATTTATCAGGAGAGATTAAAGAGCGGCATCTGCGCAGCCTAGCTGGGGGACAATTAAGGAGCAAATCGCTGTCTGTGCCACTAGGCACGGGGGCCAGGGATGGGGGAAGGACAACTGGGATAACCTGCCAAGAGGACTCGAGGACAAAGGGAGCAGTCGGAGGGGTCACTGGCTGCTGTTGTGGTGTCTGGACACTATGGGGAGTCCCCCAAGGGCTCTGGTTCCTTGCCTCTTATTCAGGAGTCAGAACAATCCTAAGGGCTGGAAATCAGTAGGGAGGTTCGAAGGGGACACAGGGTGGCTGCAAGACAGGCATGTGGACCATGGCTTTGTTTTGTGAACACACATCTCAGGAATAAGGTACAGCGGGCATTCAGGAACTTTCAGAGTTTTCCAGGTGTAACCCAAATGAAGACATGCTTTGGTGGCCTTATGGGTCTCAGGGAGTGGGAACCAAGGGAATTGCCCCCTTCATAACCTGGAGTCTACAACCCTAGCCAAGGGTCATGTGGAAGCTTCGAGAAGCATTGGTGGTGGTGGTGGTACCTCTGGTTTCCCAGACAGCTGTGGTATGAGCACCGTGTATTGCGTTCAGACTCGGGACCTGTAAGCTTCCTTTCCTGTGCATGTCCCAGCACTAACTGCCCATGCCCTAGCTCCAAATACTGTTTCAAGGGTCCTTCAGTCTCCCTTCCCAAGGCATTCTCACTCAGAACTTCGAAGCACCTCCTCTGCCCTTCTGCATTCACTCCCTCTCACCTCCCCCAGGACAGGCACTGTGATTTACTCTTCTAAGGACGGAAGCTGACACACAGCAGCAGGCGAAGGCATATGTTCAGGTGTCAAATTCCTCACTGGGATATCCCTGGTCTGAAAGGACCATGCCCAGGCCACAGAAGCTAATAAAGACAGCTTTCTCAAATGCTGAGCAGATTATGTGAGTACCAAAATTTTTCTGACTTGAGCAAAAACCTCTCTTGCCCCAGTTGGGTGTGCAGGCTCACACCTGGAATCCTGGCATTAGGGAGGCTGAGAGAGGAGAAGTGGGAATAGGAGGTCAGCTGGGGCTGCGCAGTGAGACTCAGTTTCAACAAACAAATATAACTTCATTTTCATTGCCTTGCCTCTGTTGAAGGGCAGGCAGCTCTGTCTTAGAAGGATCCATTTCATAGGTCTCCCCAGCTCATTTTGGTGATGTTTCCGTCTGGTTCCCTCTCTTGACTTCCCGGGTGGCCGGCATCAGCAGATCCTCCCCCCTCCCCCAGTACCTCCTTAGACTGTTTAACTTCTGCAGAAAATGTATCTGGTCATGAAAAATGTTCAGAGGAGGAGGAAGAAGAGGAGGAGGGGGAGGGGGGTCTTTGGTTTCTTGCTCATCCACATGACTGCCCTATAACTGCCACAAAGCACAGCCAAGCTTTAGCTCAGGCGTGTAGACAGGGGCCAAGCAGGCATCTAAGGTGGTACTCCCAGCTTATTCAAGTTTCCTGTGGTCAGAAAGGGTGGAGGAACAGAGAAAATGCTGCCAAATTTTGATCAAAAAGTCACCTTTGGAGGGACTAAAATCAAAGTTTTGAAAAGGGTTGGGGAGGGAGGGAAAGCATAGTGGGCTGCCAACCCCACTAGCTCAATACAAAGGGGGCAGGGCTCTGTCTTCCTTATCCAATCTCCTCACTTATCTCAACTGCCAAGGCTCCGTGAGTGGCACTGGTCTGGCTTGGGAGTAGACCACCACAGACTAAGGTCCATGTCCCCACCAGAATCCCATCTCTGCCCCTGCCCTGGTGTCACCCTGGATTGCTCCTGAGCCTGCAAGGAGAGGCAGGGACACGTGTGGCCAGGAGGAAAGGGGCCTTTTATTTCCTTTATCAGGTCCACAGGGCGAGCACAGCCCGATAAGTACAAACCAATTGCAGAAGGGAAGGGGGATGGCAGACAGGTCCAGCACCAGGCACTGCTCTTGGGCCCCTAAGTCTGGTAGAGTGGGTGCAATGACTTTTATGGGAAGCAGCTGGGATGCCCAGACCACTTGTTGTGTCTGGGGTATGTGTGGGAACAGGGACATGGGCAGAAGAAAGATGACAAAGGGTTAGGACTCTGGTAAACAGACCAAACATCTACCTCCCATTGTGCCCACCACAAGTCCTCAGCACCAAATGAGCTGGCTACACCTGTGGACAGAAGAAGGAAGGCAGCGCAGGAAGCCATGGGCTGGTGCAGGTGGAAGAGATCAGCTCTTAAATAATTGCTCATTGCACTTAATACTCAACAAGGTTTGCTAGGCCCAAGCCAGAAGCACCAGGCTGCCATGCCTCCCTGTACTTCCTCTTAAGAACCAGGGCCCCAGTTCTGCTCACCAGTGCTGCCCGGGTGTAGGGTGTATGAGAAAGGACCTCTGGAGGAGTGAAGATTGAGAGGAGATTCCCAAGACATCCCACAGGGCCCAGCTGCGACAGCAGCCCCTCCCAGTCTCAAGGATGCAGCTGCATGGAGGTTTGGGTATTTAAATTAAACAGTAAAAAGACAGCAGGCACTGAGAAGAGAAAGCCCTCACCCCAGCAGAGGGGAGGCATTGCTGCTCCCTCTTGACTCTTTCCCATGGGACTAGCAACTTGGAGTGGTCCAGCAGGTAACCTATCCACCATCCCTGAGCAGGAGGCTGAGATGGAGGTCCACTGCTGGCTCCATGAAGTGCCAGGCCACCTGACCTTGTCCACAGTGGTCCAGGGTAGGAGCCAAGAGTGTGGCATTTCTGAGGCAGGAGTGGAAGTTCTCCTCGCAGAGACTCCTCTTCCCCCACCTCTTCCATGGGGAAGACACCCACAGCCTGGAAAGTCCCCCTTACAGAGCGCTGCGGTGTTTCCATGCAGTCGAGCGGGGGCTCCATTTCCTGGGAGAGGCTGTGGGGTAGGAGGGCTGTGAGCCACTCCCGGGCTATGCATTGGTCTCTGTTGGCTTGGCCTCGGTGTCGCTGTCACTCAAACCGTTGTGGGAGAATTGGGGTCTGAAGGTGCTGTCCACAGGATCATGCTCATCATCTGACGGGTCAGGGGCAAGGGACTTCCAGTGGCTGGTTGGGCTGCAGAAAGAGGAACAAGGTCAAGGCCAGACAATACTCCTACTCTGGGGCACCAAGGCTCTGTTTGAGCACTTCAAAACCTAAATGGTGCTGGGTCAATGCCCCCGGGCTCACCCAGGAGATGCTTAATGTAGAGAAAGGAGCACGTGGTTCACACTCAGACAGGACAGGGAGGACCAGGGTTCTGTGAGCCTAAGAAAGAGCTGCATGTTCCTCGCTCCTTCCCCTGAGAAGCTGGGACTGAGTCATGGGGAGGAACCCAGGAATTCCGAGTTTTCAGCTCCCTTCCTCCAATGCAGGTAGGCCACAGGCCACACAGATGACAATTCGAGATTGACTGCAACTTGTCCAAGGAGGAAACTCTCAGACAAGTTACTGTTACTCCTGACAGGATCCCAGATCTGGATTAATCAGGGTTACCCTGGGCCTGGAAGACTTCTGTCCTTGATCATGACATCCTCTACTGGAAAAGGAATGGAGACTCAGAGGCTGGCAAGACCTGTTTAGGATGGACCAATGGGAAAAGCCCTTATCTCCTGGGAGTCTTCAGCAGGCCCCCCAGCTCTGAAGGACGACATGAAGAAGCATTATCCGACGGAGGGAGGAGGACTGTGACATCTAACAGCCAACAAGACCTCACCTCAGAGCCCCCTCCTGTCCCCACTGCCCCGATCTAAAACCAGTGGAGAAGGTACCATCCAAAACAGCTTCACCTCTACCAGTGCTCTATCCTCATCTGGGTCCCTGGAGTTGCTGCCATGGCCTGAGTTGAGTCACGAAGGGACACGGCCCTGCCTCCAGGCCCTTGTAAAGGTCTATAGTCGCTAGGCCAGCTATATTCTGAACTAGAAGCCCAAGGACGGCCCTTTATTTACTGCTCTTTTTAAAACAAACAGCATTTTAGGTTTCCCTGGAGGTAGCACAGCAGCAGGTGCAGAGGAAAAGGTTCCACAACCGAGTCCTCCTAAAGGAAGCCATGCCCCCTGGACCAGTGATTCTCAACTTATGGGTCACGACCCCTTTGGGGTTGCATATCAGATCTCCTGCATATCAGATATCTACATTGTGGTTCACAGCAGTAGCAAAGTTGCAGTTATGAAGTAGCAATGGAAATAATTTTATGGCTGGGGGTCACCACAACATGAGGAACTGTGTTAAGGCTCACGGTGCTAGCAAAGTCGAGAACTGCTGATTGGGACTTACTATTTTGTTCTCCCAGCAACCTATGGGGCTGGGGTGGGGGAGCCAGCTGGTCCAAAGGGAAGAAGCACCTGGGCCAAGGTCACAGCCAAGATCTGAACCTGAACCTCAGCCTTGGGGCACTCTGCCACTAAAGTAGACAAGAAGAAAACAAGACGAAACCAGAAGTCTCCTGCAGGCTGGGGTGGAGATGGGGGCAGGAAGAGGGTATATAAAGACTGGCAGAAAGGAAGAGCCTGGGAAAATATATGTTCAATTATGCAAAATGGCTCAGCAACAGGGCAGTCTGGTTAATAGTTATCGTATTTCTCATGAATGAATTACCATTTTTAAAGGAATAAGAATAGCACAAAACACACTTAATACAAACTAGACTGAACATAAATGAGTCTTATTCTGATGGGCCAGAAGCACTTAGGGCCTTGCAGCATCTCCAGGACAAAACTATAAAGCTCAGCAATAACTATGCAACACAGGAAAAACGGGGGTCGTTGTAGCCCTGGGGTTGTTTAAATCCTGAATTAGTGGGAGCCAGTTATTGTCTTCTTTAACACAGAATTTCCACACACCCTGTGCTAAAGGTTTGTTTTCCAGCTAAGGAACGCCTGACTGTGAAGAAAGACAGGGGTTATTCTGTGAGCAGAGGGCATGAGGCAGATGCCAGGGCTGGGGTCCAGATGTAAATGAGGCATAGCCCTGTGTGGCCTGTTGCTCCCATCTTTCATCTTTCACAGGTGGGTCTCCAGCCTCTACTCCCACATCCCAGACACCAGGTAAGGGCAGTCGCTCTAAAGACACTGAAGAGGCAGAGGAGGCAGCCAAGGACAGGGCCAAGTCTGCCTCCTGCGGAGCCACAAGATCCTTTGCCATCTTTCTTGAGCTCTCCTCTGGCCAGTCTCCCTCCATATCTGCATCTGTTGCCACCACCATCAGTAAGCGAATGGCAGGCAGCTCCCTGTCCCCAGAGCAAGAGTCAGGGCTGGCAATTGGAACGTTTTAACTAAATTGTTTAAAAAGCTTTCCTCCCCACAAGCCAGTGTCTCTTACTTGGTGCTGTCACAAACAATTTGGGACACAAGCTAATTCCTGCCGGGAAAGCCCAGGGTGATGCTGCGTTGTGTTTTGGAATTCTTCACTGGTCCTTATCCCCAGGGGAGGCTCTGTCCCCCACCTTCTGCCTTTGCAGGGCATATCCAGTTCAAAAGCAGCAGGTGATAGCAAAGCCCTCCCTGCCCCTGCCCCCCCCTTCACGGAAGCTCTATCAACATTGACTCTAAGTCTCATAGTGGCCCAGTGTAGGTTTTCAGGACCAGGTGACTACCCCTGTAGACTGTGGGGGAGAGGAGGTTGCAGAAACAGGCTTTCTGTCTTATTCACTGTGGATAGTGACTGGGAGCTGGAAGGATTCAGGTATGACATCTGCTAGTCACCAGTCCGTCTGGCATGGTCCAGAAAGACACTGGCTTCCTTCTGGGAAGGCCTACAAAAAGGCCTGGCCTTTTTTGTTTCTAGACCTCCGCTTCCACCCTCCAACTGATTCCTCACCCTGGGGTGCATGGTTCCTAGCAAGCCTGCTAGAAGGAGGCAGAAATCGTAGACCAAATATTTTGACTCCTGTCTTTTCTCCTGATGGAGCTAACAAAGGCCACTCATGCTCCCTGCTCTCCCTTGAGCACTGTAAAACCGTCTGCTGTGGCAGAAGAAACAGAGCAGCGCTGAGACTGAGGAATGGGAGAGCTGAGACCAAGGCATGTTTTCATAGCTCAGGCCTGAGCTGCTATAAGCCTGGTCTGGAGTCAAGCTCCATTGCCTTACTCCCACTTCCCAATCACTGCCTCCCTTCCCCTCCCCCATTTCCAAATGGCCACAGGCAACTTCCTCTTGTTCTATTCCTTGAAGGGACCCTTTCTGTAGAGCCCAATTCCCCAGATGCCCCTCAGTACAAGCATGCTACAGGTGTGTTAGTTCATGCGTCTGGGAAACAACTGTCATACCCCAGGGGGCTACAGCCTAGGGTGGTGCCTCCTGGGAAGCAGCAAGCATGCCCCAGGTGGGTGCCAGGCTGAAAATGCTTCTCACAACAGGGGTGATTCAAAATGTCACCACCCACCAGGGAAACTGACAACAATGGGATCCCAGTGATTCAGGCTCAGGGTGTGGGCCTCAGGGAGAAGAGCTGGGGGAGGCAGGAGAGCAGAGAGGGGGCTGTCACTCAGCAGCTGCTAATTTCTATTCATTAGAACTTTACTTGAAGAGCAGAGCTGAGGTGACGCCCATGTGTGGGCTGAGTGTGGGTGGGAGGGCTAGGGAGGCAGCAGGCATGTCCCGGGTCTACTGGAGGGTGTGGTAGAGTGTAGGCTGCTGCATGAGATCCATGCTAGGGAAGAAGGCAGCAGAGCAGAGAGCAAAGTGACTCTCAGGGCTCACAGGCAATGTGTCATGTCAGCTAGGACCCTTTTCTGGGTCCCTCTTGTTGGAGGAGGGCTCTGACATGGGTGCTGGTGACACCTCCATGTCACCCACATGCTCTGTATGTGGCCATATGGAGAAGCAGTTAAGGTTAAAGGTGTTAAACAGACCCCATCATTTCCCAGTTGTGTAGCCTGGGCAGGTAACCTGTGGATAGTGACTGGGAAAAAGGTAGCCTGGGCCCTACCTTTTTATGAAACAGAGCTGATCAAACCTATGTTAGGAAGTCATAGTACAGATTAGTTTCAAAAACATCATTGGCACCGGAGGCTCTCTGAGGCCCAAGAGGGGAGCCTGAGGTTGTGGATGGAGGGGTAGGGAGGAGTTAGTTCACTTTGGGTGGGACACGCCATGCTGCACTCCACGCCAGGCTAGGTGTCACCTACTGCGTTAGTCACTCTCGGGCCGATACAGGTACCGCATCATCAGACTGTCGACCTCTTTCTTTCGCTGCTTCTCTTCCTTCTTTGACCTTCTTGGCGCTTGCCCTGTTTCCTCAATATCTGCAGTCGGGCCCCTTTTCACACTGGAGCGGCTATGGCCGGAGACCGTGGAGCCACTGGATGAGGACGAGGAGGATTCAGACTCAGACTCTGTCTTCTTTCTTCTTGATTTGGATTTCTTCTTGCTCTTCCGAGAGCGCCTTTTCCTCCGCCGCTTATGCTCTGAGGAACCTTCCGAGCTGGAGGAGCTGGAGCTGGGGCTGCTCCGTCTGCTCCTGCGCTTGCTCCGGCTTTTGCGGCCACTGCGTGACCCAGAGACATCTACGGCCGAGGCAGAGCGGCGGATGCTGGTGCCCCTTTCTGGGCAATCCAGCTGTGCACTCCGGGCACTCTGGATGCTCTTCCGGTCATCCTCAGAGTCAGGCTCCAGGCTGCTCCGGTGGAAAGGCACAGGTTTGTAGCTCAAGACCTCGTTAATGGCAGCCTCCAGGTCTGGATCCAGGTAGGAGTGGCGGCTGACTGGTCTGATGCTGGAGCCCTCAGTGACAGAGGCTGAGGATGATGCAGAGCCCCGTGGCTGGGGTGGCACAGACAGACTCCGGGCCAGTGATGGGTGGCCAAACTGTGAGTGTGCTTCACTGAGGGCCACGCTGGCTCCATCATCCCACTCATTCAGGCAGCTCTGGCCAAGGGACAGCCTGGAGTCAGGGCTCTCCTGGTCAATACCTGAGGCCCTGTTCCAGGAAGGGCTTAGGGTCCTTGACAGGCTGTCGAGCCTGGATGTGCTGCGGCGGGAGCTGGGTGAGCCTGACAGTGAAAAGCTCAGCGAGGAGCAAGCCCTGTCCTCCCCAGAGCCACGTGTGGCTGAGGAAGCCCGGCTAACTGGCGCAGAGACGGTTGAGGCTCGATCAAAGTCTGAGCCCCACCGCTTCTCCAGACCACGGCCAGTACGGCTCATTGCCCCTGAGAAGATGGAGCTACAGTCATCCTGTTCCTCACACCTCCTGCCCTGGGCCTGGTTGGGTTCCTCCCTGAGGCCCACACGGGCCTTCCTGGGGGGCCTTTCAGGGGAGGTGGCACACTCACTCAGGGTGGTGAAGAGTGAGTCCTGGTCCCCAGTGCCCCCGATGGAATCCTTCAAGGTGAGCCTCTTGCGGTAGCTGAGGGAGCTGAGGGCAGAGGGGGGTCTCTCCTCTGGCCCCTTGACCTCCTTATGGAGGCTGTTGAGAGCCGTCCTGAGTGGGATGGAAGGCCCAAGAGGAGAGACCCAGAGTAGATGAATGAGAGAGAGAGAGAGAGAGAGAGAGAAAGAGAGAGAGAGAGGGAGGGAGGTGCATTAACAAAAATAAGAACACAGGGGGAGGGAGGAAGGAGAAGAAAAACCGTACAGCCCCGGCAAAGCGGTGGCAAGAGCATCCGAGGAAATGAAGCAAAATAATTTGCGTCAGTGAAAATAGCTTCATGGAGAATGTCATGTAAATTAGACTATTGTTCTATTTCATCACTTTTCCCCCTCTAAAACGTTTAGTTCAATTTATTTCATTGTCAACTACCTGGAGCCTTGTGCCACACTGTGGTGAACGGCAGTGGGGCGGGGAAGGCAGCATTATCTGCAATAACAAAATGTTGTTTGGCCGAATAAATTAAACCAATTACAGGGGGCCGCTGGGTGCTAGTGGTGAGGGGCTGGATTTGGGGAAGGAGCTTGGGGGAGTTGGAAAAGAAGGAAGAGAGATTACTTTTTCTATTTAGCCTGCCTCCTGTCTCTGGAGAGGTGGGGAAGGGAGCAGGAAACTCTGTGTGGGAAGGGGTGCAGGGAGCAGGCCATAGCTGGCCAGTGATGGATAGGAGGTGGGAGTTCTAGCCTCTAGAAGTGGCTGTCTGTCTGATCAGAAGATTATGATTGGCTACAAAGTAGGATGAGCAAGCCCCACCTCCAAGATTGGCAGGCAAGCCTGGAGGGGTGGGCAAAGAAAAGCATAGAGGAGAGCCTAGGGAGATGATCCACAGTTAAGAGCACAGGCTGCTCTATCCAGAGGACCTGGATTCAATTCCCAGCACCCACATGACAGCTCACCACTGTCTGTAACTCCAGGTCCAGGGGATCTGACACCTTCACACCAATGCACAAATAATAAATAATAAAAAAGAAAAGCCTAGAGGAAGCGGAGAGCAAGAGGAGGAGGGCAGAAGCACAGCATGGCTCTGGGACCTGGTGTCTTTGCATTGCTGCTCTGCAAAGGACAGAGTCCAGAGCCACTGGGGCTGCCCTGAGCAGGGCTCTAGGATTCAGAGTCCCCAGTGCCCCACCCAAGTCTTGATTTCAAAGGCACCAACAGTTAGATGGTTGCTGAGCGGGTAGGTGGAATGAAATTAAACCTATACAAGAGCTCACACCCAAACAGGGAAACATTACCTGACTAAGCAGCTGGCCTTCTGTGTTCTTTCCACAGACCAGAAGAATGTACACGTAGCCTGAGGGTGGCACCTTTGGCACCAAGATACTGCCCACCCATGACTGGTGGCTGGGATGGCTTTTCCTCCCTGCTTGGGGCCAAGGCTCACCTGGAACTCTTCAAGCTGCCATCGTCAGAAGCTGCCTTCGAAGATCCCTTGTTCTTTGACAACCAAGATTTGACCCCGTCGACCCGGTCCTCCAGCTCTGAGTCCACATCGGAGTCTCCCTCACTGTTGGGGCAAGGAGCAATAAGGTAGGCAAGGCCAGGCAGCTGAGGGTCGCTTGCTGGCCAGGATGGAAAGCAAGAAGGGAAGAGGGTGCACCTTGGATGGGACTGGAATGCAGGTGGCATGCGCATCAGAGTCAGGGAGGACAAAAAGGTTAGAGAAAGCCCGCGAGGTGCCCACCCTTTCCCTCAGCAGACCACACTGTGTGACAGCCACTAAGAAGATCCTGGGAAGCATGGAGGCACCACCCGTTCCTCCAGGTATGAGTGACAGGCTATTCAGCTGGCCAACCAGATGAGAATGGGCCACCCACTTAGCAATTCTAGCCGAACGGAGCTTGGTTAAAGAAAAGTCTGTGCTGAGATGATTCAGTGACTAATAGCACTTGCCACCAAGCCTGAGTTCAATTCCTGGAAGCCATTTGGGGTTCTCTAACTTCCACACATATGCTGTAGCACAACCATATCCATGTATACACACACACACACACACACACACATATCCACACACATACATGTATATTGCTGGGCAGTGGTGGTGCACACCTTTAATCCCAGCACTTAGGAGGCAGAGGCAGATCTGGGATCTCTGTGAGTTCAAGACTAACCTGGTCTACAGAGTGAGTTCCAGGACAGCCAGAGCTACATGTCTGGAAAAACCTGAAACCTGGTCTGGAAAAACCAAAAAAACAAATAAATGTGTGTGTGTGTGTGTGTGTGTTTTCCTGGGCCCTTCAGCTCCCCTTTGAGGCCTATGTTGCTGTCTCTTGTTGACATGCCTCAGGCTGTGGCTATGGCTACCACGGTTTTCTATGTCTTCGTTATAAAAGCAGGGCTGCTACAAATGGGGCAGAAGATCAGACCCTCACATGACTTCAGGTTAACTTGAACCTGAAGGTCTCTTTAGCTGCTATGCTAGCAACATACACCTAAGCTAATGAAACACCAGCCAAATCCTAGACCTACCTTGCGGTGTGCCTGGCTTTTAGAAACAGGAAACAAAAGAGGAGGGGAGTAGCAGCCGCTTTTCCTGAGGGCCTGGCAGTGCCTTCAGGATCCAGGCAGCCCCAGAAAGTCCAGTGGACTCCGAAAGCAGGGTTCTTTCTCCAGTCTCCTCATCCCCACTCCCACCCCAGGCAGCCTCCAGCCCCTGCTCACCACTACTGCTGCTGGACAGGCTGACCCCAGAACCTGCAAGCAAGGCTCAAAGAGTCTAATTCTGGGGCTCGAGTCTTGGTGACCCGCTCATGAAGAAGTGGGGACATAGAGATGGTTTCTGAGTACAAATGCTTTGCAAATTCTGCAAGATGTCTGCTCCCTAAGTTCCCCTGCTACTGATAGGCTGAGATTTCTCCTTGATATAAATTTCCTTTCATCTGTGTCAACAGGAGTAGCCTGATCCTGAATTATGTTCTTGAATAAATAGCCACACGGGCACATGCATATATACCCAGGCATGTGCATGCAGGTACACACACAGTCACACACACACAAATACATACACACATATCAGAGGAAACCACAGTAGTTCTGGGGACCATGAGAGAGCCCAGTACATGGGAAAGGGGAACAAAAGAGGCATAGTTTCTGGGCTTCCATCAAATACAGAATTATAACAGAGACAAGGCCTGCCAATGCCCCGGGTAAACAGGAGTTTAGCAGGCAGCCCCCAAACCACTAATGCAAGCTCTGTGCCCGTCCGAGCCTGGCAGATTTACTGTGGTGCAGAGGTCCCATGGAACGCCAATACCACCTGATTTATACACCCGTGCAAAAAACCTCCCTCTATAGCTTCAGAACCTGTAATTTATCACCGCCGTTCATAACCATATTGATTGCCTTTAGAAAGGAGGTGCTGTATGCATCGCAAAATCTATGTCTACACGTTAAAAGTGTTTCTGTATAAATCTCCCTTAATACTGCACTGTTTACTGCTTTCATTAAGGTTATGGCAATAACAACTGTATCTCTAAGTAAATCGAAACATTATTTTTCTGCCCGCCTTAGCATGTTCGTTCGATAACGTGGAGCTGCTGAGGAAGGAGCCCCTCTGCCATCAGCGGAGTCTGCTTAGAATTGCACGTTTTCCTGCACCTGCTTTGAGTGCACGCTGGTTTGTGTGTGTGTGTGCTGCGTCTCTGTGTGCCCAACTGTGGTTTAGAATATGATCTTCAGTGCACATTTTATCAGCCTTCAGAGTTCCTTCTGCCCAAGGATGGTAAGATGGAACACACTAGGGACAGATTGAGGCCCAGAATATGAATTTCTTTCCCCATATTCAGAGCAGTCAGTGGGCTTGCCTACCCTCACCTGCTTTTTAGTTTCAAGAATCCAGACCATGTTCGTGTTCTCTTCCTTAAATAATCAGGCCCGTAAACAAACTCCAGGGGCAGGCAGGCTCAGGGGGCAGTTGAAATTTTAAATGGTCGGAATTAAACCTTGCGTCAAATACAATTTATGTCCAGGCTCATGTGCTATTAGTTAACTGGGAGCTGAATCACGGGGGAACAAACAAACGGAGACAGAACGGCAGGGGATATTAATTATGTGTGACAACCGGGCTCCAGCGGCCCTCTATCACTGTTACACACTATTACATTTATCATTAGCTCTCCCGGACTCCTGTGCACGGCCACCAGCCCATCCTGGCCAGGGGAGGAGGTCTGCCAGGCAGGAATGCAGTCCTATGCTGAGAAAACAACCTCCAAAGCAAGCCTGTGGAACTTGACAGAGGATCAGCCAATCTGCCTCCAGGCCTTGCACATCCACACCACTTTCCAGCCATCCCCCCCCCCCAGAAAGAGGGAACAGAAGGGCAGATGTCCTAGGCCTCCCGCCTGCCTCCTGACAGACATACCACCACAGATATATTTCTCCTACCACCACCAAGACCACCACTACTGCCTGAGGTGCCCCCTTGGGAGCAAAGCAAACACAACCTGCTGTTTCCTTTCCCTGCCAAGATCAGCCGCCTGAATGCTTTATCCAAACAGGCAGCTGTGAGATGCCCCTCACCCTCAACCCTCGTCTGCCTAAGGAAGGTGACAGACCTTAAACACAAAACAGACCCTTTCCTTGCAGGCAGCTTGGGTTCCAAGAGCCCAAGAATGTATGTAGACAGAGTTACCCTGGAACACTAGATAGTGCCAGGGTGATGGCCATACTTGGTTCCTAGAGAGGGGAGGCTGGGACTTTTAGCTAGGCAGATGAAGACTCCTGGCCTAGGAGGGTCAGTTTCGCCTTTTAGGAAGACACTTCACAGCCAGACAATTCTTCCATTCCAGCCTAAGGACAGTCAGTGGTGTTAGCATTAGAGACCAGCCAGAGAGAGTGTGAGACTGTGTCTGCGTGCAGCATGCAGCAGGGTCCCCTGGCAGGAAGCCCTGTGTTAGGGAGGGTTAGACACCCAAGGGGAGAGGCAAAGAGCACATGGCTCTGGTCCTCACAGTTTATTCTTTCTTTTCTGATATTTTGTCACCATGTCCTGCAAACTGGAAAAAGAAAGAAAACGGTGGGCAAAGGGACCAGAAGAAGCAGATGGGGGCGGGGAATCTACGGACAAACAGGAGGACCCTCATCCACACTTCGTTCTTCACTAAATGACAGCTCTGGCTGGTTGAGATCAGGCAGAATTGAGTAACAGTATCCTCAGAACTAAGCTTGATCCACTGCCAGTGCTCACCCTAAGGGAGCAAGCTTCCTGGGCCACCCTGCCCTGCCCATATGGTAGGACCTGACCCTGAGGCAAGAAGTGGGGAGCTCTGGGATCTACTGAGGTCCCAGCCCCACCCCCACACTGCTGATACTCTGGATCTGTGACTTTCTCCTCAGCCTAGGACTACAAATCTCTCTCATTCTCCAAAACCATTCCCTGGGTGGGTTTTATGCGAGAAAATCTCTAGTACAGTAACAAGACACCACAGCCCTTAAATCTCTGCTCTCCCCAGAGTGGAGCAGGTGCCTTCGGAAATGCAGCTAAACGGGGGAATAACTCAAGGGGAGCAGGCAGCACCAGAGCCCAGATTTTGGAAGGCCTGGGAAGAAGAGGAGAGCCCCTAACCCCCAGCACCCTCAGCCGCTTCCATCTGGGTCCAGTAATGGGAGGCTGATGACTGGTAGCTTAGCTATGAGTGACCACGGTTGCAGCTGTCACCTGGGGCCCTATTCCACTGTTCAAGCGGGCCTCCGCCCCACCAGAAATGCCGTAGACTCCATCTTTTTTTACCTGTTGATAAGGTCCTCATTCTCATCGCTCTCCATCTCATCCTCAATGGCAGCTTGCAAGTCCCCAATGCGCTTGAATGCCAGCTTGAGGTCAGCCTGCAGGCTTTGGTTAGCGGCTTCCAGACTCTCCAGGTCCATCTCCTAGGAGGGGGGGTCTAGTGTACGGGAGGGCCACACTGTCTCCTAGCATCTCTGAAGGAGACTGCAGCAAGTTACTCGTTGCCAGGCAGGGGCTACCCTGGTTGCTACTTGAAGTCTCCAAAGGCTTCTCTATTCAAGGGCTACTAGGCTACTAGGTGGTGGCCTTCACCTGATGGAGACTTCTGAGGCCACCCTTGACTCTCTTGCCTATCCTCAGGACTGAACTCTCCCTCACCAAAACCCAGGGTAAGGTGAGAGGATACCTAACAGAACTTGGGAACTGAAATGCCCCCCGCAGCCCAGGGTGAGGTGGGCATTTACTTAGCAGGACCTGGGGAAGGGGGTCTCCAGCTTGGGACCCACGAGGAGCAGAACATTACCAGCTCATGCTTCTTGCGGCTGGCCTCTGCTTCCTTCCTGGCAAGTTCACCCATCTCCTCCTTAGTGTCCCGGAGCTGTCGCTGGAGCCTCTTGTTCTGCTCCTTCTCACGGTTCTCAGCTGCAGCGCGCTGGTCCCGTTCCTCAGTCAGTTTCTCCATGTTCTCCTTGAGTCGATTGGCCAGGCCCTGGGTGAGCAGGTTGAGAAGAAATAGCAGGTATGCTGTCAGCCAGGCAGAGAGGCTATTGGCAGGAAGCCTGGCCAAGCTCTCTGGTCCCACTACTCAGCCATGGCTAAGAGATGCACATGTGAGTTTACTTTTAACTTCTTCCTTCCCTTACCCCATCCTTTTTTGTCTTCCCGTGTGTGGGAGCACACGTGTATAGGCCAGAAGTCAACCTGGACTATTCCTTAGGTAATCCATCTTTTCCTTTGAGACATGGTCCCCTCTTGTGACCTAGAGCTCACCAATTACGCTGAGCTCACCAATTAGGCTGCCTAGCCAGGTGGCTGGCCAGCAAACCCTAGTGAGCCTCCTGACTTTGTTCGCCAGTGCGAGGATTACAAGCAAGGGCACTACACCTGACTTTTTTTAAATTTATTTTTATTTTATGTGCATTTGGGTTTTGCCTGCATGTATGTCTATGTGAAGGTATTGTAGCCCTTGGAACTGGAATTACAGATAGTTGTGAGCTGCCATGTGAGTGCTGGGAGTTGAACTCAGGTCCATGAAGCCATCTCTCCAGCCCCCTATACCTGGCTTTCTATGAAGGTGCTGAGTGAACTCAGGTCCTTATGTGTGCAGGGTAAGCACTCTACCCCTGAGCTTCACTGCCTGTTAAAGGGAAAGATGATGCCTGTGTCCAGGGGTCTTGGGAGGACTAAGTAATGAGAAAGCAATCTGAAAGGAGAAGGGTTGTGGTTCTTCTTATTACTGCAGAGACTCAGGCAGGCCCTGGGCAGAGGCTGGCCTGTCATATAAGTGTCTCCACGGACATCAGGGATTTTTCGAAGATGCTGAGCTCGGAGGCAACAGCCAGTGTTCAGAGGTGACTGGCTCCACTGTGCATGCCTAAATAGGAGATGCAGGCAGAGTGATCTCTCTTGGCCTCATGAATCCGTCTCCCTCAGAAACATGGACATGTTTCCCCTGCCAGGCAGGAGGGTCCTAAGCAGGAAATGATTGGAGTGGAGGCCGGGGATGAGGGAGGATGGAGCCAGTGTCCAGTGTCGTCCTCCTACTGACTACCCCAGCCTGGTGTGCAAAGGGACAGGCCCAGGCTACAGGGTCATTCGGGTTGTCTCCACCACAACATTGCCCTTCTGAGTCTGAGGGGAGGGATCTCAGCCTGAGACAAGAGTGAGGCGACAAGTGCATGAGGCAGAGCCTTCATTGACAACCAGTGGCTTCTCCGGCCCCAGCAGCCATATGAACCCTTTCCCGTGTGTGATGGTGGGACTGAAACGTGACCCACTGCCCTGGAGTCCTGGGGGCAGAACATAAGCTATTAAGCTCTGTCTGGCTCTCCATTTTGGGAGTTTTGTCCATACACCTTTCCTGTGTCTAGGCTGGTAATGCCCTTGGTTGCTCACCCACTTCTCCCTCTCTCCTACAGCCTGCTCTGCGGACAGAGGGACTGATAGGGAAGGAGCAACAGAGAAGTTGCCCATTCGCCACAACGAGCATGTTCCCAGGCAGGCCTGAGGATGTTTGGACATGATGTCCATAGCTTCAAGACAAGGCTATAAGGGAACACTCCAACTGGGTTCTGACACCTCTCACACAGGGAGGGCTGAAGCATACTGGTTACAGGAGACCAGAGGTGGAGTATGGAGAGGCCATTGTGGGGAAGGAGGAAACAAAGCAAGAAGAAAAGAGGTTAACCGAAAGGGGGAAGGGAAAAAAAAAAGAGAAAGGGGGTGAGGAAAGAAATGAAGACATGGGAAGAGAGTAAGAAAGAGGCAGAATGGTGTTGGGGGAGAAGGAAAGAGGGAGAACAGAGCTGGAAAGGGTGGCAAGATGTGGGGGGAGGGCGTAAAAAGCAAGGGAGAAGAAGAAAGAGCCACGAGAGGAGAACAGACTTCAGCCTTAGAGCAGTGGTTCCATCCGCTGCATATTTATGACCCTACCAGAGAGTGAGTGAGGGGGACAGGAGGGGGAGCTCGTGGCAGAGGAAAATATGAAGACGAAAAGCTAAGCTGCTCTGGTCCCTTGGCAGAAAGCAAGCACGGATACAGAATGTAAAATAGGCAGGCTCTGCGGGGGCCCAGAGAGCTGGCCAGGCAGGCGGGAGAGGAGCTCCCCCCCTGTCAGCTGGCCTGGCAGCTTGGCAGAGGACTCTGAGGAGTGTCCCTGGTTTGCACAGCCCTTCAGAGCATGCGTGGCTCCAGCCGCTAGGGCAGCTTTGCTTGGCTTGCAGTGAAGCACACATAGCTGAACCCACCTCCAGACGCTTTGCTTGGGTCTTTTCGAACTCCAGGCGTGTTTCCAGCTCCCTGATCTTCGCTTCCTGCCTGCTGACAAGAGACTTGTCCACCATGGACTGCTCTAGGAACTCCACCTGGCTCTGCAGGGCTTGAAGCTAGGATGGAGGGAGCAAGGGAAGAATGAACTAAATCCAGAACGAACAGGGACGGTGGTGGCAAGTCTGGGATAGCCAACATCACTATGGTGACTAGAAGGCTGAGGGAGGGAGCAGTGCACAGAGGAGGGCACGAGGAGTCCCCCATCCACCCACCCCCAACAAAGGTCTCCCCTACTTGCCCCTGCACTTGGCACTGATATTGCCCTGCTGAGAGGCCGGAGCGTGTTAAGGACCAGAGAGGGAAGAGAAATGTGAGGTAAGGCAGCTGAAGCCAAAACATCTACCATGGTGATGTGCGCCAAGCCTAGCTCTTCCTGTCTGTTCACACTGCTCCCCGTTCATATGCTCTATGGCTTACTGATGGTTGAGAGAAACACCCTCCATACTAGATCAAGGCTTCATCCCCAAGGAACTTGAACGCTCACTCCCAAGGGAGCCCATGGTACCCACCTTCTCTTGTAGCTCTTGCTTCTCCTTGTTAGATTCTTCTAGCTGAGCCTGGAGATCATTCATCTGTGCCATGTCCCGGGAGGCCTTTGACGGGAGGAGAACAATGGGGAAAAGGTCCTCCAAACAGAAATTCAGCCCCTATCCATTGAGGGCCAGGGCACCTAGACTCACAAGCTATGTTTTTCCAAAGTGTCTAGAGCCAGGTGTGGTGGCACACACCTTTAACCCAGCACTTGGGAGGCAGAGGCAGGCAGATTTCTGTGAGTTCAAAGGCAGCCTGATCTACAGAGTAAGTTTCAGGACAGCCAGGGATACATATCTCAGGGGGAAAAAAGCGTCTAGCTGGAGATCTACAAGGGGGCCCAGAGGATAGTAACTATGATGTCATTCCTGGCGGGGTACCTGGGCCACAGCTGCCTTGTGCTTCTTCATCAGCTCATTCATGTCCTCCTGATCCTCTTCCAACCGGTTCTGGATCTCATTTTTCTCACGCTGAAGGCGACTCAGTTGCTCCTCCAACTGGACAAAGGCAGGGCAGATCAGAGGGGATCAGGCCTGTATCTTCAGGGCCCTGGGGTGGCAAGTCCAAACCTAGCCCACCCAATGCCACCTCTCCTAGGGTGATAGTAGGGTAGGGACATGATGACATGTTGGAAAGGGCTCCAGAACCAGCAAAGGGATCTGATGGGTTCTGGGCAGGAAGATGGGGGGCAGGCAGATCCTGGGCTTTAGATGCTAAATGGCAGCTGCTTTCTGGCAGCTCTCAAGGCTAATAAAAAAGTAGAAATTCTGCCTTTAACAAATGACCCATCGTCCTGGTACATCAGCCTGACTGGCATGTACTCTGCCCACAGCAGGCCTCAGGGAAGAACCTTTCAGGCTGGTGAAATTCTCCCATTTGGATTTTGTTTGCCCTGGGGATAGCCCACTCTTGGGTCACCCAGCTCTTCCAGCCTTGGGGGAGGGGAAAAGACAGGTACCAGCAGTTTCAGGAAATGAATGAATCTATTAGCCTGTAATTCTGAACCAAAATGACTGCCTTGGTGCCTTCTCTGCCCCATCCATCTTGTTACTAGGCTGTGGGGAGCTGGGGGAAGCCTCCGCCAAGAAATTTATTAACTCAGATTTAAATAAAATGGTAATTTTATAACAGCCTTTTCTAACACAATTAAGGAATTGGAATTACTCACCTGGAACCTGCTGAAGAGCACAAATGTCACAAGATAAATCAAGCCTGTGAGATTGGCATCTCTCAGCAGCAGGGAGACCAACTAGGGGCCATGAAGCCAACAGCCAAACTCAGCCTCCTCCCCCTGCCCCACTCCTGGCTTGAGAAGGTATGGGTGCTGGCCACATCCCAGGAGTGAATACTGAGCCAGTGACTGGGCCGTGGGAGAGGTGGGGAATTAAAAGGGAGGCATTAAATAAAAGCTCTAATTAGCTGCCGGCTTGGGCTCGTCAGTGGGCTGGGCAGGGGAGGGAAAGGAAGCCCGGCCATCCTATCCTCTTATCGGTGCTTCTGCTAATCTCCAGGCACCTGTTTACATCCCTCAGCCACATTAGCTGCCTTTATTTATGGTTCCAGGGCCTGTGGCCAAGCTCCCAGAGGCAGGTGGTTAAACAGGGAGATGTGCACCCAAGCTGCCAGCCCTCCCTCCTCTCAAGACTGCTCTGAGTGGGGGGAAAGCAGAGGATGTGGGTAGGGGGGTACTCTGTCCTGCAGGCATGAGAGGACCTGTGTGGATCACGGTTCGGCTCTCCCTCAGTCCCCAGCCCTGCCCTGTGAGCCCTGCCCCTCACCGCTGTCTTGGCTTTGGCGATGTCATCAATCTGTAAGTGCAGATCCTCCATCTCCACCTCCATCGCCTTCCGTGCTTTTACAGCTGCTGCACAGGTGAACTCTGACTCTTCCAGCTGTGCACAGAGACACCCCCAGCCAGGAGATAAACATCAGCCATGCTCTGGGGCACAAGGACTGTTCAGGGCACTGGCTCACAGGGGAGAAGGGGTCCAGACACTCTCCCTGTCCTCCTCTGCCACCTCCTCCCGCTTCTTGCTCCTCCTCTTTCTTCATGAATGCAGAGCCCATCCACACCACCCTAGGGCTTGGCAGTCATGCTGCAGGGCAGACATAGCCCCTGAGGAATCTGACTGCTATGGGTGGCTTCCTCCCCATATTCCAGCCATCTTCCTTCTCAAGGATTTAAGAGCCAGCAAGACAAACAAGCTGTGGAGAAGATAACTGAACAAATGAGCTTCTTGGCTGCCCCTGGAACCAGTGGATTCAACTGAGCACAGGTACCTGGTTCTTTAGCTGGGCAATCTCCCTCTTGCTGGGGGCGTTGTTCTTTAAGTGGTCCAGCATGATCTGGGCATCTGCCAACAGTGCCTTGGTACGCTTCAGGTCTTTCCGCAACCGCTTCTCTGATTCAAAGTCCCGCTGGTTCACCTGGGGGACACCATCCGGAAAGGCACTGAGCTCCACCATGGGACTTCCTTGAGTCCTTCCCAAGCTAACTGCTAATCTTGCCTGCAAGCTGACTGCTAATCTTGCCATTTTCACATTCTCCAAAATGAGCAAGGATGCTCTCCTGGGCATGCCAGGATCATGATGGCTAGCGAGAAAGGCCTGGGTGATGGATGATACCCTCATCAACCCCTGTAATATGGTACCTGCTGCAGAGTACCACGGCATGCCCGGTTTTCTGTCCTCAAGAGCCCCACCCAGTCTTAGGCCGGTGAAGCAGGTAGCTGTGGGGGTCCCCATGTACCTGGTCACTGAGTGTGGAGAGCTTGCCCTCCAGCTCCCGCTTCTCCCGCAGTGCCTTCTGCTTGTCTTCATACTCCTCCTCAAGCTGCACTTCCATCTGCTTTAGCTGTGGGGTCGTGGGGACAGAGGCTGTTGTTCTTTTGTCCATCGTGAGCAGGGACAATAGTCCCTTCCCATGCTGAGTGTCCCCTCCCAGAACAATGGAGCAGGACTGAGTGTGGATGACCCAAAGAGGTGCAAGTGCTGGAGGGGACATCAGGTCACAAGCAGCTACTACAGCCACAGTAGACTTCACACAGAGTGAGGAGGCGGGGGATCGTCCAGCTAGGCTGGCGGACCACAGGCGACCCCCGGGAAGCACCGGACCAAGCTTTCCCACAGACTGAAGGGCTCATCCCAGCCAGGCCTGAGTCCTAAGAGGGGAAATGCTGGTCCAAAATAGCAGTAGAATACAGGGGGATAATGTGGAAAAACAAAACCCCTCACTTTAAAGCAATGATAAAGAACAGGTCCTTACACCAGCCTAGAAGAGCCCAGACGGCCCAGTTGCCATACCTTTTTCTGACATGACTGCCGGGCCTCCTCTACCTCTTCATCCCGACTCTCCATCTCCTTGGAATGGGTCTGTCTCATCCTCTCCATCTCCATCTCCAGACGCAGCTTGGCCTGTGGGTTGGAAGTCAGGACTGGGTTCCTTTCCCCAAAGTGCAGCTCTCCCATGTTCAGGAGCACAGGCTCTCCATCACAGTTCTCTTTGCCCGCTCACTCTTTGCCCTGGCATCCAGCTTCTTCAGGGAAGCTGTAGTGTGCCTTCTTACTGAACTGACTTGGCTGTTTAGTTGCTTGCTTGGTTGGCTCCTGGCCCTCTGGTTGCATTATCTTCCCATTCTTTCCTCACTAGATCCAGCCCAGATCTGCTTTTGGGAAAGGCTGTATGGCAACGTAACTATCTGTGCATTGTGGCTGGCACAGACCAAGTACTCACACGAATGAGTGATTGAGAGAATGAATGAATGTAGACCTTGACCTTTCCTCCCCGGTGCCCTGTGTTAATGGTGAGGGTGGCAGTATTTCCTGCTGTACCTTGTCCCTCCCTTGGCCAACCCTCTGGTACCTGCTCCAGCATCTGTATGCTTCCCGCCTGTTCATCAAGCTCCTCTTCCTGATCCTTGACCTTGGCCTCCAAGTCCCGGAGCTGCTTCTTGACCTTGGCCAGAGAAGCCTCATCCTTGGACTCTTGAGAAGAAATGTCCTGGAGCTCAGCCTCTAAGGAGACGACCTTCTGGGTAAACCCGGCGATATCCATGTCCTTTTCCTAGAGGGCAAAGGAAGGTGAGGTTGGCACAGGGTTTCCCCAAGCGGTGGGGGAGCTGGAGCTGAAAGAGGGTCAGCCCTGGTACCTCCAACTGCTGCTTCAAGCTGAAAGCCTCAGCCAGGAGCATGTCCTTCTCCCGCTGGAGCTTCTCCCTCTGCAACTTCTCCCGCTGGGTCTCCTCCTGTGCCTGAGAAAGCTCATTGTCAAACCTGTAGGGAAGCACGATGGCCTCATTAGAAAAGGACAGTCTAGTGCTCCAGCACCCAGCAAGAGGTACCACAGATGAGCAAGACACCAACAGCGCTGGAGTGGGGGATGGGAGGGACCCTGGTGACACTGGAATTCAAGAAATAGAGGTCAGACTACTGAGGCACCAGAGGAACAATGCTTCATCAAGTGTGCCTAAGAAGGTCCCACACACCGCCTCTGGGAAAGGGGCAGGCAAGTCTCTACATTCTCCAATGGATGAAAGAAGAAGGTGTCAGGGTGACAACAGAGTGGCATCAGGACGAGTAGAGATGTTGTTCTCTTTGGACCATTCACCCTATGCTCAACTCAGCAACTACAGGCACAGCTGCTGGCTTCTAACCGCCTCTGGCATCTATCTCCGGTGTCAGTACCACCCAACCCGGCCGTTCTGGAGTCACCAGCAGGGCACTATGCTGGGCCACGCAGCATTCCTGCCAGGCCCAGCCAGCAATGTGCTCTAAGAGGCACTCGCAGGAGCCACCTCCTTTACTCTTCTACTTCCCAGCCTTCCAATTCCCGTCCAGTGACTCTAAATCAGGGAGCAAATTGCTGAAATCCCTCTTAGCCCTTCCCTGCATAAGTAATCAGGTTCCTGTGGAAACTCCATAGCACCCCTCCCTAGCCCACAGCAGAAAAAGAGGAGGAAAACCCTGGGCAGCCGAAACCTAATAAGTCACCCAGCGGGAAGCACAGCAACATGGTAACTAGGCCAAGCTGGCATGATTATGGGGTGCTCATGAAGAAGGGGTTCCTGTTAACAGTGCCATCTTTAGGTTTAGATAGAGTGGGGTTAAAGGATGGGAGAAGCAGACTGCTTGGTTGTTCCGGGAGAGATAAAAAAAAAAAATATCTTCTGAACCACCTTGTTCTCCTCAGAGTAACAGGAAGCAGTTAGCAAGGTGACAAGGTGATGGGGGAGCTGGGGACACGTAAGGTGCATACTGGGAAGAGAGGGAGCTCTGTTCTGCCTGTCTCCCTTCCAGGGTCTTGGGGTGAGGTTACCCTTCACAAAGGTAATTGGTACCTGTACTGGAAGCTGGCAGAGGAGAACCAGGCATCGTTCCTGCCCCCTGGGGCACCCCAATGTTCCCAGGGCGTGCGGGCTCCTCACGCTGTTAATGAAGGCGTCCCATTCCCATTCCCAGTCAGGGAAATTAATTTAGATTGGATTTTCTCCTGTGAGGGCTGCCCCCCTCCTTTGCGTCATTACCATAATGAGATGGAAGTGGCACGGTAGTTTAACGACATTAGTCAGGAGAGTGTGTTTGTGGGGTGAAGGCAAGTGAAAGCCACTCAGGCAGAGCGGGGGTGAGGGGCACAAGGGGGCAGGGCAGGGACCTAGTGGTTCTGGACTTGGCTGAAGCCTGTCCTTTCTGGTTTGGGACAGGTGACAGGTACTGTGAACAGAGGCTGGAATGGACTTCCCAGTAGCCATGTCCTGGATCCTCCTGGGAGACCACAAGTGAGCCTGTTTCATGTGCCAGCACAAATGGCCTTGCAGATAAGGCTTTCGGCCAAGTGCTGGTCCTGCGTCTCAAAGGTTGTGAGGGTACAAGGCAGGGCCACCCACCTCCTCTGCTTCTTCTCCAGCTCATGGTTTCGGACCTGCTGGCCCTCCAGGTGCAGCTTGGTGTCCTGCAACTCAGCTGTGAGTCGCTGGCACTTCTTCTTGAGCTGCTGCAGTGCCCGCTGGCTCTCGTCACTATCTGCTTGCAGGTCCCCAAGCTAGAGGTGGAGAACGGGCGCATGGTCAGCAGCCACCATGGGTTCAGAAGCGGAGGCAAGATCAGTGATATCTTCAGATATCAGTGATGCCCTGAGGGGAGGTCCTAGCTGTCCCTTCAGGACTGGCTGACACACCACTTCCCCTGTTCCTCTCTGGGTCTGCCTGCCTCTGGTGACGACAGGCCTCAGTTCCCTGGCCAGCCTCACCCGTCTCTCTAGCTGCCTCCTGCTTTGCTGCTCCACTTCCATCTTGTCTTCCAACTCCTGCTGGAGCCGCTTCTTGGTGAAGTCCACCTCCCGAACAGCTCGCTCGTACTTCAGCCGCCACTCTCCCCCTGCAGAGAAGGGGGAGACCGCTCCATTCAGAGTTGCTGAGGGTCCCCAGAAAGGGGCAGGGGACAGTCTAGAGAGGGTGACAAGGGGAACTTGTGCTAACTACTCCCTAGAGGCTGCCAAACTCATGGCCCTTGTCATTACCACAGCGATTTAACCTGGTTATTTTCAGCACCTTGACATTATGGTTTTGAGGTTTTTGTTTGTTTTTTGAGACAAGATCTCAGGCTGTCCTTGAGTTTATTATGTAGTTGGTGACCTTGAACTTTGGTCACCTGGGGTTACAAGCATGAATCACCATGCCTGGTTTTAGCAACTCTACTTTCTCATCCATTTACTGTATTTTAGTATTAAAACGGCTCACAGAAGGGAGACAAGCCTGGACAGGGTGTGTGATTACCCAGGGAAGGGCATCAGGGCTTGCCATTCAGGCCCGCCTACCTCCTCCACTTGGGACTCACCTGCATCGTCGTCATCCACTTCCCCGTTGATCTCAGCTGCCCGAATGAGCCTGGCCTCCATCACCTCCATTTCCATAACTTCCATTTGCTTCTTCAGTGCATCATACTGGGTCTGAAGGCAACTGCTTGTTAGCCTTGCAGGCCTTCCCCTTGCCTGTCCTGCCCAATGTCCTGAACCACACAGGCCACACGCTTACCCCAGGCAGACAGAGATGTCGAGCTAGTAGAGGAGGTGCCAAGTGGCTTTGGGGAAGCCGAGTGTGGCAGTCACTAGCCTGCTGTCTTCACCCTGGCCCTGCTCTCACCTGTAGCTCTTTCATTTCCTTCTCAGCTCGGAGCCTCTCAGCTGTCTCTGCATCCAGCAGCTGGGAGGCGGACTCTCCTGTGTTCCGCTCGTCAGTCAGCTCCGATGTCAGCTCTGAGATCTGGGGTTGGAGGGGGGTGTCACCAGTTGAAGTTACTGTCTCACTCAGCCAGAACACCAGGGTTCATGGGTCAGGGCACTTTGGGACAGTGGGCCAGTCTGTCTGGTGACTGGAGTCACCCACCCGGGACTCCAGCCGGTCACTGTTGAACCGAAGCTCATTCCGTTCTTTCTCCACCTTCTCAAGCTTGCTGCGCAGCTGCTGGATCTCCTCCTGCGGGAAGCAAGGAGACAAAATGAGGCTGAGGCACCAAGAGGGGTGAGGACCCCAGGTCTGTCCCCTGAGGACTCCCTATCAGGACTCCTAACTCCCAGACTCCCCTCCATAAACAGCAGATGCCCATGATTTTATCCTAAGAAGCTACCGAGGGCCCATTCTGCACTCCAGAGGGATAGATATGTGCTTGATGGGCATAGTTCAAAGACACCAGTCCTTCCAACTAATCCTAAAAGCACCTTAATCCAAGACAAGCCAGCAAGACCCTTGTGTACATGGAGCCCCTCCCAGGACCCAGCCTGCCAGGAAGTCACGCACGTCTTTGTTGCGAATCTGTTCTTCTGACAGCTGAACTTGGATGAGGGGCCGCACAGTGGTGAAAAGCTTCCACCAGGGCCAGTCCTTCACCCCTTTGTTCTTCTTGATGTTCTTCTGCACACAGCGAATGGCCAGGTCCTGGATCTGCAGTTGGGGTTGTCACATGATTGACCTCCTGCTTGCTCCCTTGGACAAGTCACTGCCCACCAGCAGCACAACCACATCAGCTCCCTAGACCCTTCTCATGCCCCACCCCTCAGAGGGTGGGCAGCCCCAGGAGGGAGCAGTGCATGGGGCACTTGTGTCCCACTGTCATTAGGAATAATTTCATCTGCTTTATTTGCTGCCTGATTATTTCCAGCACCCTGGCCTAGCTGTGCTATAAAACCTAATCTTGCTGAAACACAAGAGGCGGCAGTGCTGGCTGTTTTATGGACTTGCTAATAAGAAAAGGAGTCGCTGACACAGCTCCTTAATCTTCATAGAGCGGTCCATGAACCAGAGCCCACCTTTGCCTGGGCCCTGCTTCCCGCCCCCACTCCCACAACACAGCCCCCTGGCCAGGGCACATGCCCATGCTGCTGGGCACTCAAGCATGCTTCCCACTCCCGGCACTCTGGCCCAGGCATGGTGCTCTTGGGAGATTTCCACCTCCTTCCCAGATGATGATAACTGCTTGGCCTCTCCAGCATGTATCCTGCATGCCCCCCCCCACTGGTACTCTGTGTGCCATCTAGGCTGGGGTGTCCCTAGAGCAGCACCTTTCTCTTCTTGAAATGCTGGCGGGCGACATAGCCCCTGCATGCCGCTTGGAACAGGGTCAGGTGCCTGCTGGTTTGCTCATCTCGCTGCTCTTCCAGTCGTGCCAACGTGCCTGCCCGGAAGAACACCTGTTGGAGAAGCAGCCTGGTAAAAGTCGGAGATTGAACTGGGGCAGCAAAGAGAGAGAAACAGGCAGCTGGCACAGGGAGCCAGCAGGCTAAGGAGTATGGACCCTGGTTCAGGAAAAGCCTGAAAATCCACTTGCCCAGGGGTGGAGGGGAGGAGCCCTAGCATGGCCGCTGGGGATGGGCCAGGCCCAGGTGGAAGGCTTCTGGGTCTGGAGAGGTGAGGTGGGAAGTCTAACTTCAAAGGAGAAATGACAGCAGCACAAGGGAAGAGGAGATACCTGGGGCCAAGAGGAACAGGAAGCACTCACTGGCCAAACAAGGAGGGGAGGTCCTTCAGTTAGAGCTGTGATACTGTCACTATGCCTGGTGCCATGGCCCACTACAGGGCCTGAGCACAGCTCCAGCCATCTGGGCTCAGGTGGAGAGTGAGATGGTGTCTGGGTGGGAGAGAACCTAAGAAGCTGTCTATGGGGGAAGACTAGAGTGGAGGGGGCGAGGCTTCTGCCCTTCTGCCCACCTTCTCAGCTTCATTCCAGTTACCTCCTCTTTCATGCCAGGGCTCCACCCCTACCCCCATGTTTCACACTCTCATGAAGAAGCTGGTGAGGTGGGCGTGAATCAGCCCCAGCAAGAGACCTGTCATACAGGTTTGGGGGCTGGAAGACAGATGTGTGGGAAACCTGCTGGGCACCCTACACCCAGCTGTTCCTCTCATTCTTTGCTGTCCTGTGTTGGCTTTGTAAGAGACATGGAGCAGGGTGATGGTGACTCTGGTGTCCTTGAGAAGCAAAGGAGCACAAGGTATATAACCACCCTTACCTGATACAGAGCACACACACACACACAAATCTCCTTGCTAGGGCCAGTGAGATGGCTAAGCTGCCAAGCTTGCCACCCTGAGTTTGATCCCCAAGATGCACATGGTAGAAGGAGAGAACTCACTGCCTCCAGTTATCCTGACCACCACATGTGTACTATGGCATGCACACATCCATAAATTAAGAAACAAACAGGTAAATAAATAAATGTGATTTATCCTTAAAAAGAAAGACAGTTTGGAGAGATGGCTCAGCAGTTAAGAGCACTACCGCTCTTCAGGAAGACCTGAGCTTGGTTCGGAGCACCCATATCATCAGCACAACTGCTGTAACTCCAGAGCCAGGGTATCTGACACCCTCTTCTGGTCTCTGAGAGCACGTTGGCAGACACACACAGGCATAACCACATGTAGGCAATATATCTTAAGAAAGAAAGAAAATAAAATTCCTTTTTGTGGGACAGAGATGGGAAATCAAGAAGAACACAGGTAATATATATAGTTATAGTCCTGATAGGGGAGGATCCCAGAGTCCCCTTCAGGGAAGAAGTAGGGAGGGAGCCCAAACCCGATGAGAACACTGCATCTGGTCACGTCACAGAAGCCTCATCCTCTGAGACTAATTTTGGAAAAAAAAAAAAATCCAGCTCAGTCCTTGTGATACTGCTCCAAATCCTACAAACTGGCAAAGTGGGGTTTTCCATGTATCTGAAGTCTGACTCACACCTCAGTTTCCAGTTTCCAGTAATATATAGGTGGGACACTAAGGGACAACCAGTTTATTCCCAGGTCAAGCAAATATGCTTGGTTAGCAAACAGGGAAGCAGGGGAATACTGGCACAGAGAGACAGAATGGCTCGGAAACACAATGAGAGAGAGTGATCTAGGCCAGGCGGTGGTGGCGCATGCCTTCAATCCAGCACTCAGGAGGCAGAGGCAAGAGGATCACTGTGTTCAAGGCTAGCCTGGTCTATACAGTGAAGTCCAAGACAGCCAGAGCTATGTAACGAGACACTGTCTCAAAAAACCAGACACACACACACACACACACACACACACACACACACACACAAGAATGGTCTAAAGGCTACAGATACAAGTCTCAAACCTCTTGAACATATGTAGAATTGAGTCCTTTTGAGGGGAGCTTACAAGATGGCTCACCCTGCTAAATGATTGTTACACAGGCAAAAGGACCTGAGTTCAGATCACCCAGCAACCACATAAAAGCCAGGTGTGGTCCCAGTTGTCTGTAATCCTAGTACTGGGGACTGGTAGGGGGCAGAGAGAGGAAGTCCTGTAGCTTGCATGCTAGCCAGTCTGGTCAGTCAGTGAGTTCCAACTCAGTAAGAGACCCTGTCTGAAAAATAAGGTGGAGGGGTCTGATGAGGTGGCTCAGTGAATTGGGTCACTTGCCACTAAACCTGAGGACCTGAGTTTGAACCACAGCACCCACGTGGCAGAAGGGAGTAACAAACTTCTGCAGGTTGTCTTGACACAAGGGTGCTCATAATACCCACCCCTACTCCCTCTCTAAATAAATAAATGTAACAAAAATAATAATAATAAATAAGGCAGACAACAATGCAGGAAGATACTAGATTCAATCCCTGGCCTCTATGCGACAGAGTTCACTACAAGTACATATGTGTGAACACACATACAGAAAAAAAAATTTGGGATCCTTTTGAGTAGAGATGAAAGACTATGGTCATCTCCTTCTCAAGTTCCCATTAATGCAAACTTTACAGCGTCAGGAGGCTCTCAGACCCCAGGCTCTTCACCTGACCTTTCAGGGCCCAGTGGCCTCCACTGAAGTATTATGAACACCCAGTCCTTGCTCACCAGCCAGTGCTAAGTAGTCTGCAAAGCTAAAGCAAACATCCAACCTTGCCCCCTTTCCCCGAGTACCAGGAGGCCCCAGCTGGGCACCTGGGAGGAATCAGGACAGCTGAGGGTCTAAGATGTGGCCAGAAGAAGACCAACCTGTACAGGCCTGTTCCTGCCTGAGATGTGTCTGGGAACCTAGGAACTGGCTTAGAGAGCCACTCCCAGTACCAGTCAGCAGCAGTCCAGCCTGCTAAAGGGGTAGGAGCTTACAGAAAGGCCTGGGTGTGAACTAGCCACTGAGAAGCTAAAGGAATGGTTTTGGCTGCAGGCAGCCCAGCTGGCTGCCTCTGAGTCTCAGAAAAGGGATGTGTGCGCGCGCCGTGTGTGTGTGTGTGTGTGTGTGTGTGTGTGTGTGTGTGTGTGTGCGTGCTGGAGGGTGACCAGAGAGAAAGGAGGGGAGCCTGATGTCATAGACAAAGACCAGAGCAGAAAAATGACACCAAAGGGGTGGGAACAAACACTGAATAAGGAGAGAAAGAAAAAACGACCAGAAACCAAAAAAAGGGCAGAAGGGACTTTGAGGACCCAAGGGAAAAAGAGAAAGCCAAGGACATGAGAGACTGAGATGATACACAGTGAGCAAGGGTCAGGAAAAACCAGGACCTTACTCAGCCTGCAGACTAAGGGAGAAGTAAAATGCATGCCTCTCCCTCCACCTCACACTTTGCAAGAGGCTTTGTGACCGGGGTCCCTGTCTTCTCTGCTGACAGAGGAACACATTCGTAACTCTTTCTCTGGCCGCCCGCTGCCCTTCCTCCATGCCAGTTCCCAGCGCACTTTTGAACACAGCCTATCCAAGCTTTTTAGCTAGGGAAGAGGTGGGCAAGGCTCCCTGCCTATAAGAAGACTGTTCCTGGACCCTTTGATAGGACCCAGGGCCAAGTATGCCTGCCTTTAATGCTACATGTTCCATTTAGATGAGCAATTTGGCCTGTGGGCAGGTAGTGGTGGCTCAGCTCACCAGTCTTTACTTGCTCTTCTGCACCGTGGTAGCACTCTGGAATACTCTTCCTACTACCCCTGGCTTTCCTCAGCCCTTCCCTCCAAGCCCAGACCCCTCCCTCCAAGCCCAGCCCTCTCCTTCCAAGCCCAGCTCTCTCCTTCCAAGCCCAGCCCTTCTGTTTCCCCACTTCCCACTACATCCAGCTCAAGGCCATGTTTCAGCCCACTCCACAGAGGTTTCAGAGTCCTGAACCAGTCAGCTATCCTGGCAAGAAAATAAAGTTTGCTGAAACTAGAATATCTACATGCTAGCTTCTGTCTGAGAATGGGGAAGGAGAGCCAGCCATCTGACTAGGGCCACCATGAAGCGAACACCTGGCTGCCCACCTGTGCGTAACTTACCCGACTCAGGCCCATGCAGCAGCTGCTCTTCTCCAGGTCCAGGGACTCTAGCAGCTCCTCCACAGCCTGAGGAGAGAAAGGCTGCCATCAGGCCCACATAGGCTCTCCCCATCTCCACTTCCTGGGCCCTCCCTGAATCCTCCTAGAAACTCCATCATCTCTTCAACAAGCCCCTCAGGTAGGTTTCCATGATGCCAGCCACTATGTCCACTCTGGGGACCAGAGGTGACCAGAAGAACAACAGATGGTGTTGTTGGAGAGTAAGATAAGTGGGGGGCAAGATAGGTGCAGTACATAAAAAAAGGCATGGGAGTCAGTCAGGGGTGAGGACCCCAGAGGAGGACTGCCTGGCCTGAGAATTCAACTACCAGTTATGCCTCCAACATGAGCAAAGGGATCACAAGAGGAGAGTACATGTTACAAGAGTGAGGGGGTGGGAATTAGAGTGCAACCAAGGCATGGGGAGCCTGGTGTGCCTGGGAACTCTGCACAGTCCTCTCAGGAAGGGCCAGAGACACATCTGAAAAGGTCAGTCACAAAAGCAGGGACTATGTGAGGAAGAATAGGCTTGAGGGCAAGAGAATGAACGGACTGCTTGAGCTCTGTTTGGGGTAAGAGGACACAGGAAAATCCAGAAGGCAGTGAGAGAAGCGTGCACTTGGAGTGCAGGAGGAAGGTCTGGCTGAAGCACTGATCTGGGTCAGTCAGTGTTTGTGTGGTAACTTGCAAGGTCTCGCTGAGTCCAACAGCAAATTCCCTGAGCAGGGGACACTATAGGTAGGATGTTGTGATCAGAGAGATTCACACAGAAATCAGTCTGGGAAGGACAGCATTTACAGCGAGACAAGTACAGTCTGTCACCATGAGAGGGAAGCTGGGATGGAAGTCAAGGCCAAGGAGGAGCGGAAGATGGAATGCTAACAGGCCTGAGACCACAGAAATCTTTGCGGCTTCCATGAATGTTTGTCTGTGAGTCAGAGGCAAGGGGTAGAAGAAGCAGGGGCAGACTAGGCAATGTTGTGGGCTTTTCTTCTCCAGGCTATAGAGTGCCCTCCCTTCAGGGAAGCCTCCTAAGGACTGAGGTGCTCTCAGAGTCAAGTTGAAAGCCTGAGCCAGTGCACAGCAGAGGAGGTCTCCTCTATTCAAGGAGCCTTTTGACTGCCTGGGGGTTGAGGTGGCAGTGTAAAGGGATAAAGACACTTCTACAGTCATGAGTTTATCATTCTTGATTTTAAGCGGCCCACAGACATATGCTCTGGCACCAAAGTAGACTTGCCATGTCAGCCTTCTCCTAGGAAGGAAGCTTGCCCAGCCCTAGAGAGCTTCCTACTTCAGGAACCAGATCCCACCATGGAAGCTGAGGCTGAAGGACTCAGATGCCATCAGCAGGATACCCAAAACATAAATCCTAGTCATCTAGTTGGAAGGCTCTGCCATGTTTACTCAGTGTGACTGTCTGGCTTCCTAAAAGCACAGACACCCAAATCTTTGATCTCCAATAAGAGTGGTTCCTCCCCAGTCCCGCAGCTCAAGATCTCATTGTCATACTGCCACAGTGTTGTGTCTCTGCCCTAGCCCTGGTTGGCTGGAACTCTGTGACCTTGAACAAGAGCCAGCCTGTTCCTGAAGTCTAGGAAAGATAGGCAAAGGGCTTGGAGTGAGTGAGGGGTCTGCAGAGATCCTGGATCCCAAAACCTACCCGCTTCTCATCCACCACTATGTAGTTGCGCCCATGCTTCTTGGTCAGGTGTGGAGCAAGGACATCAAAGCGACGGCGGAACTCAGAAAACACCATGTGATCTGGGTAACCTGGAGAGAGAACCAGAGCCAGACCCATCAACACCTAGCTTGGTTGAGTGGGGGTCGAGGGATGGGAGGCCCAGAAAGGACAGGCCATCAGAGCTGTTCTACAATAGGATGTGAAGACTTTAGCTCAGGATAGAGTGTGGGTGTAGCCTCAGGTTCCACTCTTCACATCACACACACACAAAAAATTGTACATAGATGGATAGATATAATATGGCTTAGAAGTGGCGTGGCCAAGGCCACATAGCTGTAAAGAGCTGGGTCTAGATTCCAGGCCAGCCCCCACATTTTTCTTCAACTATCACCTGGCATCCTATTGTTTTCCTTATTGAGTCTTCAAGGTTTCAGTCTCTGCATTATCACACAGATGTGACTTGGGAGGTAGAAAGAAGAAACAGAAGTCACCCAGACCTCCCAGCTGTCCCCATAGCAGCTGTCCTCCCTGACCTTCATTTGGAAACCTTACCGAGTGGGGGCTCCCGTCTCTATCATGAGCTAAAACACACTCCAGGCTCACTTCACCTTTGAACAGTGACCCTGGACCTTATTCCACATGGCATTCATGGAGACCAAGTCAGGAAATATATAGTAAGTACAGCTTGGCTCACTTGGCAAATACTCAGAGAAATACGATTTCTCTATCTCCTGTCTCCCGAAGCAGGGTCACAGAAAGGACTCCCACCTTGCCCTACCTTGACCTGGGCTAAATGACCAAGAACCCTGAAATTCTCCTTTCCTAAAGTGTGTCTGGACTTGATGTCATGGGGAGGGTGAGATGGCTTCTGGCTTGGAACAAGGTCAGAATAGTGGATAGCAGGAAGTGACCCCAATGGTACCGATCTCATCAGGGTCCACAGTAGAGGGCCAAAAGGTCCACTCCTTCAGATTACAGCATTTCCAGACAGAAAGGGGTCTCAAATACATCTGCTTCAGCTTCCAACCAAGGAAACTGAGGCCTGAGATTGGAGCCATTGGGTTGTGGTCAGAGGCAGAAGTGGAGTTCACACCTAGGCCACTGACAACCAGCTGAGGGCTTGCTGTGGCCAGCCAGCTCTGGGAAACTCTCCAACTGGGAGATGAGGCTGATGTATGTGCCTGATAATTGAAACAGGAGGCGGGGGCTGCTGAGGGGCCAAGACAAAGTGAGCTATTGATTGTATCTGAATTGCAATTAAATTGATGGGCCAGGATAGCAGTCTGGACGCCTGGCATCTTAATTAATCATCAGTGCTATCAATGGTGGCTGGGGGCCGGGGGAGGGGAAGCCGCTGCCGTTGGCCTCATCGATCTGCTTGTTTGAGTAAAGCACATTGATTTTGGTTCAGAGCGGTAACAATCTGGTTTTGAAATAATAAACACCAACTCCATATCAAGATGTGGGGACAGATCGATGATTTATTTAGGACTGGGTAGGGAGCCTGCTTCCTGGCTTTTGCTGCTGAGGAAAAGTGAGGGTATCCATGGGGATACCTCAAGGGGACCCGTTTGCAGGTAGGTAGGACCTGGTCTGCACTTCTTGCTGAGGGGGAGGAAAAAAGAGAACAGAAACCTGGCACTTCCTTATCTGAGCTCGAGAGGCCTGATGAGCCAGCCTGCCTGGCTGGCATCCAGCTCTGCTGCTGGGTGACCCTGGGCATGCTCCTTCACCTCTACAAACCTCGTCTCCTTATTTAGGGTTGATAATAGTTACCACCTAGTGAGGCTGCTGTGAATTAATGAGTAGAAAAGCTGGGAATAGCACCTGGCAAGCCATAAATACTGTATGGATGACAACTGCTACTACTGTCATCCTTGTCCCCTCCAGGAGGATTAAAAGGATTCAGCTGACCTTTCTCGGGAATTTTAAGTACTTCTAAGAGATTTAGCACCTGTTTTCCCCTTGGGTAGATGGCGCTGAAAGGGCACTGAGTCCTTCTGTCTGTGGCTACCGGCAGAGCTGACCCGCCCACACTAGGGATGATGGGCCAGAAGAGCTATGGGAACAAATGGTAGGACGTTTGGGACAGAGTGTGTGTGTCCGTCTGTGTCTATGCACACGTGCACACAAACATGTAGGAGTAGGACTTGAATGAGAAAGGGAAGGAGAAAGAGAGGAGGCCCAAAGTAGACAGGACTAAAAGCAACAGGTTGAACTGGGACTAGTGAGGAGAAAGATTTCAAGCCAGTCCCTAGAGAGGATGGCAGCAGGGTGGCATCTGCCAGCTCAGGAAAGAGCACCAGAGCCTGGTGGAAGGGGAAGGTGCCTCACCTTGGCGGTACATGCGCATTGCATCAAGCAGGCGGGATCCCCGAAGTTGGGCGCGAAGTAGAGACACATCCAGTTGCAGCAGCCCAGCCTCACAGGGGTCTCCTGGGGGCAGGTCCAGCTCACTGCTACTGCTAACTCGGCGGGAAGAGGCAGCTCGGGGTTCCCCGGGCCAGCCCTCTGCCACAGGCAGGAAGCAGTGTACAAAGTGCATCTTGGACCTCTTGATGGTGTCAATGAGGGCATCCTGCCAAAGGGAAAGGACCACCTTCAAGTGCCCCCATGTCTAGTGTCCCAGAAAGCTAGCATCTCTGCTCCTCGCAGGGTAGTAGTTGGTCTGCCACGTGCTAGGACATTGCTAAGCCTGGACAGCTCTGCCCTCCTCAGGCATGGCTGGCCAGTCTTAGTAGATGCACTAAAC
>JAQHUG010000114.1:6100641-6126044 GCA_028555095.1 Dicrostonyx torquatus
TTCAGCTTCCTGTAGCAGACTGTCCACAAAATTCTTACTCTAGGGGGCTGGCAAGACGGTTCAGAGATTAAGCACACTGGCTATTCTTCCAGAGGTCCTGAGTTTAATTTTCAGCATCCACATGGTGGCTCACTACCATCTATAGTGGGATCTGATACCCTCTTCTGGCATAAAGTTGTACATAAATAAATAAATAAATAAATAAATAAATAAATAAATAAGTAAATAAGGGAGGACAGAGAGCTGGGATTAGTGTTGTACATGTCCAGATGCCCAGCCCAGGATGCCCTGGCCAGAAGGTGAGCCAGCATAGGGTTTGGGCAGGGCCCTGATGGCAGCCACCTACCTCCTTGTACCTTTCCAACTCCTGAAGGAAGGTGCGCTCATGGAATAGCCTCTGCAGCCTGTCCTGGGCATAGTTGTGGCACAGCTCCTCGAAGGAGGCTCCACGGGCTGACCCGCCCCTCTCAGGGTTCTGGAAGCCTGGTGTATCCACAATCATCATGGAACAGAGCGAGTGCTGGCTGGACTTGAGAGCCCTTAGCAGGAAGAGCCTTAGTCAGAGCTGGACAGGGCACTCCTACACATTCCCTGCCCCTGCCATGTGGCCAACCCCTTTCCCTACCCAGGGTTCCCTCACTTGCCTAAGCCACCATACAAGCGTCAACCCCACTTTTATTAAAGCAGGAAGTGGGGTGCCTCTGGGTTTCGCTTGACTTACCTGTTTACCAGGGAGATGAGGAGTGTAAAGAGCTCACTGTAGAGGCCAGATGCCATACCCTCTAAGCACTCCATGGCACTCAGTTTGGGGCCTGTGGGGCAAGAGGAACAGCCATAGCTTCAGGCCTTGGGTCCACCCACCTGCCCAGGGATGCTCTCTACCCACCGAGCCCCAGGTCAGCTACCTGGGGCTCTCCCACTAGAAGCATCTATTCACTCCCGTAGTCCCTCCCACCTCTGGGAGGACAACAAGTCCCAGACAAGGCCTTCCAGTCCTACTCATTAGTCAAGGGGCCCCAGGTACCTGGGCCCTCTCCCAGGCCGCTCTCCTCGGGGCCCTGACGGAAGGAGGTGGAACGTTGCAGGGTACCACCTTTAAGTTGGTGCTTAAAAATAGCCGAGGATAGCTCTTCCAGGCTGCAGCCCAGCAGGTATGCAGCTTTCTGGGCCCATTCATGGCGGGCAAACTGCTTGCGTCCAGCTGTGGGGCAACGGGGAGAAGAAATCTAGCATCTTAGGTACTCCTTAGACAACCAAAAACCACTGTGACTTTTGGCAGCCTCACCCCATTGGATGGGGGAGCTGGCATCGTCCTGATAACACTACTTGAGCTTGACATGAGAACAGAACAGCCAGCAGCTGCCAGTTCTTTCAGAGTTTCTTAGGGGAGGAAAGAAGAGAGGTTCTAAAAGAGGCACTGACTCCACAAGCTGCCACTAGAGGGCGCACAACCAATTGCAATTTAATCCAGGGGTGTATAGCTTGAGTTGGGTGAGGACAGGGTTAGAGGAAGAGGAAGCCCACCCAGCAGGAGCACTAGAGCCCAGTGTGCCTGCAGGGGTTTAGCAAGAGAGAGCAACAGTACCTGTCCCTTCCCCAGATACATTAAGACATCCCCCCCTTACCCTAAGGGAGACCATAGACACCTTAATAGCTCAACAGTGGGGAGGCAACTGAGCCACAGGGAAAAGGGAACAGCCCACACAGACATATGTGCCTGAGCCAACATGTGCCTAATCACAGCAATTAGGGAAAGCTAACAAGAAACAAGGTTTTTACCTTCAGCAGCTTCTGTAAGGCAAAGGACCAGCATGCAGCATGCAAAGAAAAACAGTGTGTTAGCAAACAGTCATCAACTGAGCCTGTCAGGCCCTCGGGAAGGGACTATGGGAGGTAGGGGTTTATGAAGATGAGCAGGCAAGAAAGCACGATCACATTTGGCCCTGAGATACAAAAGTACAATCTCAGAGGAATGTGTTTGTGGATGTCATAACACTGACAGAGAAAGACACACACAAAAGATGTCTGACAGTATATGTGGACACACACACACACCATAAGTATGCACACTTGTGCACACACGTCACGTGCATGTGCACACACACACACACACCGGGAAACACTGGAAACTTAGGCGAGAAGGACGCTAGTCAACACTCAGCATGTTCCACCTGCAGTCACAACTGAGAAGCATCAGAGGAAACACGGGTCTGATTCCTCAGAACACGAGAACCTCTCTCATGACACAATCACACGCCTTTGCTCTCTCTTGCCCTGGAGACTTAACTCAAAGTTGGTGCTTCTCGATGAGGTGTCATCTACTGGTATCATAAAGACCAGACAGACACCCCGACACTTGTTCCTGCATGCGCCCACAGCCACCAATGCTTCCAACGCCTGCTAAGCAGCCCTCTCTTTCTCACATCTCCAAGAAGACAGCAAAAGCCAGAAGTGTCGTCTAGAGCCAGCATCACCTTTCCCACAGCTGGAGGAAAAGGGAGTGAAGAGCCACTACCATCGTGGCCCTTCAGCACAATATCCGAGGAAGAGAATGGTTGTTCCAAGTCAGATTGTACCCAGCCATCCACAAGCATGGATCCCGAGTGCAAAAGCTAAAGTCCATCCATCACCGGGTGCCTGCTGCCCCCTAGTGACCTCCACCTTGACATGCAGGAGAAAGAGCAGCAACCACCAAATGAATGAATTGGAAGATGGGGAAACTGGTCTCAGGAAGCCCCAGGTTCCAGATGTAAAATGCGAAGGAAAAACTGATATTCTGGGGACTCAGTTCCATAGCCAGTAGGCTCTTCTTCTCCCCTCAACACAGGGTTTCTCTTTAGACCAGTCCCCCCATGAGAATGAGCCCAGTGCCCAGAAGCCCAGGGAAGCACCAAGACAGTCAAGCAGGTCCCTACACCCCGAGGTACACCAAAGTCAGTTACCGGCTTGTTCCTCAAGGGGCTCTATCAGGGAGGGAATGAGAAGGACAGTCACTCCAGGCACTGCTCTGAGGCAGGACCTTCCAGCCCTCAACCTCACACCCTAGACGCCCACCCGCTGCTCACTGTGGTCTGTCTTGACAGCTAAGGCCAAGCTCAGGCAATCATGGGCAGAGATACTTCTCTAGCCTTCAGCTCTGATGTGGAGAACTGAGATAGGGTACAAGCCCAAGTTTGCATGGGGCAGAAGGTTGTCTGGTAACAGCTAAGTGTGCGGGACAAAAACGAACCACACACATGGGCAGGGACCTTATCCAAGGCATTCTGGATAACAGGACAGACTGTCCATTACCTTTGGTAGCTCCAGCAGCCCCCAGGTGGTAGATGGAAGCCAGGATGAGCCAACAGGCCTTCTGTTCCTCAGGGGAGATGGTCAGCACCTTCATGGCCGCCTGTAGCTTACTGAACTGCTGAGCAGCTTTCTGCTTCTCCTCGGGCTGAGGGTAGACAGGGATGCTGCCTCTGAACCTCTGATGCTTCCCTTCCAGCAGTCCCCATACCGCTGGACCCTCTGGGAATGCAGGGCCATGCTGGGACCACCATGGGGAACCACCTGCCAATGGAAGCTTCTAGTCCCAGAGCCACCGACTCAGTCCCCACAGCCCAACTCTCACCTTGGCCAGTGGCACAATTCCAAACACATTGTTCTCGGCCAAGTGGTTCAGGTGAAGCTCTGTCCTAGGGGTACAAATGAGGCATCAGCACGAGGCTTGGTCCCCAGGCCAACGCCTGGTCCCTCTCAGGGGCGACAACTAACCACAGCCTTCATCACCCCAGTCAACCAGCCAGATCTGCCACCTTTCCTAACTCAGCAGGCACCAGCCTGCCTAGGAGAAAGGGTGTAGTCAGAACCCTGGGGAGGAGCTGGGAGTCTGCCTGAAGGGCACATCTAGCCAGGAAAGAGCTGAAGAGGGTGACTAGAGCCACCTGCTTGGCCTTGAGCAGGGAGCCAGTCTGCAGGCATATATGGAAGAACATGGTAGGGGCATCCAACAGGGAGCTGAGGGCCAGCTGGAGGGTACAGGAGGAGGCTTGGCTTCCAGACCAGTTCAGATTACAGCAGTTGTGAAACTGCAGGGAGCCATCTTCATCCAGGTAAACTTCTTCCCCAGACCCAGAGATCACTGAACACTGAGGATCCCCAAGACTTAGGGCCAAGTAAGTCCTAAATGGCAAGACTTAAGTCTCTATCATCTCACCATCCCGAGGACCCAGCTTGGAGCCAGCACACAGCTGGCAATGGACACAGGGCATGGTGAGCCAGAAGGCCCACAATCCTTGTCAGTGGGCTGGAGTCCAGAGTCCCATTGGAGCACACCATCCCATCTCACCTGAGCGTGCTATCACCACAGGCCAACAAGTAGTAGAAGACGTTGAAAGTGGCCTCGCTGGCTGGGCGTCGGGCCACACGCAGCTTCTCCAGGAGCATCGTCTGATGGCACAGCGGAGATGAAGAAAATGGTCACACCCCTCCTACACCTCAGCAGGAGGAACCTCTACGCCCATGGAAACATCAGAGCATCCTATTCCCAGGCGCTCAACCACCTACTACTTCACTCCAAGATCAGAAAAGGTAGAAACCAGAGCCAGGCAAAAGAAGAAGGTCCCCAACTCCCGGAATGGTGTAGGGTGGGCGCTACCATGGCCAGCACCCAGGAACCAGCCTTTCTTGGGCGATAGATGCTTATGGCAGAAATTTTCATTTAAGGGATAGCAAGATGGCTTAGCAGACAAAAATGCTTGCCACCAAGTCTAACAACCTGGATTTAATCCCTAGGACCCACATGATGGAAAGAAACAACTGACTCCAGCAAGTTGCCCTCTGACCTCTTTATATGGGCCATAGCATGTGGATGTATGTGCATATACACACATATACACAAATAAATTAATTTTTTAAAAGAAATTTTATTCAGCAAGGCAAAATATTGGTGCACCTGGGCCTTTCTCTATTGCCAAGTGTGTAGCACTAGACCTAGTCCCTAGGTCTCAGAAAGTCAGCAGAGTGGGTGGAGGAGAAGGGCAAGAGGTCTGGAGGGCAGAATGAGGTCAGCACAGACCAGCCCTGCCTATGCTGTTATGGGCATGGGCCTCCATTTCATCAGAGTGGAGTCCAGGTTAATGAGGCACAGGGGAGCCTGACTCCTAGGGCATGAAACCAGGGGTCCATCTTTGCTCCCTTGGCCTGGGCAATGCCCCTTACCTGAATGGATGCTGAGGCCACCTGGCCAGCTTGGTCAAAGTCCAGGGAGAGAATCTGGGAGAAGCGGGTGGCACTGCCATTCATGATGGTAGGGCTGTTCCCAAAGGCTTCCAGGATGGTGTACAGGGCCTGCCACTTCTCCACTACAGAACACAGGCCCAGGGGACATCAGAAAAACCAGGGACAGCTTACCCACAAAAAACCAGGGCAGCTCCCAGATGCCCCAGACAACAACTGCCCAGGGATTGGGATATGTAAGTTCAGGGGGTTAGGAGCCAAGGCTAAAAGAACCAGCATGGAGGAGAGTCATTCTCCTTTCCCCAAGCCCCTGCCCCACCCATCTGCTTTCCCTGTTGCCCTGCCTTACCAGAAAACACCTTGCTCCCGCTGGTGCCAGCAATAGTGGCCAGATACTGCACCAGATGCTGAAAGCTGGTAGTCTTGCCACTTCCACTACTACCCAGAAGGACAATGGACTGGTCCTGGCGGCTCATCAGCATTGCCCTATATGCAGTTTGGGCCACAGCGTAGATGTGGGGTGCCATGTCCTCCCGCCGACACCCCTTGAACATGTGCATCACCTTGAGCAGGACAGGCACAGAGTGAGGGGGAGGTTTTTAGAGCTGGACCTACTTCATCTCACCTCTAGGACTTGTACATTTCTGTTCTATCACAGATGCCCAGGTATTTTTGAAGGCAAGGTCATGCATGAAATGCAGATACCTGCCAACTCTATTAAAGATGGCAGGATAGCCTTCTGTCCCCACCCTCTTCCCAAGGTCAACTATGAGAGTGGGCCAGAACCCAGTGGACACTGGAAGAGAAGAAAACCAGAAAAGGTAGGGTGTGGGTGAGTGGGTCCATAGGAAGGCACACCTTCTCTGAATACACAGCAGGGGCACCTCGGGGGCTGAGAACAAGCAAGCTAGGGCCAGCATAAGTGTGTAGCAGGCTAGCCCCATAGCGCTGGCGCAGCGTGTGCAGGACACTAGACTCGTTGAGATACACCAGTGAGGCTAGATCTTCTAGGCGGTCACATGATGGAGCATTAGCCTGGGAAGAAAGACAAGGAAGATGCAGATCCCATCTCCATCACAGGGGACAGGCTTGCCCTGTCTGTGTCCTTCCTTGCCAGCAGCCTCCTTCCAACCTTCTCTATGTCGTCTTCATCCACATCCAAGATGGCTCCATCGTGGTCTAGCTTCACGCGCACCTTCCCCTCAGGTAGGCTGAGCTCCTCCGACTTAAGCTGGCTGGCTGCAGAGCAGGGATAGTTGGACTTGGGTCTGGGAAATTCTACTATTCTCCTTAGGCCTTCTTGATTCTGCCTTCTTCCCCACTGGCTCACCAGACCTTCCTTGCTCACTCCAGCCCTTACCAAAAGTAGACGCATTTTCCATGCCAGCCCTAAGCCAAGTCCTACATCCATCCCAACTGGCAGAGACTCACCCAAGGAGAAGCCATCCTTATGGACCAGCCACACCTTCTCCGTCTCATACCAGGCCTCTTCAGCTGCAATCTGCTCTTCCGTCTTGGCCTGTCAGAGGGAAGGGAGGAATACACAGACATTATATTGAAATGTAGAGAGACAAGGGCAGCAGGAATGAAGAGACAAGGGAGGAGCTATTGGGCAAGTGGGAAAGTTGGTGGGAGACACAGGACACAGGGGAGTGGGGAGAGAGAACAGGAAAGGAGGGAAGAAAGCCAGGAGTGTGGAGGACAGACAGTGAGATTGGGATTTATACCAACTTGGAAGGCCCAGGGACACAGGAGCACTGTGGCCAAGAGAACTGGTCCCAGGAAAGCAAGTCACCAGGCTCCACCTCCAGCTGCTCTCTCTCCTCCCTGGGAGCCTGAGATCTGCACCCTGACTCCAGCCCTGAACTCTGGGCCACAGCCATGGGTTCTTTCATACCAAAAGAAAGGCCTCTTCCCCTAGGCTGGGAAGAGGCATTTCCTGCATCCTAGGATTCTGTCTTGTGGAATGACAAGAAGCCCTGGGCTCTAGCCTGAAGATGCTCTATGTGGGCAAGGCAATATTGCCCTTCTCCTCTACTTGGACAGCGCTGACTTGTCGAGCACAGGGAGCATAAGAAGGGTGTAAAAGGGCTGGGACACCCCCAAGGTCCCCAGATATTACCAAACAAACAGTGCATTTCTAAGCACTGTCAGAGCGGGGCTAGCAGATCTGACGTCCTCAAGTAAGAACACTCAAGCTAGGAAGCTGTGGCACCAGAGGAACCGGGACAAGAGACTTAGCTACCATGGTTATTATGCCGCATGGCAGCATGTGGGCAAAATGTCAGCAATATGATGACATGTTGAGGGAGGCTGGCCACCCCCAGAAGACCAGCTCTCAGGCTTGCACTGGCTCCAACACTCTCCCCAGACAACCCCTGCTCCAGATTCTTACCCTAGGTGTGTCCCTTTCTCATGAGACCCAAAACTGAGGCAGAGACACCACTTTGTGATACTGAACCCTGGGTGAGGGATCAGAAAATGTAAGCAGAGTACTGCATAGTCTTCGGCACATTTTTAGATTTGAAAGGAGGGAGATCAATAGGCTAATCATAACAAAGCGGTCAATGTTTTCATCTGTCAAAGTGGAAAAAAATTTAAAATACTTGGTTTTTATCTTTTAATATTTGAAGGACTGATTTGGTAGTGTTGGCACACGCCTTTGATCCCAGCACTCAGGAGGCAGAGGCAGGCAAATCTCTGTGAGTTCAAGGCCAGCCTGGTCTACAAGAGCTAGTTCCAGGACAGGCTCCAAAACCACAGAGAAACCCTGTCTCAAAAAACCAAAAAAAAAAAAAATTGCCAGGGTCTAGCTTTTTTCAGATCACATGAACCAGCTGAAACTTTTGTTTCAAGTGACATATTCTAGGGCTAAGTGTTAGAGTGACGTCAAAGGGTCATGGCCTGTCACCAGCTTCTTTAAGGAACAAGTTTCTCACAATGACCATGAGGTGGAGACAGAGACCATCCATCTCATCTTTAGGCTGGGGCTAAGGGAAGGAAGAAGGGTCTCTTGGGTTTTTTTCCTACCCAGAGTGATCTGGGCTTCAGTGGCTGAGAATCACATGAGGGTAAAGCTGGGCCCATGATGCTCCCCCCCGGGCCACAGCTGCACCATCTCAGCTTCCCTGAGTCCCCTACTGCAGAGTGGGAACCTGGAGGGAAAGAGGCCTTACACTCCAGCAGGAGGCCCGAGCACAGACGCCAGCCCAGGTGTAAGGTGGGGGTGGTGGGTTGTCACTGGAGAAAGCAGAGGGCTCCTGGGTGGGGCAGGAGCACCCTACCTGGCTGTAGGCAGGAGAGGCGGCCTCAGGGTCCAGCTACCAGCAGCAAGCAAAGAGAGAAAGAGAGAAAGGTGAAGAGAGGTAGAAACCACTGCAGGTTCCCATCCAAGAGACACCCCTGGACTAGTGAGCCAGCACCCTGTTCAAGATACAGCATGGAGGTCAAGAGTTCTTGCCTGGGATTAGGGTGCTGCCAGGCAAGAGGCCAGACCAGAGGTGGATGGTTAAGGGTTTTTGTTATCATCAGAGCTTTCAGAGACAAGGCTCTTGGGGATGGGGGGTGTCACTCCTTGTGGTATCTGTCACTCTGCCTCTAGCTAGTGTCTCCTGGACTGGCTGTTCAGTCCACGCAGAGTTAATCTCCCTCCTCCATGCCCCTGGCAGACCAGGCCACCTCACAACACCCAAAGCCTGGGCCCCCTGGAATCCTCCTGCTTTTTTTCCCAGGACATCAGCTTCCCTGTAGCTATCAGACCAAGAGAATGTGGTTCCTCCTCTCTAAACACATGCCCAGGGAGTACCACTATCCATGCTAAGGGCTAGCACAGGGTACCTACAGCCTAAATCTAAGATGCCTTCCTCGTGTCCCCATGGCACCATGTTCTACTCCTGGGCAGGCACACTCATTCCGCCCAGCTCCAACCGTAGGGCTGCCTGTCAACTGAACTGCCCAGTCCCTGAGCCAGCCTTGCCCTCTCCATTACAGTCTGGTTACTTAAAACCCTCAACAGCCTTTCTGGAAGAAATGGGAGCCAGGTGAGCTTTGAATGTTGCCAGTTAGAAATGAGAAGGGTTAATATCTCCACATGGGTCTAGACACTGGACACCAAAATGGGAAATATCGACTCTTGCCTTGCCACACACCAGGCCCTAACACCGATGAGCATCCTCAAGGCAGGAGACCAGGGCTAGAAAAAGGGACTAGATCCCCAGCTATGAAGGGCCCCTCCATGGTCATGGCTCTGGGCTGTCTGGAGTATTAATACTCCATAGAGTTCAGCTTTCCAGAGCCATTGTGAGAGTTCATGGACAACCTCAGGGTTCCCCTCTATCCTCTCTATCTCTCTCTCTCTCCCTTTCACAAACACACACATACACACACACACACACACACAGAGTCCAGCCACCAGACTTTGGAAGAAGAGGGCCAGGGACTGGGAACCCACACACGAGAGAGGTGGCATTACAGAAGCTGTGAAGATCCTCTCAAGTCGCTGGTGTGCCTCCTCTGCGGGACTCAGCCGGACCTCAGGGTCAGCTCCTGTCTAAAGGTTAAACCACTATTAGTTCTGGCTCAAGGGACAGCAGGAGGCACCACACACCAAGCTCTAAGCCCACGGAGCCACTGAGACCCAATGCAGAAGTGGAGCAGCGTCCGGGAGACAAGCCAAATGCTAACTTGTGTTTTGAAACTATGAAACAGAAAAGGAAGAGGTAGATGCCTGTGAGGGCTGGGGTTACTTCTTCCTACTTCCCTAACCACTGTGAGCTCTAAATGACCCTGTTACCCCTATCCATTTACTCCTGTCCCAGGATGTACAAGAGATGAACTCCAGGCCAAGATACGTCTCAGCTTCCAACTCCACCCTCATGCATATGGAAGGTGCAGAGAGCCAGATGGAGCAGGCAACAGCCCTGGACAGGCACATGACAGTCCTTGGCTACTTAGAGGTTCCCTGAGAGACTGGAGTTCAGCTCCTACCCCAACCATCAGACCAGAAAGTCCCTGCCAACTGTTTCCTAGGGGCAAGGAACAATCAGCCAGGACAGAAAAGGCCAGCAGGATGGGGAAGTGTAGCAGCTGGCTTTCCTCTACATTTGGCAATACCCAGAAGGAAAGAGGGCAAGGCCACTTCCAGGAAAAATGGCTCCCAGGGGAAACAGCCAGTGAGTGCCTCAAGGTCCCCAGGCTGTGTCCTGGCATCAACTTCATCCCTCTCCTTCAAGCTACTAGAAACCCAGGAAAGCTCGTGTCTGTCTCCCAACACACATCCTGTGAGACCTCAGCAGGACCTGCAAGGCCAAGGAGCTAGAAAAGAACGGTCTCTAGTGCAAGACCAGCTAAGGCGCCATCACCTGTGACGATGGGGTAGTGCAGACACAAAGGGGTTCACTCTGCCTACCTGCCACCCAGGCATGGGGCACCCCAAGGGTCCCGTGGCCAGATCTGAAGAAGGCAGTGATGGCATTAAGACGTGTCATCAGTATCACTGTCAGCCCCACCATTTGTGGGTACCTGGTGCCAGTGAGCAGGCCTGGCATATAACCTGTGACGTATTTAATCAGACAGCCACCCTCCAAAGCAAGTATCCCATTTGTTTGTAATTTAAAAATCCAAAGAGGCCCCCAAACAAAAGATTTTTCTCTTACTTATTTTGGTGGCAAAACCTGTTGATCTTTTATCCTCCTGGCGCGAGAATACTCATGGGTCTGCTTTGGAAAGTATGTATACCATAAGAGATTCCAAAATATAAAAGTGACTAATTCCCAGTACTTATGGCTTCACAGAAGGACTAAGGGCCCACATTATAACTCCCCACTTGACAAAGAAGCTCCTAGCGGTGAACCTGGCTGAAGTCTCCCAGGAGTGTGGCTGTGGGTGTGAGCCTGGACCACCTGACTTAAGAACACTGCTTCCACCCTGCACTCATCTGCTGAAGTTCTGATCTTTAGCTTTAGATGTGGCGCCTCAAGCTGGCCTTGTATAGTTAAAGACCAGGTCTCACGGGAAGGCCTGCAGCATGCTGGTTAGCGGTTCTCGTCAGCATGCTGCAGTGCTGTGAGTGTGAGTGTGGCCAGAGCCCATTCTAGCACAAGGCTAATGAAAATCATGCAACCCCTGCCACGGGTCAGCACATAACCCTGGGCCAGCCTGGATCACGTGAGGCTCCTTCAGGCTGGAGGAAGCCACCACGAGGATGCTTAGCCCTCAAGCAAGGGTGGTGAGGGGCACAGGAGGTTAGTGGCACACTCAGGTACCTCCTGCTGCACACCGGAGTCTGGTAACTTGGCCTGCTGCTCTCCAGAGTGGTTCGACTTCAGGTCAGCAGAATTTGGGTCAGACAGCCCTTGTGCTGGGGCTGGGGAGGACTGCTTATTTGGGGTTTCAGGCTTGGCTGGGGATCCTGCTTTCTTTGGAGCATCCACCACCTCTGGGGAGCCTGGCTTTCCAGAGGAGCCTGGCTCCTGGCTGGGGGCCTTTTCTTCTCTCCCAGGAGGCTGCTTGCTGCGGGACTTGTGGTCCTTGCCTCGGCCCCGAGACATCAGACTGCGCAGGCCCACAGACAGCTCATCCCTGACAGCCTCCTTTGTTTCAGGCTTTGGTGGAGCAGGAGGAGGCGGTGGTGGTGGGGGCTTGGGGCTAGAGGCTGCCTTTTCTCCCTTCTTGCCTCGCAGTGGGTGCTCAGGGGACTTGGCTCTTCGGCCTGGAGGCTCCTTGGCATTGTCAGGCTCCTCGCCAGGCAGCACCTTGCTCACCACCTTCCTCACCGCATTGGCTACCCGGTTCCTGGACAGACCTTGGGCCTCTTCATTTGGGTCTGAGGCAGCCTCCAGGCCATTCATAGTGAGTGTGGCTTCCGGGCTCTTTGCTCTCTGGGAAGTCTCTGAGGGTGGTGGGCTGGTGGCAGGCTGGGGACTTCTAGGTGGACCACTGCTGTCCTTAGTGCTGCCCTCTAGCTAGAGTCACATAAACACAAGTGGACATGAAGAGCCAACCCCACATCCCTACCCAGCTCATGCACACAGGACACAAGGGGGTGCAGCCTCAGGCCCCAAGGCAGAGCTTCCATTCACACACAGAACAACACAGATCCAAAAGCTCCCCTTCACCCCATCTCTCCACCTTCTAGAGTCTAGACATGCAGACAGAATGAGTACATCGAAATCATCCCACTTCCCACCCCCAGAAGGTGTGGAGGGAACTGGAGACACCAACACAAAGAGCCCCAGAGTCCAGGAGCATCCTAGAATTAAGTCTTTATGTCAGGGTCACAGCTGACACTCAGCAGAGCTGGAAGGTGAGGAGGTCAAAGACCTGTCTCCACCAGTTTCCTGCCTTTGGCATCCCTATTTCTTCATCACTCGGTTCTCTAGACAGTCAGAACACAGCCTGACCATCCTGAGGAAAGAAACTGACAAGATGCTCCTCTTGAGTCAAGCTTCTCCCTCAACCCAGGTCCTCTGCTCCGTGGCCACTGTCACAGTTACCTTTACTCTGCTGCAGACCCCAGTGCTGGTGTTGTTTCCTTCGTGCAAGTTTCCCAAAGGGTTCCTACTTCCCAGAGGCATATGTGGAAATGATGGGAGGAAGACGAGGCAACTCAGGCCCACAAGGGTTAAGTACCCCAGTAGCTACAGCTATACTCCCTGGAGAGCAGGGTCCTGGCTCTGCTGGGTAGCTGAGTAGCTGGGCTGCTACCCAGACTCTGGGCACACAGGAGTTGCCTGGTATACTTAGACACTCTCCATCTGGGGTTCCCACCCCCTCCCTGACACTCTGCCACGAACTGGCTGAAGTGGCCACTAGGAAGGCCATGATGGCTAACGGCAGGGCAGAGTTTCCTGCAAAGCTAGCCACACTGCCTGGGGGGGATTCAGGTCACTTCAGGGGCTGACCAGTGACATGCTACTCACTGAGCTGTAGCTCAGGTCTCGATCCCCTGAGCGGCTATGATTTTAGATCACACCGCTGTGACGATCTAGCTGCTATGCCTGGCTACAGGCTCACAGATGACTGAGTGACCACATCCCGAAGCCACCTCACCGCCTGAGCACAGCTGAGTCAGAGGCCTTAGCCCAGGCCTCTGCTCTAGGGAGGTTCTGCTGCAGCGGTGAAGAAGGGGGGCTGGACTATGGCTCTTCTATAGCTTTGTAGGCCAAGAGTATTCAAGGGCATGTCAGGGTACTGTGGAGCTGGCCATGGCACCAACTGCCAGGTCTTTTCCCTTCTGACTCCTGGCGTCCCTCCTCTCCTCTCAGTGAAGATGACATGACAGTAATTGCCAACACATACATAGTATTTTGCCTGCTAGACGCTCTCCTAAGTACTTTACGTGCTATTTTTGAAAAAGGAAAAAGAACCTTCCTCATATATCTCAAACCACAGGTTAGCCTTGGCCCTCCAGGACAGTTTACAGGGCCAAAGGAAGGCACATGCCTGGCTAATCAAATCATACCAGGAAGTAGGGGCAGCCAGGACAGCTATCATTTGGGGTAAGGAAGCATTTGTGCTCCAGTTCGCCCACCCTGGCAATGACTGCATCCTCTCTTGGACACACATCTGGACCACTGCTCAGAAGATGTGTTCCCCTTACCCTGTAAGGGTCCACCTTTCTTCAAGGCCTCTGCCCAAGGTGGTAGGGGGCTGGGGACATTGAGCAGCTGTGGGCAGCCTCCGAGAGCTGAGGGGTGGGGTGGAAGCGGCAGCTGCAGTGAATCTCTCCGTGCCCTTGTCTCAGGCCACCCAGTGCAGGCTGAAGAGTCCCAACAGCTGAGCTCTCACTTTGTCAGTGCTCGATGACCTGAGAGTTTACCTAAGCCCCGCCTGCCCAAAGGGTTCAGAGAACCAAGCCTGAAGGTAGGCAACTAAAGGGAGCTGAGGGAAGACAGAGGGGTGGGCCCCAAAGCACCCTGGCTTACCCCCGACTCCATACACCCAGAGTAGAGTCGCACGCACAATACACACACTGCACTTTGCACCCCATTACTGACATTCCCTCTAACCATACCAGCAACACTGGAAGGGATGAGGCCAATCCATCAGAGACATGTGCACACACCCATACTCATGTACATGTGCACACACATGCACACACACACATCTCAGGGGAGCACTTACAGCCCCTTCCTCTTTGCCAGGAGGGCCAGGTTTTGCCAGAGATTTGTCCTCCTCCTTAACCTGAGGGAGCAGACAGAGAAGTTACTGGCAGGTCCAAGTTGGGAGACTCAAGTCTAAGATGAAAAAATTGAGGGGTCTTTCTCTCCCTGAGAAGCAGAGCAGTGCCGAGGCTGGGGGGGGGGGGTCTGAGGAAGGCATAGTTGCGACTGAAACCGCCCCGAGACATTGTTTTAAGAACTAAGAGTCTTCATGGAAGTAAAAGCTAAGGATGCGGGGGGGTGGGGGGATGGGCTCAGTGGCCAGCCTACTGGGGCTGTCAGAAGTCCATATCATGGCCTTGGGGTCACAAAATTGCCAGCCATGCAGATGGAGGAAGGAACCCCAAGATCAGGTGAGGTATGGAGGAGAGAGACATGCCTGACTAGGGTCAGGTTTATGCTATAGCAGGAGCAGGTAGCCTGAGTCAGACAAGAGGTGCAGAGTCAGGGGAAGCTGCAGACGCCATAGCTGTCTGGGGAAGACTGATGATGTCGCTATGTAGATGCTTTGAAGGTTCCTTCTGTTCAGAGACTGGCTGGGAATGGACTCCAAGGGTCCGGGCCCCAGAGTCGGAAGAGCCTGCTTTTCTAGCTCCTCTCAGCATCTCTCCCTCCTAAAGCCCAGGCAGGACCAGGAAATTTAGTGATCCTTCTTTCCCGAGGCAGCTCTGTCCCTAAGCCCGCAGCACCCCCAGCCTGCCTTGCTTTCCCTGCACAGTAGGGGAGACAGGCGACCTGGAAGTATTCTTAGCAACATCCAGAATCAATTATCCAATAGCAAAGTGGGGCTGTCCATTTTCAACCAGGGTCCATGGTCAATTTTGAGCTCCAATTAGCAGTGCCTGGACATCCAATTAGCAGTGCCTGGACACTGTCCAGCATGATGGTCACTGCAGTATTGAAGCTGCATCTTGTCCATGAAGCATATTCAATGGGTCCAGAGTTCAGTTAGCTCTCCCTGACATGGACAGAGGGAAGCTGGCAAAAACTCACAGAAAAAAACCTTTTTACTTCAGAAACTGGGGTCTGTGCAGAGAAAGGGAAGGGAAGGGCTGGATAAAGAGGATATATGCAGGGTGGCTAGGTCTGTGCCTGCTGCCCTCTTCACCCTTCCCCACAGAAATCACACCATGCATTAGCTCCTAGGCACACAGGTTAGAGGACAGCAATTATTCCCAAACCACACAGACACTTACTTTCATTAGTGCACACAGTGCTGTTAGCTTGGTTTCAGATATGACCCAGATTCTAAGTTCATTCTGAAACTCTCACCAGCTCCAAATCTGTCCTTTCTCCAGTAGCTTGTGTTTGGGGTCCCAAACAGCTGTCCAAGGGGAGGTATTAGGAACACTGGTTGCCCCCCAAAGTGTCTGAGACACTGGGCTCAGGTCTGAGCTCAGCTCTGGATTTAGCCTCAGGCTGACTCACACCCCCTTCTCCCCTCCCCCCCACCAAGGTTCTGGCTGCTGTAGGTCATTGTCCAGCCAGACTCTGCATATGCACAAAGGCATGCCCAAGGCTGCCACAGCCTGAATTACTCTCTGGACCCAGATGCCAATTGGCCTGGTGCCCCCACTCTCAGCTCCTTTCTTCTTCTGCCCACCTCAGCCCCCAGACTCAGGGAATCTGAGTTCCAAGGCATCAAGGCCGAGCCTTTCCCAGAACCCCACAGTCCCAGGGCTGAGTCTGAGCCACAGGCTGTAGAAGGGTATGGAGCGGTTAACTTGGAGGGCCACCAGTGGCACAAAAAGCAGCTCAGCTTACCAGAGGTGGAACTCAGGAAGGAAAGTGACTCAGCACAGGAGCGCATCAAGACAGAAAAGGGCTCCCAAGCTGGGCGGTGGTGGCGCATGCCTTTAATCCCAGCACTCGGGAGGCAGAGGCAGGCGGATCTTTGTGAGTTCGAGACCAGCCTGGTCTACAAGAGCTAGTTCCAGGACAGGCTCCAAAGCTACAGGGAAACCCTGTCTCAAAAAAAAAAAAAAAGAAAGAAAGAAAGAAAGAAAAGGGCTCCCAAAAGTCGCTGGCTACTGACCCTGTGCCCCCAAATGCACACACATGCTATAATCCATTGCTAGCTTCACCATGCCAAGCATATTAGAGAACCAAGATTTTTGAAACTCAACTTCCCTTTTGCTCCCAAAAGGCAAATCGCGATGAAAAGGCCATAGTGTTGAAGGCAGCCTGCACCCTGAGTCAGAGAAGAGATAGGGGCAGGGTCTCTCAGGGACTCCGAGTCTTCCTAAGGGTCAGGACCCACTGGGACAAATGCTGTAGGGGACAAGAGGAAAGGAAGATGGAAGGAAGGAAGATCACAAACCCAGGTCACACTCTTCAGCGTGAGGAATAAACTGTTGGAAGACAAGAAAAGCAAGGTGGGTACAGGACAGAGAATGCCTAGACTGGGGAGCTATGTGTCCTCAGATAAAGCTACTTCACCTCACTGGGCCTGCTGGAGAAGCAGGGGCCAGACTGGTCTAGACAATGGATAAAGTCATTTCCAGATCCAGCACTATAGGGGTTGGAGGGTGCAGAGCCACCCAAGCCCTTGATTCTCCAGGAGGCAGAAACCTTCCAGGAATGAGAGGTGTATAGGGTGGCAACACTCTCTCATTTGATGGTCCTCCTGACCCTCGACGCCAGAGTGTGCCCTTGCCCAAGAAATGTGTCACCAAAGAATCACTTCGAGTCCATGGAACTGGAGATCTTGCTTGTTCCTATAACTGACTGTGATGAATAAATAGTTAGAAACTGGTTTTGTCTGGAAATGCTAAGGATGGAAGCTAGGGCCTCACACATACTGAGCAAGGGCTCCACCTAGAAGCTACGCCCTAGTCCTTAAATTGTTTGTTTTGTTTTGTTTTTTTTGAGAGAGGGTTTCTCTGTGTATCCAGGGCTGTCCTGGAACTTACTCTGTAGATCAGGCTAGCCTGGAACTCACAGATCTGCCTGTCTCTTCTTCCCAAGTGCTAGGTAGGACTATAGGTGTGCGCCACCACTGCCCAGCCCTCTCCACCATTTTTAACTGGTTCTGGTGACTTCCGTCTTACTGTCCAGTTAATATGCTGCTGGCTTTAAATTTATTTAATTAACTCATTTCTCTTTGAACTCATGCCCAAGTTTTCCTATTGTTTAGGGAGGTCCCATCTGACCCAGAAGAACATCTGGTTCCTCCCTCTGCTCCAGCTGCTCCAGGGAGCCTCACGGTGACAGCAGGTGGGGATATCCCCAAAGGACGTGGCTTCCATGCCTTGGGAAAGAACCGTCCAAATCTTCTTTACCACTGCTTGGGCCAGGAGCATGCTATCTACACCCAATAGAGAACAGAGCTGGTGGCATTGCCTCTGTCACAGTCACCCCAGATGCAAAAAAACGTATTTCTCCTAGAACTAGGGACTTGCTGTGGAGAAAAGGGTTCCTAGAGCGAAGGACTCTTGCTCCAGACACGTCTCTGCTCTAGGAATTTCAGCCATTTCTAACACCGATTGCTGAATGTGGAATGCCCACACCGAGATGGACCCTATACGAGGTATTTACATCAGCTCCCTCATTTACCCATCCACTCACATTTCCTTCATCCATTCATCTATTCACGTGTGTGCACTCACCCACACAGAAAAGCATGGAGGCCAGGGGTTAATATCAGAATGTCTTCCTCAATCATGTCTCCACCTTGTTTCTTTTAACTTTATTACCTTTATTTATACATGTGTGTATGTGAGAGTGTGTGCACACGCACAGGCACTATGGTGCCCGTGCAATCAGAGGACGGCTGGCAGAGTCAGTTCCCTCCTCCTTCAACCACATGGGCCCTGCAAACCGAGTTTCTGAACTTGTAAAAGGGAGACTCCAATATGTCCCCATCGCCTTGAAGGCCCTGGCCATCTCTCTCTGTGTGTCATTTCTGACCTCTTCCCTTGGAAGAAAGGAAAGGAAACCACCACTCATGAGTGTTCTTCTGAGCCAGGCCCAGGATCGGGCACTTCATCTCTCTCTCCTGGTAGCAGCCCACTTTACAGGGGAGGGAAGGGGCAGAGTTGCCAAGAGGTCCCCAGCCAGGAGGGGTCTTGGTAATTATGTCATTCCTTGACTGGGATTCCCTCCTAGGCAGGACTCTCTCTTACCCATTACACCATTAGACACAAGTGTTTGTCACATGACGCTACTGGAAACGAGTGGGGCAGGGTTCTTGGCCCAAAGCTCTTTCTCGCATATAGACTACATAGAATAAGGCTTGTCAATGCTGATTCTCAGAGGTGTGACACAAATACTCCTGTATCTCCCAACTTAGCAACCATGAATAGAGAGCAAACCCCACACCATGGGACCCAGATGAAAAAGGTGGGGCCTGGCTGAAAATGCATCATCTTCTGGTCTAGTCAGCCCATCTGCAGGAATATATGTTCAATGAATGAGCCGACTTCAAGAAATAAAGAAACCCCACAAGCTCATGCAAGCATTTTTTCATAGATGTGCTCCACAAAACAACTTCAAACTGCAAACAACCCAAGGGACTAGAATCAGAGATGGTTAGGTAAACAATGGCTTCAGCCCAACACATGGCTACGCTGCCATCTAAACTGACAAAGATGTGGACAATGAAACCATATGGAAAATTCCACACAAAATGACATCAATCAAAAAGAACTAGAACATAAATAGCATGCAAATGGTGATCATAATAATCTTGTAAATGGTGTGAATTAGACACAATAGACGCAGTTGCTATTTATTTTGTTGTGTATTCGTTACTTACTGCTTGTTTTTATTGTAAGGATGGCTAAATAGTCAATAAAAAAAAGAAAAAGAAAAAGAGATAAAAGCTAGAAGCACTTTGTTTTCAAAGTGGAGAAATCTACTGAGAGTCTGTCTACCCTCAGCCCCAAAGGCGCTTGTCACTCAGGGAGACGAGGCTGGGTTTTACTCTCCCCAATACCAGCACTTACCACCCTCCCTTAGCTACCACAATTCCCAGCACCCACATGGCAGCTCACAACTGTCTATGACTCCAGTTCCAGGGGATCTGACACCCTTACATAGACATACGTGTGGGCAAAACACACACATAAAAATAAATAAATCTTTAAAAAGAAAGAGAGAAATTAAGAAGGAAAGAAAAGGGGAGCTCAAAGACCCTAAGAATAATCCTATCCACTGGGTAATCCCTCAGGCCAGGAATGCCCAGCCTGGACAGATATGTTAAGGCCTATAATGTGTCTAAGCCAGATATCCAAGCCCCAAGAGCAGCAAGTAACTCCCAGAGAGAGACTATGTCTAGAAGGAACCAAAACATCAGTAGCCAAGATAAGTTCCCAGCCTGTCCCCCTGTGCCAACACTGGCAATGCTCTTCCTTCTCACTCTGAGGACAAGGAAGCCCAGAACCGTCTCCTCTCTCTTCATCCCATTCTGAGGCACAAAAGGCAGCTCTTAGGAGACTCTCCTGGACAATCTCAAGTTAGCACCCACCTAACTAAGCCATAGGGGTGGAGAAAGGAATGAAGGAGAAGGGAAGAAATAATAATAGCAGCAGGAACTTCCTGTTTGCAATGCTGGGGAATCAACCCCAGGCCTCACACATGCTCGACAAGCAGTCTGCCACTGAGCAACACATCCAGCCCCGACAGCGCATCTTTATTGAGCATCTTCTTGGTGTTAGGCACTGTGCTCAGCCCCAACAAGCATCATCCCATTTGATGCTCACAACCTCACAACATCCCTTTGAAGCAGACATGAGTTTTGCTTTACAAATAAGCAAAAGGGCCGGGCTTACACCTTTAATCCCAGGACTCGGGAGGCAGAGGCAGGCAGATGTCTGAGTTCAAGGCCAGCCTGGTCTATAAGAGCTAGTTCCAGGACAGGCACCAAAGCTACAGAGAAACCCTGTCTCAAAAAAACAAAACAAAACAAAAAGCAAAAGGAGCCCCAGAGGATCATGTGACTTTCCTATGGCCTCATGGCAGCAAGTGGCAGATGTAGGACTGTACCAAGCCTTTAGGGAAAGTGGCCAGCTCTCCCCCATACCCCCCATTCATGGGCCGTCCACAACAGCAGCAACAGCTTGGGTAGGAAGCAGTGGTTTCCACCGAAGACCTGGCTCTCCACTCATGACCTGAGCACTCTCTTCAAAGAGCTTCTTTAGTGGAGGGGAACTCTGCAGGGAAGGGTCTGAAGGCCACACAGCCAGTCAGCCAGAGGAAGAAAGGAAGAGGATCTAGCCCTCAGGGTCAGCCTCTAGCCAGAGCCCTCCCCCACTGCGGGGCGGAACAGAAAGCAGCAGAGAAGCCTTGGCCACTGCCCACCAGCCGGAGGAAGCAGGTGCGCTGGGATGGCTTCCTGCCGCCACTGCAGTTGCTGAAGGGCCAGGGCTTCCTCCGACAGACAGACAGGCCTGCTGGAGGCCTCCCCTCCCTGAGGACACTCAAGGCTTCTCTGCAGGGCACTCTGCCATCTGCTAGCATCATTTCCCATGGCCCTGAATCTGTGACAGACAAGGTACTGGTGGCCTGGGTATGCAGGACTGGGTGGGGAGTAGGCCAGAACAGGAAGCAGCCCGCTCAGAGTGAAGAGCTCTCTCCGGCACCACCCTGCTCTGCCCACACACACCTCCACAATGGTGCCAGTTTGGGAGCTGGGACAGGGCAATTCCTTGGGCATGGAGAGATACAAACGCTATGGGCACATCTCAGGCTTCTGCTACACCTCTGCACTAAGCCAGCCCACACTCTGCCAACTGCTGACTCAATTGAAAACCTTACCCTTAGTGGCTGAGGCAGTAGAGGGGAGGACAGGGTAGCCTGGGAGGCAGCTATGTCTCTCCTCACTTGCTTTTTTAAGGAACTTACTTCTCTGGAATAATCTCTGCTAAAAGAGAGCCATGTGCAGGGAGATGGCTCAGGAGATAGAGATGCTTATTGCCAAGCCTGAGGACCTGAGCTTGGTCCACAGAATTCATATGGTGGAAGGACAGAACTAACTGCACAAGTTGTCCTCTGACCTCTACACACATGCCGGGTGCGCGCGCGCGCACACACACACAAAACTGAAAATAAAAAGTTTTCTTTAAATTAAAATAAAAAGAGGCTCACATAGCCAGGCGGTGGTGGCGCACGCCTTTAATCCCAGCACTCGGGAGGCAGAGGCAGGCGGATCTTTGTGAGTTCGAGACCAACCTGGTCTACAAGAGCTAGTTCCAGCGCAGGCTCCAAAGAAACCCTGTCTCAAAAAACCAAAAAAAGAAAAAAAAGAAAGAGGCTCACAGACAAGACATCCCTGAGATGCCACATGTGTCCCTTCTAAGTATGCTGGGTATGGGAATGGAAGAGGCCATGCTGGGTTCTTCCTGAAGAAAGTAAGAAGACTCCAGCCAACTTCAAGGACCATACCCTGTCAAGTCCCTTTTTCTGTCTAGTCTAGAGTAAGAGGGGAGCAGGGGTCACAATACCAGCCCAAAGCAGGACCAAAATCTCCAAAGAGATGCTTGGGCTCCGGGCTTTAGAAGAATAAAAGCCTCCATAGCAATCATTATTGTGGGAAAGGCGTGCCTCAGTCTGTGGGGTGGCGGAGGCAGCCCCAGGAAACTGAGGTTTAGAAGATGATTCCCCATCAACACTCCCCAAATCGTGAGTCAGGCGAAATATGTGGCTTGTCTCTTAGAGGTTTTGAGGCAGCTGGAGCTGTGTACTACCCTTTCAACCAAGTAACTGAGAAAGGAGCCCCAAGGCAGCACCACCCCTTCCTCGCCATCTACTTCTGCCACATGTGGGGAAATAACAAGACATCTTCCCTTTCTAAATGAGGAAACATTATGGGAAGCCCAGGACATTTCCGGGGTTGGGGGTCAGAAGGACACTCACCAGCATGGCCTGGCCTGGAGCAGCCCAGAGCAAGGAGTCTCCTCTCTCTGCTGCTCCCGTTAACTGCTCAAAATAGCACAGGCTGCAGCCCCGCCCCGTCCCCTCCCTCTCCCAGGCCCCTCCCGCTGCAGCTGCCCAACCCTGCCAGGGCTGTGGAGACAGCAGAGGCTGGAGGACTGCAGGTACCAGGTATGCCCACAGCCAGAGAGTAATGGGGTCTAGGTGGAAGGGAAAGGAGGCTATTCAAATAAGTGTATGGGATGGCACAATCAGTGTCCTGGGGTTAGGGACAGAAGACAGAAAGGGTGGCACTTTCCTCCTGACACACACTCAGGCTCCTGGACAGCTGGGCTGATATGGCCCCTAAAAATAGCAGAGGAATTTGAGACCTGCAGCCCCCGGCCCCACAGGCCAAGACTGAGGCTAGCACGCAAGGCTCTCTCACACATACTAGGAGGCATGAAGGCAATCACAGCACAGTGTACTTGAGAACACTTCGTCATACACGCCTAACTATGCCATCTAATTAGTGTATGGAGACACTAACCCTACGCTCAATGGGACATAAGGCTGATGTATACTAGGCCCAGGCAGCAGTCATGCAGCATCTCTGTAAGGTCCAGCAAGGGCAGAGAACCACAGATCAGGCTGAGGCCTCCTGCTACTGCCTCATAATGAGACGAGCAGCAGAGAGAGAATCAATTGCTCTCTCTCTCTCTCTCTGTCTACGTTTCCCTCTCCCACACACCAACCAGTTGCTGCATAGGCAGGGGAAAGTGGGGTGGGTGGGGAAGGAGGGGTGGGTCTCTGCAAACAGAGGAAACTGGGGGTGTCTGGCCAATGAACAGAGGTTGTCAATGAGGAGCTGTGTTCCTTGTGAGAAATTCTGGCCTGGCTCTAGGTAACACTACCATATACCAGTCAGAACTATAAATACCCTGGAGGCTGAGATGGGGCTAGCAGAAAGATGGCAGTAAGCAAAAAGATAGGACCTGCCAAGTGTCTATAGAAAAAAAAAAAAGAAAAAGAAATAGAAATAGTCATTGCTTCCCTCTTCCTCTCCAGGGAGGGAGAAACTGGAAAAATCCAAGCTTGTCACTCACAGCCAATTCTAAGCTCCAGGAGTCCCACATCAATGACAGTCTCCAGGAACAGACTGGTAAACACTGCCCAAAAGGACCAAACCCGGCTTTCCTTTCAACATGACTGTGCAAGTCACCTAGTCTTACCATGCCACACACATGTGCACATACACACACAGGCTATCAGGAACAAGCTTGAGCCTCTGCTTTCCAGGGAAGTGTACTTCTTCCCAGGGATGTCCCCTGGTCCTCCTGAGGTCCCCTGAAGTCCTCCTACAGTGTCAAAGTCCTGCATCCCCACAGTGGTGCTCACTAAAGCCTCTGAAGACTTTAGGATATGATACCTAGATCTCCCCATTTCCCTCTCAGTTTCTGATCTAACTGGTTTGGGAAGGAGTCTTGGGCACTGGGATTTGGGGAGATTCTTTGAATGTTCTTTTCTTTGGTTTGGTTTGGTTTTTAACATGTATGGATGTTTTGTCTGCACTTGTGTCTGTACACCACATGAATGCCTGGTGCCCAAGGAGGTGAGGAGAGGACATGAGATCTCCCAGAACTAGAGTTGCAGATGGTTGCGAAGCCACCCTCTACCTCAGGTCCTGTCCAAGAAAAGCAAAGGCTCTTAACCACTGAGCCCTCTCTCCAGCCCTGCTTTTGGCTTTTTGTGAGAAGGTCTCACTTTATGGCCCAGACTTGGAACTCATTATGTGTAGACCAGGTCACTTCAAACCCTCAGTTCACCCTCCTGCCTCAGCCTCCAGAGAGTTGGGATTGCAACACCATGCTTAGTGTGTTGTTTTGTTTTTGAGAGAATCTGGCTAAGCATGCCAGACTGGCTTTGAACTTATGATCCTCCTGTCTCAGGCTCTCAAAGCTGGGATTACAGGTGTGTGCTGCCAAACTAGGCTCCTGGTGACTCTGGCTTAAGCCAAGGCCAAGAACTAAGGCAGTCATTAAGCCTGGCACTCATGTGACCAATTGCTGAATGGATGGATGGGTGGGTGGATGGACAGACGGATGAGTAGATAGATGGGTGGATGGATGAGTGGATGGATAAGTGAGTGGGTGAGTGGGTGGGCTGGTGGGTGGGTTATGTAGCCATGGGCAGGTGACTTTAATTCCCCTCATCTCTACAATGAAAATTATGCTTGTACTATTTCTTAGTCAATAAGAAGCAAGTATAGAATAGACAGAAAAGAGTTAGTTCTCAAAGTGTGATCCCCAGAAATCCACCAGCAGCATCCACACCAACTGGAAACTGGTTAGACCTCACCCCAGCCTCCTGAATCCAGAGCACTACATGAGGCCCAGCACTTGTGACTTCAGCCGAGACCTGGTAATTCTGATGCGAACTAAAGTCTAAGACCCTGGTAATTCTGATTGTACTGAAGTCTGAGACCCTGGTGATTCTGGTGTGTAAGGAAGTCTGAGAACTACTGTTTGGAAGGAATCATTCACAGTGCTCCATGGTTAAAGAGAAATTCTTCAGAGTCAGTTGTGGTTTTTCACACAGTAACTACACATAGTGAGCACTCTATACCTCAGTTTCCTTCACCTGAGAAGTGGGGGGATAATAGTGCCTATGGCACAGAGTTAGCATAGGGTAAAAGATTTAGTGCATACAAAATTCTGAAAACACCGCCCACTTCTGGGTCTGGGGCTCAGTGATAGAATATTTATTTAGCATGTTTGAGTTCCTGGGCTCTGTCCCCAGCACTTGGAGGAGGGCACCTGTAAACAAATGTAAATAACAGCTGTGATGTCTCAGGGAGCAAAAACACTTGCTGTGTAAGCAAAAGGACATGAGTGCAAACTCCTAGAACCCACACTAAGGCCCAACAACAGGAGCTGGAGCAATGGCTCTCAAGTAAAGATCATGTCCTGCTCTTCCCGACACCCAGACCAGAGTTGGTCCCAGCACCTAGGTCATCACAGCTGCCTGTAACTGGAGCTCCAAGGGATCAAAAAAAAAAAAAAAAGTTAAAGGTTAAAAAAACTAAAAAACAAAAAACGTAAAGTAAGCCAGGCGGTGGTGGCACACACCTTTAATCTCAGCACTTGGGAGGCAGAGGAAGATGGATTTCTG
>JAQHUG010000114.1:6127509-6144013 GCA_028555095.1 Dicrostonyx torquatus
AAAAAAAAAAACAGAATCTGTCTATAAAGCTAGTTCTAGAACAAACAGGACCTTTACACAGAGAAAATTTGTCTTAAAAAAAAAAAAGTCAAGCACAATAGCACATGCATATACTCCCATTGCTGGAAGGAGAGAGACAGGAGGATCCCCAGGACTTGCTGGCCAGTAAATCTAGCTTAATTGGTTAAACTTCGTGTCTCAAAGAATAAAGTGGAGAGCAATTAGGACATCCAGTATTGACCTCTGGCCTCCTCATAAACACAGAGAGAGACAGACAGACATAATGAGAGAGAGAGAAAGAGAGGGAGGGGCAGAGAGGGAGAGAGAGAGCAAAGGAGGGAGAGGGAGGGAGATGGAGACAGAGACAAAGACAGAGAGACAGAGAACAAACCTACAAATGGCTGTGAGGTTTCTAATGAAATTCTGTGTATGTGGCTGAAGATGTAACTGAGCAGAAGAGCACCTGCTTGGCACCTGCAAGGCCCTGAGTTGAATGCCTGGCACTGGGGGAAAATATTGTCTAGTATATTAGCCTTTCAGTAACTACCCTTATATACTGAGATTACTAGGAGCTAAAAGGGGGTGGGGGTGCTATAGAGGTGGCTCGGGGGTTAGGACCACCTGCTGCTCTTCCAGAAGATTCAGGCTCAATTTCCAGAACCCACGTGGTAGCTCACAACTGTCTGTAACTCCAGTTCCAGGTTTCTGACACCCTCTTTCTTCACACATTCAATCCATTTCCACACCCTCTTATACTGAAGGTACACTGTCCCCACTATGATGGCTCTGGGCCTTGCTGCTTGACGACACAGCTTGGTTCCTGCCCCACCAACACCACAGGCTCACTCGGAGGGTATCGGCCCCATCGGGTACTGCCACCAAGCTCAACCTAGGCATACATGCATGAGGAAGGCCAGGCACCCTTCGCAGCTGTGTGTTTGCTTTTGTAATCTTCTGTTTGGAACTATGTCAGGCTGTCCCTCACCTGACAGCAAGCCTGCATCCAGTAGCCTCACTTCCTTCCAATAAAGACTTCTGCAAAGGCCTGAGAAGCACATGGCCAGCCTGGGAGAGGAGTGTCCAGGGCAGAACAAGAGGAGATCCTCTGCTAAGCACAAACTCTGGGCTTTCAAACAGAGCCTTGGCATCTTTGACTGTGGCTGCTTGCCTGCTTCAGTGGTGCCCCAGATGACATCTGGGTGACTGAGATGCAGTCTTGCACTGAGTTACCAGCAGCCGTGCCCCCACCTGTACCTCTTCTCTGTGGGAATGACTGACTCTGGCAGCTCTCTGAGCTATTTGCTTACACAGGGAAATCATCCCAAAGCAGTTTCACTTCCCCTAGGAAAAAGGCAGACTCTCAGGCAAAAGAGACCCCGGAACCCACTGGGTTTCACTGGTTACTACAGTCAGGCCTGCTGTGCAGGTGCTGCCCACACGTTCCCCATCTTAGTGAGATCAAGAACATCATTGCAGCCATGCATCATTCCACAGCCAGTCAGACCAGGCCTGGGCAGCTCCCCCTGCCTCCAAGCATGGTCATTATGTGGAACCTGCCCATTCCACTTGCCCTCAGCCTTTACCCTGTCTTGTCCAGCTCTCCCTGTTCCTAGAGACCCACCCCTAGCTCTGCCTTCTTTAGAAGACATTTCTTTTTTTAAAAAAATATTTATTTATTTATTATGTATACAATATTCTTTCTGTGTGTATGCCTGAAGGCCAGAAGAGGGCACCAGACCTCATTACAGATGGTTGTGAGCCACCATGTGGTTGCTGGGAATTGAACTCAGGACCTTTGGAAGAGCAGGCAATGCTCTTAACCGCTGAGCCATCTCTCCAGCCCCTAGAAGACATTTCTTGCATGTAAGGAAAAGCAAGAAATAAAATTGGCTAGGTAGTGGCAGCATAGGCCTTTAATCCCAGCACTCGGGAGGCAGAGGCAGGTGGATCTCTGTGAGTTTGAGGTCAGCCTGGTCTACAGAGTGAGTTCCAGGACAGCCAGGGCTACAGAGAAACCCTGTCTCAAAAACAAGAAAGAAAAAAAAAAAGCAAAACAAACAAATAAATGGCCCATCCCGAAGTACAGTGCAAAGAGGGATGATGCAACAGCACCCCCGGGGCTGAGTCCCGCTGGGCTTAGCCTCTTTCTTGCCGCCTGATCTAAGACAGAATTATTCCGCTCCTTATAGTAGTATAATATGGTTCCTGCTGTGTGTAGTTGTTGTGAGGATAGAAGACAGCACATATTTTAGCCTATGCTTGACAAATTAAATTGTAGGTGGTAACTCCATGATTATCATCACTAGATTATCATTTGAAACCACAGCCCTCACCATGTCTGTATCTACACACCTCACACAGGGCTCCTGGTTACACTTGGGCTGTTACTCTACTGCATATGGAGAGTCACACATTATGTAGGTTTCGACTCTACAGTTATCACGTAATACAAAAGTAGGATCCAGCCAAAAACCTCCCGGGAGATGATCCACTAGTGAGGACCACTAACTGCTGCTCTTCAGAGAACCTGGGTTCAAGTCTCAGCACCACAAGGTAGCTTACAAACATCTATAAGTCTAGTCTCGACCCTATGCCCTCTTCTCACCTCCACAGGCACCAGGCACAAACATGGTGCAAAGACATACATGTAGTCAAAATATGCCCCCCTCACACACAAATAAATAAATAAATCTCCTAAAATCCCTAAAATGGCTCAGCAAATAGAGTGCTTGTGGTTTTGTGTATACAACCCCCTCTGTGCAGCTTCCTAGTCTAGACTTTAAGTTGTTGTTTGAGATTAACCATGGTTTGAAAATATTAGACAATGCCAGAAAAAACAGGTTTTGTTTTGTTTTTTGGTTTTTCAAGACAGGGTTTCTTTGTAGCGTTGGAGCCTGTCCTGGAACTAGCTCTTATAGACCAGGCTGGCCTTGAACTCACAGAGATCTGCCTGCTTCTGCCTCCCGAGTGCTGGGATTAAAGGCGTGCGCCACCACCGCCCAGCTCAGAAAAAACAGTTTTTATAAGTTTTTATTGCATATTGTTCTGAGGAACACAATGAAATTTCCCATCATCCTACTCTGTCCTAACCATGCCACAAATGCTATCTGTCCAAGAGTCACTGAGTAGCCATCCTGGCTGTGAGGCTGGCTGTCACAGGATCCCAGGGCTGTGTTCAATAATTCTAATAATAACAAGAACAATAATTCTACTTAATAATGATGCTGGAGATGGGAAGGCAGTTCAGTGACAGAGTACTTGCTCGCCAGGCTCAAAGCCCTGTGTTCAATCACCAGAAATGTTAAATTAAAAAAAAAAAAATCTGCCCTAGCTGGGCCGTGGTGGTGCACGCCTTTAATCCCAGCACTCGGGAGGCAGAGGCAGGCGCATCTCTGTGAGTTCGAGGCCAGCCTGGTCTACAAGACCTAGTTCCAGAACAGGCTCCGAAGCTACAGAGAAACCCTGTCTTGAAAAAGAAAAGAAAAAAATATATACTGCCCATAAAGTGGGGAGCAGTGGACTTCCAAAGAGAAGCTGCAAATTGCTTCCTATAGGTGATAACACGGTAAGATTTTCTGAGAGAGTTGACATTTATGCAACCTTTAATTACAGCATATTGTTATTATTGCTGCTATTTTATTACTTACTGTTAATCTTTTACTGTGCTTAATTTATAAATTAAACTTTACCATAGGTATGTAAACAGGAAAAAAGTTAGTTCTAGGATTTGGTATTAGTCAAGCTTTTGGGCATTTACTATGAGTCTTGGAACAAATCTGTGGATGATGGGGAACCACTATACCATTCTATACAATATATCACCACGGAAGCACAATGTACAATGTGTACAACACATAATAAAAATACACAAAGTACTACTTTCATAATTTTAGGCCAATATAATTTCTTGCACAAATATATAGTTGAACTCATTGAAGTTTATTGTGTGTATGCGATGACTATGGAGCCTAAATTAATGTTCTGAACAGTTATCAATTGATAACCACTATGTTTAAGCCTACTCTCCCATAAGGACCACTTTCTGCCTCCTTTATATGCCGTCTGTAGAGACTGGTTCTCCACATCTTAGCCAGAGTTGACTCTACCCTGCAGCAAGCCTACACGCCATACAACAAAAACCATCCATCTTTCCCACGGCTGGATGGTGCTGGCCGAGATCATCTGAAGCCCTGCTAAGAGCAAGCACGGAGTACACACATGTGCTGCAGGATATTTGATCACACTGTGTGAAGATGTGTCTCTGTCCTTCCTCACCTGCCTATGGCACCTTCTGATTGGTTTAATAAAGAGCTAAACAGCCAATAGCTAGGCAGGACTTCCGGGCAGAGATAAGAACTCTGGGAAGAGGACTGGAAAGATGGCTCAGAGGTTAAGAACATTTCCTGCTCTTCCAAAGGTCCTGAGTTCAATTCCCGGGAACCACATGGTGGCTCACGACCATCTGTAATGAGATCTGATGCCCTCTTCTGGTGTGCAGGCAGACATGCAGACAGAACACTATACATAATAAAATAAATCTTTAAAAAAAAAAAAAGAACTCTGGGAAGAAACTGAGGGGGGATTTGCCAGCCAGTCAGGGAGGAAGTTGGATGTACAGTACTGAGGAGAGGAAGTGAGCCACGTGGCAGAACATAGATTAATATAAACTGGTTAGTTTAAGCTATGAGAGCTGTTGGGAACAAGCCTAAGCAAGGCCAAGTTTTCACAATTAGTAATAAGTCTCATGTTATCATCTGGGAGCTGGTGGCCCAAAGAGAGACCTGTTAAACCTACCCCAGACTCTGCTCTGCCATTTTGTTGTCTGGCCCTGGAGTTAAACAGTGGGTGGCACACATAGATAATTCTGTTACAGGCTAGAGGCAGATAAAAGTGGACCTTGGCGCCAGGCCAGATTGGTAACTTTAGGAAAACACAACTGTCCAGTGTCCATCACTCTGTAAGTAACCCCTAACAAACTTGTTTTTACTCAGCAAAATAAATTTTTTGAAGAGCTGTTGTTCAGTGGTAGAGTGCTTACCTAGTATGCCTGAAGCCCTGTGTTCGAGAACCAGCATAGCCCCTCCCACCCATGGGACAAACTTGAATGAGTCACTCTTCTGGCTGTTGGTGCTGGGGGCATATTTAATTTTATATTTTCCTGAAAGACTTGCTCAACACCATCCTACTCTCCAGCACTAAGCACACAGTAGGTATTCAACACTGGATTTACCCAACTCATCTAGCTGGATAATAAGCTGGATGGAATGGGGTTGAGCAAAGAGGATATCCACATGGAGCCAAAACTTTAATACTCTGCCCTGCCATGCTTGTAGAATGATGAAGGGAGTGGTCCTTTGGTGTAGGAGAGTTCTTCTGTATTTCTGTGCTTTCATTGGTTAATAAAAAAACTGCCTTGGCCTGTAGGATAGCACACAGCCCTTAGGTGGGCAGAGTAGACAGAACGGAAGGCGGTGAGAGAGAAGGCACTGCCAGACGCCATGATGCTCCTACCCAAGATGGACATAGGTTAGAATCTTCTGGTAAGCCACCACCTCGTGGTTACACACAAACTATTAGAAATGGGTTAGTTTAAGATGTGAGAGTAAGCCAAGAAGAAGCTAGTGATAATAGGCCAGGTAGAGTTTAAATGAATAGTTTGTGTGTAATCATTTCGGGTATAAGCTAGCCATGTGGCCACGGCTGGGAGCCAGGCGTTGGGAATAAACGGCCACGCTCCTCTCAGGTGCTGGGAACAAAACCCGCACCTATTACTACAGTCCTTGGCCCCCTTGGTGGCTAAGCAGAGCCTGGGAAGCCTGGTGGGAAGCTGGCCATCCAGCTAGCCATGCAGTGTACCACTTTGCAATGAATGCTATGGGGAACCACAAGGTCTGGGTCTTTTCCAGCTCCAGAGCACTGAATCCCCTTTGAGCAGGCAGAGGTGGGATGCTTGCTGTTGTAACCCCATCACTCATCCACCCTGGACTCTGCTTCGAGATGATAGATGCAAGAATGGGTGAGTGGCACAAAACAGTGACTTAGCTTCTATGTCTCTCCCCACAAAAAACGGCCAGCAGAGGAAAGAAGAAATACACTCCGATAGTTATTATAACTGAACTGAGAATGTGCTCCTCCAGCAAGGGGCACCAACCAAATTCTGGGGAGACTCAAAGGCTGAGAATGTCTCTAGATGAGGAGAGGGGAAGTTAGACACGTGTTACAGACAGCTTGGAGCAAGGTCATGAAAGGGAATTTTTTGTTTGTTTTTTATTTATTTTTTAATTAATTAATTTATTTATTTTTGGCTTTCCAAGACAGGGTTGTATAGCTCTGGCTGTCCTGCAACTGTTCTATAGACCAAGCTGGCCTCAAGTTCCAGGACAGCCAGGGCTACACAAAGAAACCGTGTCTCAAAAAACAAACAAAACAACAAGAATCTATAAACACTGTTTCCATAAATGAGCACCAATTACATAATGCTTGCAATACTAATTTGCAGTATACAATAACATAGAGTAAACAGAACGCGTTGTTTAGGGAAGTTGTGGGGAGGCCTGTTTCAAGCACTGAGCCCTACGTACTAGGGAGAGACCACAGAACCTGTGCTTCTTGGGTAGGAGGGTACCAGCTACCAGTGCACCGCATCAGAGGACTACCGAGGTTTCTCAACACCAGCCTTAAAGACGTTATTTTCAGAAAACACCAAAGCAGGGGTGCCTCTGTATTTAACTCACTAAAGAGATCGGAATCCTGAAAGGGAAGAGGCCAAACTCCTTTAAGAAGACTAAAGATAACCTCAAAGAGGGTAGGGGAAGGTAAAAGGAAACCTGGACTGGCTCAAAGTCCAGATTCTACGAGCTCTCAGAGACGGTCAACCCAGCCTTAGCCCTGAAATACCTCCGCACTTCCTGTTCCGCCCAGCCGCCAGCAAAAGGGTGGAGCCGAGCTTAGCACATGCGCTTGGAGCACCACAGCCGCTCCGCTCTGCAGCTCCACCGGTGCCCGGCAGAGGGCAGCCTTCTCCTTCTCATGGATCTACAGGCACCACCGAGGCTACAGGACTTCGCCTCTGTTGGGCCCCGCCTCCAGCAAGAGTCCCGTCCCGTCCCAGGGAGCAGAGGCTTCAGGGGGCTGCAGCCTGCAAGATGGCCTCCCGCTTTACCCATGAGAGAGTCGGCAAAGAAGGTGCAAAAATGGGCTGGCGCCTACATTTATTTTTTTCACTACTGACTTATCCTCGGTACCTGAAATAGTTCCAACACACAGAAGACACTTAATAAGTGCCTACTGAAGGAATACAATGAATGAATGAATACCCGAGTTGTACAGTTGGAAGGTTCAAGGTTTAAAAGGGGTTTTAAAGTGGAGAGAGGACTGAGACAAGCAGTCAGTAGAGCCAGTGGGCAAGGAGAGGGCAGCCACAGATCACTGACCTGGAGTCAGAGATCAGTCTCCCCATACCCTCCATAGCACCAGCCTCCATCCTAACACATCCGAAGGTCTGCTCAGAGCGCTGTACACACCATTTTGTCTGCTCTACCAAGAACTCTGCCCCAAAACTAAGCAGTCAGATCCAGGGGAGAGTCCACCTGATTGGTGGCTCCAGGGGATGCTAGGCTGCTGGGGATTTCCTCAGCTCCTGGGAATTTCCAAATTGCCTCTGCTTTCCCAATATTCCACAAGGCCCAAAGCCCAGGGCCAGTCTTGATGGCAGTCTCTCCAAGCCTTCCATGCTCTGCCTCAACCTCGGGGAGACTTGAGTCTCTGGGGCTACTAAACAGCACATTCGCTAATTCACACCCCAGCCTGTCTGGCCAACATTCGAGAATGAGCATAATGAAAGATTGTGCTCTTTTCCTATAAATGACTACTTTTCTCTATTCTCACAGAAGAATCAGGGAAAACCAGTGTAAGGGTCAGCCACACTGATGAATAAAGCCTGAGGGAGGCTTTCTGGGGTGTGAGAGCTAGACTCACAGTTCTCAGAGTTCAGAGATGCCCCTCCAGACACCCTCAGGTTCCCCCAATTGGGGGAGGGGGTGTGAACAAAGCCAGAGCTTGAAGATCTGTGTGTTCACTTCTGGGACTGTTTCTAGAACCCTTTGAAGTAACAACAAGGAAGAGAGGAAGGCTTCTGCTTTGCCTACCTGGTCTCCACCCCTCCGCCCCCACGTGCACAGCCAGCCAAACCCACCAGGCGTGTGAGCACCTGTGTTGTTACCAAGCCGGGCAGAAGTCATGCTTGGCAAGGAAGCACTGCCCCAGTTGTGGTGGCACATTGCCAGAGACCTGTTGTCCCTAGGGCACTGGGATTCCAGAGTTGGTGGAGTGAAGAAATTGCCAGAGAGAACAAACCTTCCTTCCTTCCGGAAGGGCAGGGGAAATGCCACCAGGCCCAGCCTGGGGGAGGGGGGCACTCTGCAGAAGGAGATAAGACTTCAAAACCTGCTCCCTGCCCCCACCCTACACTTCTGGGAGCGCTGTGGAGCTGCACTGTTCAATACAGTAGCCACCTTTTAAATTTAAGTTAGATAAAAACATTGGGACTATTTCTCATTAAATTAAAATCAAAATATAAAGTTCCGTTTCTCTGTTGTGCCAGCCACATTCCAAGTGTTCAGTGGCCACAGGACCACAGAGCGCTTCTGTTTTCTCGGTGTTTTCTGTCAGACCGTTCTGGCCCAGGAGATCCCCCTCTACAGTGCTTAAGGTCAGTCTTGTCCAAGCCTCTTTCAGATGGTGTCCCCGACCTGCTGCTGTTCTCTCCCACCCCTGCCCACAGTCTGCTTACACCCTTGTCCCATGCCTGTGTCACACTTGTTCCCTGGGCCTCAGAAAGAGATGGGGAAGACAAGGGAGCAGTCACAATTAGCATCCAGTCAATGAGCAGAAGCCAGATGCCACAGGGCTGAAAGGACAAACTGAATGGAAGCCTGCCTCCACCCCAAGGCAGCCTGGCTCCGGAGAAAGCCCCTCAGTCCAGCACAATCCGCCCTTGTTTCAAGTCTCTGGGCCAGGCAGTGGTAAGGCGCCTGGAATGCAGTGGCCTGAGGGTTTCCCCACCACAGCGCAGGCCGTAGGACTCACGATGGTTGGTAGTGCCCCAGAAGAGTCCTAAATGAAACCTTCAATGTTCAAGGGCAAATAAAGTCAATGAAGTCACCTTGTCCCAGGTCAGGACTTCTGTCATAGGGCAGTGAAGGCCATAATTGGACCTCTTCTTCTAGCCAGCCAAATGAAGCAAATGGGAAAGAGAAGAATGACCTCTGGACACCTGCTAGCATGGCTCAGACAAGGCCTGGGTGCATGGGAGAACACGGCAACAGAGCAGATCTGACAGCCTGCACACTCCACCACAGGACCTAAGTCTGAGGGGCTTGCTACATTAGTTAGAAAATCCATGGAAGAGAGTCTGGGAAAACACATATGTGTGATGAGGATGAAGCCAAGAAAGAATAGGCTAGTGTTGCCTCTAGCTCTGTGCCTATGCTTGCTAAGCCCTGCTAGAGACGGGCTGCTAGGAGCAAGACAGACAAGAAGACAAACAACAACAAAAAGCAGGGTAAACACAGGTTTGCCAACCAGAAAACAAATAGGAAGAAGCCTGGTACTCTAAGGGCATTGGCACCAGACGGAATCTGACTGGGGAAGGCAGGGAAATCCAGCACAATTTGAAAAACTGGTGTGTAACTATGAAGAGCCAGTTAGGACTCAGGGAAGACCATCCAGGCTGAGATTCCAGAGTGGCCCTGAGGAAGCTGGGGCTGCTTCCCTAACTCCACTGGAAAGACGCTGTGGGCAGAGGCGCTAGCCTGAGGTCATGTGTAAAGGACGTACAGCTGAGTCATTAGGAAGAACGGAGCTTGCAGCACTCTGTGGGCAGATGATCTCCATGCTGGACACCAAGCACTCCCTGAGGTTCGGAGGGGGACTAATGACAGTGGCGCTCACTGCTGAGCCGCACAGGAGCCCCTGAGTCATGGGTCCTATAGTTTCAGGTAGCCACAGTCAACTGCAGTCTAAAACATCTTAGTAGCAAATTCTAGCAACAAATAATTCATCAGGTTTTCCATTGGCTTGTTGCTTTTGCTTTTTGTTTGCTTGTTTGTTTTTTGTTTTTGACAGGGTCTCATGTCGCCCAGGCTGGCATCAAACTCACTATGTAGTCCAGAGTGATCCTGAATTCCTGATCCTCCTGCCTCTACTTCCTAGATGCTGGGACTGCAAGTGTCAATCACTGCACATGGTAATTATAAGTTTTATTACAATGTTCTGTTAGTATTGTGATGTGGGATTCCCCTCTGTATGCTGTGGATATCATTGGTTAATAAAGGACTGTCTTGGGCCTGTGCAGGGCAGAATGGAGATGGGGGGAACTAAACTGAATGCTGGGAGAAAGAAGGCGGAGTCAGTGAGATGTCAAGTAGACACTGGCAGGAACAGACAAGCCAGAACCTTGCCGGTAAACCATAGCCACATGGCAATACACAGATGAATAGAAATGGGTTAAATTAAGATGTAAGAGCTAGCCCATAAGAAGCTAGAGCTAATAGGCCAAGAAGTGATCTGATTAATACAGTTTCTGTGCATTTTTTTGAATCCTACTGCAGGATTGTTTTATCTTACTATTACTGTTAATCTCTTACTGTACCTAATTTAGAAATTAAACTTTACTATAAATATGCATGCAGAAGAAATAGTATATGCAGGGTTTTGGGTGTCCACTGAGGGTTTTGCACCCTCTGAGGATGAAGGAAACTACCTTAACAGGTTTGAGGAGGCACTATTTAAACTGATTACAAACGCCGGATATCCATCAGTCCTCAGAACACCTAGAAGAAAGTACCATGATCACTCTTATTTTATAGGAAAAGAGGGCCAAAGAAATGAAAGAATTTGTCCAAGGTCATTTAGCCACAGGCCAGATTTGGACAGGGCAATCCAGTTGGAGCCCATACATCACCCAAAATGTTACAACATGTTGAAATGGACACACAAATACACGACAGTCCTGATTCCTGGGCCCTACTCTCTGTGCCACTGTCCTCAGCCTTCCTCTCCCAGGTAACCAGAGCGGCCCCTACAGACAAAGCCAGCCTTCCAGCCAGGGTTGTCCTACGTGTCACACAGGGCTCTACAGCGACAGTGTGAGCCACTTTGAGAATGGGTGGGACTGCCAAAAGGGCACCTCTTACAGATTATGTTACCCCTCCTCTATTCTTTACTCTTTTTTAATAAGTCAAGCATTTTTAGATTTATTTCTCTTTATTTTATGTGTAAGAGAATTTTGTCTGCATGCATGGATGTGATGCCTGGTGCCCACAGAGGCCGGAAGAGGGTGTTAGGTTCCTGGGACTGGAGTTATGGGTGTCATGAGGCATCTAGGTACTCATAACTGAGACCTGATCCTCTGCAAGAACGAGTGTTCTTAACCACTGAGTCTTCTCTCCTCTCCAGGCCCTCTTTTGGTCATTTGTTTGTTGAGGCAGGGTCTTATATAGCCCAGGCTAGCCTCAAACTGGCTATGTAGCTGATGCTAAATTTGAACTCTTGATCTTTTTGCCTCCAACTCCCAAGTGATATGATAGATTCATGTCTGCCACACCCCAAAAGGTCCCTTTTCCAATGGCAAAGAAGAGACACCTGAGCATCAATAGTTGAAGAAAAGATGAAAGGGCTAAGTAAAGTAGAAACATTCAGCCTTGCTTTCCCAGAGACCCACTCCTCTGCTGTGGGGTTTCATATGGACAGAGGAGGTAAGACTGAGAAAGGACCAGAGGTTAAGAGCAAAAAATGTTTTGGAGGAGTCTGGGAAAAAGAACAGCCCAGTCCAGACTCTGCAAGGGGTACACGAGCAGCACCTAGTCATTCTCACACTAAGGGTAAAGCCACTGAATCCAGTGGAGCCAGAACCAGACACAGTGCCTAAGCGAACACAGAGGCCTCAGGTTGCCTGTGCAGTGTGATCTGCTTCCATCAGTGAGAGAAAAGGCATCTCAGGTAGTCAGGCTGGTACTCCTCACTTTCCCCAGTCCCCACAACCAACACAAGAAACTCCTGTCATCCAGAAGTCCCGAGGTCAGACTCTGAGGTTATGGTATAGTGAAGGCACTGTCAGGCATAGCCCAGGGCTGTGGGGAACAGGGCTGTTTGCTATCATTGAATTCCAGGAAGGCAGACCACAGCCGTGCTCCCCTGACACACACACACACCCTGCCTCAAAGGCCATGGATGGTGCAGTTTCTCGCTTGCCTCTATTGGTATTATCTCTTCCCCAACTCTCTCTCTCTCTCTCTCTCTCTCTCTCTCTGTGTGTGTGTGTGTGTGTGTGATGTCAGATGGTTGTGAGCCTGCATGAGATGCTAGCAGCCAAGCCCAGGTCCTCTGCAAGAGCAATAACCTCTTAACTGTTGAGGCATCTCTCCAGTTCCATTGCTTCTTTTTACAAAGACAGGGTTTCTCACTGAGCCTGGTGCTCAGTGACAGTCTGGCGGGCCAGTGGTAAGCCTGTGAGATCTCCTGTCTGTACCTCCCAGTGTGAGAATCACAGGCATTTCCATACACTTAGCTTTTCACATGAGCACTGTGGTGCAAACTCAAGCCCTCTCTCTGTTCTACCCACTGAGCCATCTTTCCAGTCACACATTTTCTTTGATGTGTGTCCAGATGAGTGCAGACTTGATTCTTCAGGCAACCTGGGCATCTACTCAGGAGGATACAAGGCTATGTCAGGCTCAGCACAAGTCGGGTCCCCCTAGTGCCTGGAACATCAGGAACTCTGGCTGTTACAGTCTGGACTGCTCAGGGGCCAGTGAGATGGAAGATGCCAGCCCAGCCAGGGCTTCTGTAGTCAATTCCCCAGTCAAATCAGTTCATTAAGGAGGGAGGCGGGAGGCAGAGCCCATCAGCCAGAACTCACACAGGAGACAGCATCAAATCTCTGCCTCTTGCCATGCATCTGAAAGATTCTATTGAAAGTTCCAAATATCACCCTTTCAGTGCGATGGGTCTGGGTGTCACAGAGGGCCATGACATTCTCAAGCTGCCTGACAGTGCTGTCACCACTTGGCCTCTGGCCCATGCCACCCAGGGCTGAGGTCTAGCTTTCTACAGGAGCCTATAGTTCTTGTGAAAGCATGGGCTCCTTCATCGCAGGGCTGGGACTGTCAGCCTCCTCCCCAGACAAGCCCACAGTGTGAATGAGCAGGTGTTCCCTGACGTTCTACCCAGACTGCACCCTGGCCGGCGGGGGATGGGGGATCCCTATGGTCTGGAACCATCTCTCTGCATGACCTCACATTCAGCACTTTCCTGCTCCAGATACAAGGATGGCCTCCAAGTCCCAGTGAAGTGCCCTGGGTGAGAGCTCTCTCCCTGGGTACACCCTCTTTGCTACAGGGCCTGGCAATGAGAAGTTAGGGAGGAGGGAGGAAGTGAGTCAGCTCCTTACAGAAATGGGAATGGGAGGGAAAAGAAATGAGATCAGGCGACAAAGAGCACAGGGGCTGCAAAGGTCATCAAGAAAGGAACCAGGTCCCACAAAGGTGGAGAAGACAGATAAGGCTGACAAATCCAGGGGAGTCTGGATGGTCTCCCTGGAGCAGAGAACCTGGTGCTGGTAGGCAGGCCCCACCTGAGGATGGAATCTGAGGCTGCTCCCCTTCCTGTTTCATGTCAGGGCTGGACAAGGCAAGGCCTTGTGGGAAAGAACTGGTCTCCTCTACCCACAGGCCTCCCAGGCCTTCTCTTTCCACTACTGAGCCCTGCCACTCCTTAGGACCTGGCCAAGAGAGTGCGCAATGTTTATATCTGCCGATGAGGGGACTGAAAGCCCACCACTCTGAGATCCAGGAATACAGCAGTTCCCACTGGCCTAACCCTCCTGTAGCCATCTCTGGCAGCCTCTGTACCCACGTGGGAGCTGTCCTCAGGCTCCAGCTGGAATTTGTTGCTGAGACTGGAAGAGATCTTTACCATGAACCTTCCCAGCCTGCTGACATTCCAGCACGGAGGCAGCCTAGGGAAAAACAGCAGGGGGGAAGAGGAAACTGGGAACCCAAGCCACATTCCAACCCCTCAGAGACCCACAGATAGGCACATTCCACTAGGGTCTCCTGGACCGGACATTGGAGGCTCCCTTGGGACCCTGAATCTCCAGAGGCTCATGTGATTTCCCTGCAGGCATAGGAACAGGCTGCACCTGGGTTTCTCTCTCTTGCTATCCAGGATCCTGCTCACGGATACCTGTAGAACCTCATTCTCCCTCCACTCCTGTGAGAGATGCCAAGTCCTAAACACACAAGAGATAGTGAGTCAAGGCAAGGGAAGGCAACATACTGCAGACAGGTCACCAGGGCCTAACAAAGAGAAGAGTTCTAGTAACCAAACTTTAGCTACAGCAAGAATACCAAGCAAGAGAATGGGAAACCTGTTTCTGGCTAAAGAACCATCTTATCATCCACAAATGCCTGCACAGGCCCCGCCACGCCCTCAACGCTGACCTCTACCTGCTGCGTGAAGAAACAGGCAGATAACTAACCAAGTCGCAATGGATGCCATGAAGGAGAAGGCTGGGTGCTGCTAAGGTGGACCCAGACATAGTCTGAGGGGACCAGGGAAGGATTCCCTGAGGAAGTGACATCCAAACTTTGGGAAATGCACACGTGTACATGCAGCACACGGGAAATTTTGTAATGTGGACAAGAGGATTGCCTCAGAATTCCAGACTAGGAACCAATGAGAGCCTCAGGGGTGGACGTCTGCCTGATGGGCCCTCCACTGGCCTTACTACCTCAATGCCCACAAAACACACAGACCAATGACAGTGCCCAGCCCTGTGCAATGCAGGGGAGCCTGCCATTGCCAGAGGTGATGCTCCAGTGACCCTGCCACCTTCAGTTCTGAGGAGAATGTGAGAGAATGGGCCAAAAAAGGTGAGAAAGACACTGCCCATGCCTCCGAGATCTAGAGTCTGCAAGGAGAAGTATGTAAGGGGCAACACAGTATGTTCCTCCTCCGGCCTGGGGGGACCACATCCTAACCTGCCAAAGGAGCTGCCCTAGCCCTGCAGGAGGCTTCCTCAGCTACCATCCTTCAAGCTTCAGTCAGTCACACTGGATACCACCTGGTGCCATCTGCTGTTCACTCCTCCAGCTGACTTTCAGGACTGACAACATCGACACACCCTTCTTCAGGACAAGATGGGTCACCTCTAGCTTCCTCTTCCTTCCTCAAGGTTCCTGTTCCTCAAGGCTTTTCTGTTCCTTGGAATCTTATCACTAGGGCACACATCTGCCCCCACATCCACACTGGCCAGGGCACTACAGAAGCCCATACTCTGTGGCCAGAGTCCATGCCAAATGGAGGCTGAGCCAGCCAGGGCAGAAAGCCATGCCCTGATGCTGAGGGGCATATGGCAGGAGATTAAGGAACTCAGAGTGGTGACCCAGGTCTAAGGAAAGAGTCTCCCAACCAAACTGCTGCCGACTGAAAAACAAGTTGTGCTGACACCGTCCTCTATTTAACAGATCAGGCTGTTGCCAACCACGGGGCCACCGCCGGGAGCTGGGATTGGTTGTCCCCCTGAAACTGCCCAACAGGGGACAGGAAAACCATGAAAATGCCTCTCCTTCACAGTGCCTGTCTGACACAGTAGGTGCCCACAGACTTGCCTGATGCCTGGGGTGCTTCCTACCGAGGACTGACAGTGGAGGCGCCAGCCGTCCTGTCCTGGCAGCAGGGGGCCCCTGCCTCAACTGGGTCATGAATCTCCATCACTCCCCCCACCTTGCTGACTTCCACTCCAGGCTTCACGAGGAGAATCTAGCTGCTTGGTGCAGTGGGGTGGCGGGAACCCTGCTGGCAGGCAGAGTACATGCTTGTGGTTTCTGGGAAACACTGTAGAGATCTGCAGCATTTTTAAAATACTTGTGTTCCCACCCGCCACACACCCCCTTTCACCCCACTCCCCAGCCACCCCCAGTCAGGGTACTTGCCTATCTGGTATTTTCCAGAACTATTTCAATGTAAATATGAGATTAGAAGGAAGCAGAGGGCAATGTCCTGGGTGGCTCTGGGCAAGATACTATTAAGACCCTGCCCCCATGCCAAGCTGCGCCTACAAAAACAACCATTGACCAGGACATGTACCCACACCCCGTTCAATGTGGCCTAGGCACTGTGCCCACTACCCACGGGCTGGGTGGCCAAAGCACTCTGGGACTGTCCTTCATCACAAGGAAGTGGGAGAATGGAGCCTCTAAGGACAGAGATAGGAGACCTGGCAGGAGAGAATTAGCCTCACTGCTGGGCTCTGGAGCCTGGCAATCCAGTACAATGAAGCCCCAGCCCCAGCACTTCCAGGACAGTGAAGCCCCAGTACTCTCAGGACAGTGAAGCCCCAGCACTCTCAGGACAGTGAAGCCCCCAGTACTCTCAGGACAGTGAAGCCCCAGCCCCAGTACTCTCAGGACAGTGAAGCCCCAGCACTCTCAGGACAGTGAAG
>JAQHUG010000114.1:6144502-6162966 GCA_028555095.1 Dicrostonyx torquatus
AAGCCCCAGCATGCCCATGACCTCCCTCCCACTCACCACTTCTTGCACTTCTGACACTTGCCCACTGGCCCTTCATTACCAAAAGAATTTAGTTTGTGCTCTCATGTACTAAGATTCTGATGTCAGAGGTGCCTGAAGCTTTGGCATAAAATGAAATAAAAATTTCCTGTTTAAAACAAACAAACAAAATCTCCAAACTCCTCTAAAGATCATTTGGGAAAAAATTAAGAACAGAAGTGCTATCAGACCCCAAACCCCAAGAGCACCCTGCAGCTCCATCCCCACTGCACCCCCCCCCAGTAAGGCCAGTGCTCAGCAGCTGGCCTAAAGACGCTGGAGGCTGTACAGTTTCCAAGTTGTCCGTGGAACCCTGCAGGTCCCATTCCTGATGGCACCTGGAACCTCGTTGACAAGGTTAATGTGGTTCATTCCATTTACACCCAGGAGTCTTGAAATTTTACAACAGTCAAAGGGACTCTGGTGCCCTCTGCCAGACACAGGCAACCCTGACCAGCCAGTCTCCCACTGGTCTCCACTACAGAATCCTGGATAAGGATTCGGAACACCCAGGATGCCTTTTCTTCCATCAGCTGACTTGTTTATTTGGTTTTTCATTTATTTATTTCAGTGCTGGGATAACACCCAGGACTTCCCCACATGCTAAGAAATGCTCTACAGTAGCCCAGCTGCTGCTGGCCATCTTAAAGAGATAGTTTAGGTAAAAGCCTGGGAATCCTCTTAAATAGAAAACTGTACCAGAAGGAAGCGCCGGAGACTGTGAAAGAGGAAACTGCATCCTTGGATGGCTTAACAGACTGGGCAGGGTGGTGGTGGTGGTGGAGGTGGTAGAGGAGGTGGTGGAGGTATTAGTGGCGGGGAGATGGTGGGATAGGGGTAGGGGTGAGGTGGTGGGAGGGGGTTGTTGGTGGTGGTATGGGCAGGGAGGTGGAAGTAGGGGTGCGGGTGAGGTGGTAGAGTTGTAGGGGTGGTGGGTGGTGGTGGTAGGGGTGGTGGGTAGTGGTAGTGATGGAGAGAGGGTGGTGGGGGTGGGGGTAAGAGTGGGGGTGAGGTGGTGGGGGTAATGGTAGTGATATGGTAATGGGGGCAGGGTGGTAGGGGTGGTGGGGGTGGTGATGGGGGGGCGGGATGAGGTGGGGGAGGTAGGGATGCTAACTTCCCAAAGTTTCACAGGAGCCAACTCGCCTTCTACATAAACACCTTCATCTTCTATAAAGACCCACAAGTGGTGGTGGCACACGCCTTTAATCCCAGCACTCGGGAGGCAGAGGCAGGTGGATCTTTGTGAGTTCGAGACCAGCCTGGTCTACAAGAGCTAGTTCCAGGACAGGCTCCAAGGCTACAGAGAAACCCTGTCTCAAAAAACCAAAAAAAAAAAAAAGACCCACAGAGGACAGTGCCCCGGGCTAAGTTTCTATCTTTATCTTCAGCTCTGCCTTTCCCAGAGAAGCCCAGAAGAAAGCTGCTGGGTGCTTATCCAGTCTAACCCTCTCCTCTGGGAGGAGAGAACATACACTTTTATGGAATCAAGGGTCACTTCCACTAAAGTGACATCTGCTGACTGCCACCTTTCCTGGGATCAGACTTGGCCACTTCCTCCTTCCCACCTTCCCTGCATTCTCAGCCTTATGCAAAAGCAGCCGTGTGGCTGCTTCCAGGGCTGTGCTTCCTCAAGGTCATAGTTTACTTAGTTAATCCCCTCTACCCAGCACTGGGCCTGGCCCTTCATCAGACTTCTCTGTTTATTGGGGGAATGAGTAAATGGCTCAGGAAAGTTTGGAAACTCGCAAAGCCCAAGCCTGGCTCTTCAAACAGATGTCCACTTGTGGAGAGCTGTACAGAAGGACAGGTGGCAGTGGCACCAGGAGCTTCTTGCAGGCCTGCTGAATGATTTCTGTCACTCAGACCCCAAGTTTCTCCACCACCTGGTTCATCCCTCACCCCCTTTAATGACACTCATGTAGTAGCTACAGGACAGATGAAAAGTAGTCACAAATTCTGCATACGCCTTGTGCAAGGGAATCCCAAAGGTTGTCTCACCCTGGGGCCTTTAAAATAGACCACAAAGAATACAGGCCTTGGCCTCCATCTGTGTGGGGGAGAGAACAGATGGCTTAGTCAACTCCCTCGGAGGCCCCTGGAGACAGGCAGCGTGTGGACACAGTTGATGGATGACCTGATGGGCAGGGTGGCTGCCAGTAGCTGTCCCTATGGAGCTACTGTCATCAGGGTACCCCACCCAGAGGCTTAAGGATGCGGGAAGACTCTTGGCATGGAAGTGAAGTTGGAACTAATGCCAAGACGATGAGAAGTTGGAGTGGGAAGAAGAGAAGATAAGCTGAGGGCCCAAAGAGAGTTGGCAAGCCTGCGCACTCAGCTCCTAGGGTCTGTCTCCAGAAGCTGGGAATGCTGGGCTCACCCTGTTCCTCTGCTTGTGTGTGCTTGAGTCCTCACCACAACCCAACTGGGCAATGCTACAGAGATCCTTCCAGCCCCATGTGTCTTACTGTGCTGTTACAATGCTTCAGAAGTCGCATAGGCATGGGGTTCTCTATGGTGTCCTCTGTCAGATCTGTTAAGCTACCATCTGGTGAAGATGGGCACCAGCTGGGCTTGTCCCATGGGGGCCAGAGCAAGCCAGACTTCAGGGATACCAGCTGTAAGGTGGATGCTACCAGCACCTTCCATGCTAAAGCATCCTCTTCCCTGGGGAGGGGGTAGCAGCAGCTAGCTGGGAAGGGAAAGTGACTGAGAAACCTGAGATACCAGCATGGTCCCTGAGCTATGACAAGTAAACGTAGTGGCATCTGGGATGCCAGGCTCAGGGTCCCAAAGGCATGGCGGTGGTTCGACAGGGAGCTGGCAATAGTACTCTGGGGGATTCATGTTTGAAGGAGAAAATTCCATCTGTTGAAAGCAGTACTGGCAGAGGAGAAGCTAGCCAAGCATGGCAGTATATTATGACCCTGGCTCTGCAATAACGTGTTTCCTTCTCACTGCTCCTTTAGAGCAGCGTGCCTTGAGTTCAGCATAGCTAGGCGGCAACACAGAGAAGATGCCCAGTGTGGGCTGAACTCTCTCTCTCTCTCTCTGTTTTGTTTGTCTGTTTTACAATGGTGTACAAGCATTTTGTCTGCGTGTATATATATGCACCTCAGCATGCCTGGAGTCCCAGGAAACTAGAAGAGGGCTTCAGATCCCCTGGAACGGGAGTTATGTTTGATTGTAAGATACCGTGTGGGTGCTGGGAACCAGAACTATGCCTTCTGCACGAGCAACACGTGTTTTTAACTAGCCAGTAATCTCTCTACCCTCTTCTTTTTCTTATTTATTATTTCTAGTGTGTGTATGTAGAGTCAGGTATGCATGTGGAGATCAGAGGACACTTTTTAGAAGTTGGTTCTTTCCTCTGGGATCTGAAACCCAAACTCAAGACTGTTGGGTTTGCATGGTAAGTGCATTTACCTGCTGAGCCACCCGGCCCTCAATGTGTAACTCTACGGATTCCACATAAGCATCTTCCTATCCACTAACTTCCTTTCTACAAAGCTGATTAAAGCCGGGCGGTGGTGGCGCACGCCTTTAATCCCAGCACTCGGGAGGCAGAGGCAGGCGGGTCTCTGTGAGTTCGAGACCAGCCTGGTCTACAAGAGCTAGTTCCAGGACAGGCTCCAAAGCCACAGAGAAACCCTGTCTCGAAAAAAAAAAAAAAAAAAAAAAAAGCTGATTAAACCCAACCAGTTCCAGTATAAAGGAAGGCCTGGAATCCAACTCCAGTGTATCTGCCTAAGTGACCTGCTACTGTCAGCCTCCTATTGGCCTAGCATACTGCAAGCTTGAGCCAACACGCTCAGCATCCTACTCCCCCTCCCTGGGAGCCAGGCTCTGCTGCATCCTCCCCACTTCCTCCCCTTCTGACTTTGGCACATCTGGCTAGTCACTTAGTGCTGAAAGGTCCCAGGTAGGTCATGCATTGCTCAGGCTGCAGGGCATAGATCTGGACAGTCCTAAAACACACAGCTGGACGGGAAACAATGACTAAAGGTCACCTTAGCCTTCATATTCCACGTCCACACAGGACATTCAAAATTCTTTCACTCTTCCTGCACCAAAAGACTCCTGAGGACAAAAGTCTTGATGCTGCATGGAGAGCTACCAATGTTTGCTATGAATCTCATGCCTTCCACTGGGTTTTGTCTCGGGAACAGTCAGGATGCAAACAGTCTCTGCAGTGTAGGTAACTCTAAACTACAATCTTGGTTTACAGGTTCTTTCCAACCCAGCTCCTGCTAGCTCTTCTGCTGTTCCACACCTCCCTCACTTGGGGTGAAAGGAAAGCCCTAGCAGACAGAAGTCATCTTCCCCAGAACTGTAACCATGGCAACACCCCAGATAGCCATGATTTTAAGTCACTTATCATACTGTTTTCACGCAAGATCTAAAGAACCTGGACTTCTTTCTTTTTTCTGAGGCAGGTTTCTCTGCATAGCCTTGGCTGTCCTTGAACTCACTCTGTAGACCAGGCTGGCTTGCCTCTGCCTGTTGAGGATTAAAGGTGTGCACTACCCATTGCTGGACTTCCTATACTTTGATACTCACATACTCTCATATCTGGAACTGGCACCTGTTAGCCTCCAATTTAGGGCTCAGGAAATATGGTACCCAGGCCCCTATGCTATCTCTATATGATGAAGCTGAACACTTCCTCACCAACTACCCACGGCATCTCCCTCCTCCTGATAGTGCCAGGGAAGCAGCACAAGTCCAGGCAAAAGCTGATCTTTATGCAATGACCTTGAAAAGTCACAGGCTTAATTCAATCATGTCACTCCAAAAGGGTATTGGAGGGAAACAGCAGACCAGGAGGCCCGGCTGAATTGCTGAGGGTTTGTCCCAGTGAACTTTTGGGGGATTGCCTTCAGCATCTTAACAAGGCACAGGGAAGCAAAGTTGTGACTTTAATATTAGAGTACCTAGTATGGGGCATCCTCTCCTGGGGTGGCACTTCCCTACTGGTCCAGCTTTCCATTTCATCACCTGCTAAGATCTGCTCACAATTCCTCAATCACCCACCTAAGTACACCAATGGGAGATGGTCATGTGCCCACTCCCCGCTCACCCCTGATACCCAGGGAAGCACTCACATCAGCCGGCTCCCTGCGGTGTCCCTCGCCAGTCCTCAGCCAGCTCCGGCTCAGCTCACTAAGCTCTGGGATGGGTTGTACCTTGAGCCGTACACTGTCCCCAGACTGCCGGATCATCTCCACAATTTCATCCCTGGACTTATTCTCCACATTCTGTCCGTTAATCTCCACCAGTCGATCTCCTGGCACTAGCCCCAAGGCCAGGTCCTTGGTGCCTGCACCTGGCTCAGCAAAGTGAACCACCCGTCGATAGGCCTGACCCTCGGGGGCCCGGTCCAGCATGGTTGTGCGCCGAAGTGAGAAGCCAAAGTCTCCTGTGGGTCTTCGTTGCAACTCTAGCTCCCGGAGAGCAGGAGGTGGCAGGGGCACCACAGCGGGGAGACGTAGGTCAGCTGGGAATCTTTTAGTCACCAGCTCAGGGACTCGAGACCGGGGTCCTGGTCGAGGGACACCTAGCCCAGGATGTTGCATTAGCTGTCCCTCAAGCGTCCTCACCTCTACCTGAGGTGATGGGGCTGCAGAGTGCTCTGAGGGGGTGGAGGTCTCTGAAGCACTCTCATCCCGGCTCCGTTGGGAGAAAGAAAAACGTTTGACAATCATCTGAGAGTTCTGCTTGGCCAGTGAGCCGAACTTGGCTGCCCGCTGCAGCACAGAGCCCCGGAAGCTGCCTTCCTCACCCTTGAGGTCATCACTGGAGCTGGCTGTACTTAGGTGGCCTGAGTCCAGGATGATGCTGCCCCGATTGCTGTCAGAGTCAATGTCAGTTAGGTGCAGGTCAGAGCCGCTGGCCACCTTGATAGGGATGGGGTTGGAGATTTCCAGGCGCGTCTTGGATTCACGCTTGGAGGACCTGTTCAGGTTGAAGAAGCCACGGCGCATGCTCATCTCTTCAAGGCTTCGCAGTTCTGCGGCTGACATCCGCTCTTTCTTCTCCTTTTTCTCCTTCTTCTCCTTCCGCCCGCCATCTTTGTCCTTATCTTTCTTCATGAGGTTAAACATGGTGGGTGTGCTGTTTTTAGGGGGTGTATCCCCAGCGGATTACGGGTGGTTAACGCAGCGTCTTTGGACCCTACCTCGCAGCTGCAAGTAGAAATAGAGAAAGCTATTCAGTCTCTTCCAACTCAGACAGAAGCAGCTGATACTAATAAACCAGTCACCCTTCATCGAGTGCTAATGATGTACCAGGCACTCTGATTTACATAATTTGATCTAACTTCACTCTTTAGACCAAAGTGAGGTGTACCTGGAGAGACTTGACCTACGGAAAGCTCGATGGCAACCTGGAACCCAAATGAAGAACGGAACAGAAAAGGAAGCAGGAGGAACTCTGTAGCATCCCCTCCCCACAAGCAGGGATGCAACGGACTGAAGCAATGGACACCCCGTGTAACTAAGCTCCTTCCCATGCCTGGTATCCCCAGAGCAGCAGCCTTAGCCCCTGCCTCAAAGACCTTGAAGGGTCCAACTTTTTTAAAACAACATTCATTTGTATGAGTGTTCTGCCTGCCTGCCTGCCTGTCTGTACCACATGGGCCATAGAAGACTAGAAGGGTGTTGGATCCCTGGTACTAGCGTTACCAGGGATCAGTGAACAGGCCATGTGGATGCTGGGAACTGAATCCAGGCCCTCTGCAAAAACAAGTGCTTTTAACCTTTTAACCACTGAACCATCTTTCCAGCACCTGGGACCAGGCATTATTTGATGTCTCTTATCGGGAACTACACACACACACACACACACACACACACACACACACACACACTCCTTCCTATTCAACCCCCACAGCATTCCTGCAAACATCTTCATGTCTGCTTCACAAATGAGAAAAATGCACTTAGGAAGTTAAGGTTCTACCCATGAAATAAGTGTCTCTTCTAAGGCTCTGGATGCCCAAAGTAAAGCAGGGAGGGAGGGAAGGAAGGGGAAATCCCAGACTGTACACAGGACAGACAGTTGTGTGGTGGGGGTGGGGTGGGGTCAGCTAGATAAACAGGATCCTGAAAAACTCACATCCTTCCCCCGCCTCCCTGACCAACACCTAAATATACCCTAGAGAAGAAAGTTGTGGTGGCCCCAGAGAAAGGCCCAGCTCCAAGATGTGAGCACCTATGGCCCCAACCTACCCCCACTCTCATACATGCCCAATTGGGGGCAGGACTAAGAAAAACTTGGTGGGGGTGGAGCTCAGAGAGCGGTTCTTGTTCTAACCAGCAGGGAACACAAAATAGAAGTAGGCCATACCATCTAATTAGAAATTAACTGTAATTTTTCTCTCTTCATGCAAGCCTCCCCTCTGAATTCCAGACGGAGGATCTATGAGCTTACCCCTCCAGTAATGGCCTAGTGCCAGCCCCTGAACAGGCATTTCCTCTCCCTGCCCCACCCCTACAGCCAGGCAAAGACCTGCAGTAGCCCCATTCCATTGAGAGGGACCAACTCCCAACAACCAAGGTTCAATGCCCAGGAAGGCATCAAGACCAGGAACTCCCAAGGGCCCTGTGCACTGCCTAATTGCTTCCTCTCTGCAAATCACCCTGATTCATGTGGTTCCTGGCAGGTCTTCCTTCTAAAGCAGCACTATCTATAAGAAATACAATATAAATTAATACATATGTGTGTACATACATTTTTTCAAGTAGCCATGTTTAAAAAGAAACAAGTGAAGAGGATGGGAAAATGGCTCAGCAGTTCAGAGCACTAGCTGCTTTTCAGGAGGACCCCAGGTTTGATCCCAGTACACACATGGCAGTCTACAGCCATCTATAACTCCAGTCCAGGAGACCCAATGGCCATTTCTGGTCTCCACGGGCACCAGGCACATATGTGGTGCACACACATAAATGCAAACAAAATACCCACACATAACATAAATAACAACAAGAAAGAAATAGGTGAATTTGGGCAGGGTGACACACACCTATAATTCTAACTACATGGAGTTTTAAATTTGAGGCAAATTTGGAAAGGAAATAGAAACCTTGTTTCAAAAACAAACTAAATAAACTTAAGTTTAATAATATATTTTACTTGACATAATATATCCAAATTGTTGTCATCTCAACATGTAATCTTCATAAAACATTGAGACATTTAATATTCAATTTTCCATATTTAGTTCTGTTCTGATCTTAACTAAGTAAGTAAGCCAGGCAGTGGTGGCACATGCCTTTAGTCCCAGCATTCAGGAGGCAGAGGCAGGTAGACCTCTGAGAGTTCGAGGCCAGCCTGGTCTACAGAGCTAGTTCCAGGCCAGCCAAGGCAACACAGAGAAACCCTGTCTCGAAAAAACAAAACTAAATATATAAATAAATAAATTCTGGTATGGATTTACATTTAGAGCACAATTCAATTCAGACAGACTACACTTCAGATATTGCGTCCAGGGCTGCTGGAAGGGCCAGTACAACTCTAGAAAACTCTAGCAATGGAATGTATCCTGCCTAGTTTTTTGTCAACTTGACACAAGCTAGAGTTATCTGGAAAGGGAATCAATTGAGAGATGCTCCCATGTAGACAAACCTATAGGGAATTTTCTTGAATTAACATTTGATATTGGGAGGGCCGAGCTCACTGTCGGCAATGCCACTCATAGGCAGGAGATCCAGGAGGTATAAGCAGGCTTAGAAAACTATGAGGAAAAAGCCAGTAAGCAGCACTCCTCCATGGCCTCTGCCTTGAGCTCCTGCCCTGACTGCCCTTCAGGATGAACTGTGAAAACCCTTTCCTCCCAAAACTGCTTCTGGTCATGGTGTTTATGGTGTCAAAAGAAGGCAAACTAGGACAGAATGTATTCACAGGGTAAGAAATCTGGTCTGGTCCCTAACTCCTTACAGCTATTGTAGCAAGAATCCATTTTCCTCTGTGACTGCAGTTTCTGTGTGTGTCCACTGGTACACGTGTGGTTATTACATGTGCATATGGAAACCAGAGGTCAACAAACTCAGGCAGCGTCTTTCACGAGCCTGGAGCTCAGAATAGGTTATGCTAGCAGGCTACTGAATCCCAGGGACCCACCTGTCTCTGCTCCCCAGCGCTGGGGTTACAGCCTGTACCACATTCATGCCCCACTTGCTTGCTTTTTGTTTGTTTTTGGTTTTGTTTTAGCTGAGTCCTGGGGAAGGAACTCAGGTCTTCGTACATACAAGGCAAGACCTTTACCTACTAAGCTATCGCTCCAGCTCCTCTGGCCTCAGTTTCTCCTTGGTAAACTGAAATTTTTGCTCCTAAATGTTCCAGTGAACAGTACCTGGAAGCTGGAAGACAGGAAACAAACCCCTAAAAGCCCAATCAGGAGCATTTGTGGTCAGCTGGCTCTGGACTCAGGGCAGTGGGAACGAGGGACAGCTGGTCCTGTCTGGGGGAATATCTCCTCCCAGTGCTGATGGAACAAGGCACAGATCCATCCTGTACCAGGTTATGGGGTCTTTGGCTGGTCATCACCCACACTGCCCTAAAGGACTAAGGATGGCTGGCTCCAGGATACCTGGAGAAGAAAATGAAAACGAATGGAAAACTCTTGGAGACTCAAGAGGGGACAAAGAAGAGGGTCTTAGCCACTGCCCAACCCACAGAAAACCCAACTGTCAACCATGTTGTCCTTACTCAGTCCTGGCCTTGCTGGAGGTTAGATAGCTGAGTACCATCAACGGAAAACAGTCCCAAGATTCTAGAATCTTTGAGCTAGAAAAGTCCTTTCGAAGTAATCTCATGCAAACCCCTCTCTCATGGCTAGCTTGTCCCTCACTGTCACTGCAACAAGCAGGACCAGACAGCACCACAGGGACAGTTCTGATTAAAACTGCTAAGGATCTTGTATCTAGGCCCGGATTTGCCACAGATCTCCAGGGGACCTTGAGCCTGTCACTTCACTCAAGGTTGAACTAAATGATCTATCCCTCTTCCAGCTTTAAAATTCCAACAGTCCAAGTCTCTTGTGGACACAAGTTAGCTATTAACTTTCAGTCAAAGACACTCCTCTCATTACAAGTCCAGGGCCTTGGAGACTGTGCCCTGAGTCGCTTACCACTCCTGTCCTGCCACTACTATCTGCACAGCTCACCAGGCACCCTATGTGGTCGGGCCTGGCTGTGGGTCATCTCCCTTGAGCCCCGTGTCTACCACTATCTGACTGCCTCCACAAAGCCTCTCTCCAGAACCAAATCTGCAGTGCAGTTGCAGTGGCCGCAGTATGCCTCAGCCTTGCTCAGTTCAGCCTTGCTCAGTTCTCAGAGTCCATGGATTTGCCAGCCGCCCCTGTCCTCAGAGGAAAATCTCCAGCAGCTCTGAAACCACCATCTCCCAGATCCTCATTCTGGTGGCAGTTCTCCTGCCCCGCCCCTTCCTCTCTTGCCCTCTCCCTTCCTTCAGTGACTTAGCCTTGTCATCATCCTGACTTCTGTCTCTAACTCCCCTGACCAGGAAGCTTTTCCTAATTTTGACTGGAGGAAAGTTAAGTATGTCCCTAAGTTATCTTGACCCTCCTGTCTCTAAGAATAATCAGTCAACTCAGCTGCTTTATCATTTTAGGACAGTGAGCTTCTTTTTTGTTTTGTTTCTGGTCATCCCCCACCGTCCCCTCCCCCCAGACAGGTTTTCTCTGTCCCTAGCTGGCTTTGAACTCCCAGAGATCCACTTGCCTCTGCCTCCCAATTGCTGAGATTAAAGGCGTGCATTACCACCGGCCTGGCCGGCTTAGGACAGTGAGCCTCTTGAAGGCAAGGACCACTCAACTCAAAGGTGCCCCCATTAGCCCAAAGCACAAGAATAAATAATTTACATGTCCACAAAATACACTGCTTGCTACTCATGCAACAAGAATGAATCTCAGAACCATAGAAACAAGAGCGAAAGGAACTACTGACAAAAGCATACACGTTAGTACGATTCTGTTTGGGCTTTGTTTTGGTGGGGTTTCTCTGAGTAACAGCCCTGGCTGTCCCGGAACTCGCACTATAGACCAAGCTGGCCTCAAACTCAGAAATCTGCCTGCCTCTGCCTCCCGAGTGCTGGGATTAAAGGTGTAAACTACCAATGCCTGGCTTTAGATCTTTGTATATAGACAGTAAAGCCCAAAGGTGTGAAGGTGGGCCAGTGAGCACACGGCAGATGAAGCTGCTTGAGTCCACAGCCCTCCATAACTACTGCTAAGAATACAGACAGGAAATTCACGGATGCAGAAACACAAAAGGCCAGCAAACAAGAACAGTAATTCAGCTTCTGTAATAGACATGTGATACGAACATATAGTATTTTTCAGTTAGTAGTTTAATAAAAAACTTCAAGAGAAATATCAACTAGGGCATGGGAAACAGACTCATATATGCTGATGAAAGTACACACTGATATGATTTCTTTAAAAACAAATTTTAATTGCATTGATTTATTCTAGGGGTGGAGGCAGATATGCACAGGTGGAGGTCAAAGGACAACTTGTAGAAGTCAATTCTCTCTTTTCAGGCTCAGGGGATCAAACTCAGAACTCAGGCCAACAGTCTTGGTGGCAAATGCCTTTACCTGCTGAGTCACCTCACCGGCCCCATAAGTTCTTTCTTTTGAGTATCAAAAAGGCCTGGTCACTTTTATTATAAAAATAGGAACTGCTATGCTAGCCTACCAGTGGTGATGAAAGCCTTTATCCCAGCACTAGAGGCAGAGGCAGGCAGATTTCTGAGTTTGAGGACAGTTTGGTCTATAGAGTGAGTTCCAGGACAACCAGGGCAACACAGAGAAATCCTGTCTGGGGGTGTGGGGATGGGAGAACAGGGACTGCTTCATGAACTTGTATGTGATCCTTGCCAGGCGCCATGCTGATCCCTGGATTATTCAGTTTTAGTGTACACATTGTGGGAGTGAGCCCTGGCATAATTTTCTAGTAGAGCATGCAGGTGGTTCCTATGAAATTACCTATATACATTCCGTTAGAACAGTTCAATTATCTTAAAATTTTATGTGTATGTGTGTGTGTGTCTACTTGAGTAACACCATGTGTGTGCAGATACATGAAAAAGCCAGAAAAAGGTGTCCAGTCCCTTGGAGTTGTTGTTACAAGTGGTTATAAATCCAGGCCCTGGTAGCAAATGTCTTTGAAGGTGTGTCTCTGTGAGTTCAAGGTCAGTATGGTCTACTAGCTAGTCCCAGGAGTGCCAAGGCTACATGGAGAAACCCTGTTTGAAAAACCAAAAAAGCAAAAAGAAAACAACAACAAAGTTGTTATGAGCTGCACAGACTGAATCTGGGTCCTCTGGAGGAAGAGCAAGTGCTCTTAACCACAGTGCATCTCTCCAGCCCCTGCCTGTTCAATCCTACTTGTGGGCCATCTATAGATGGTTCACATAATAAACATAACTAATCTTTTGTGGCTTTTTTTATAATGGCAAATCTATAAACATGAATGCGCATCACTAGAGGAATTGATAAATTATAAAATAACCAGGAAGTTATTAAAAGAATGAGGTAGAGGCTGTGGGTATGATTCAGCGTTAGAGTTTGTCTAGCATGTACAAGACTAAAGGTTCAATTCCCCAGAATGAAAAAAAAGGAGGGGGGTACATTTGGTATATTGACCGGAAACATTCTATAGTGTTAAATTTTAAAAAAGAGCAAGCTATTGGATAGTATATACTGATTTCTTTTTTTAATGTGTACAAGTGTTCTGTTTGTATGTACCTGTAGGGGCTGCTTGCAAGTCTGGTGCTTACGGAAGCTACAAGAGGGCACTGGCTACCTTAGAACTGGATTACAGAAAGCTTGAGCCACCATGTGAGTGCTGAGAACTGAACTCAGGTCCTCTGGAAGAGCTGAGATATCTCCCCAGGCCCATGTTGCTAAAATATTTCTTTGTTTTGTTTTTGGAGACAGGGTTCCTCCGTGTAACAGCCTTGACTGTCCTGGAACTCACTCTGTAGACCAGGTTGCCCTTGAACTCAGAGATCTGCCTGCCTCTGCCTCCTGAGTTCTGGGATTAAAGGTGTGTACTACAACTACTCAGCTGCTAAATTTTTTTAATGTATGTATTATGTGTATATGAATGTACACATGTATATTACATATTTTATTTGCATATTCAAGGGGGAAATGTATGCTTTGAAGAGATATAGATTTTAGAAGAGCTAAAAAACAGATTTCTGGTATATGTGTGCGTGTATGTGTGTATGCTTTTAATTTTTATTACATTTATCTGTAGATGCGCTTATGTACCATAGCACCACTGCAGACATAAAAGGTCAACTTGTGAGAGTTCTCTCCTTCTATCTATCATGAAGTTCCCAGGAATTGAACTTGGATCGTCGGGATTGGCAGCAGTACCTTTACCAGCTGAGTCATTTTTCTGGCCCATGTTGTAATTTTTTACAATGCGAATATTCAGCTGGTAGGTGTATGTGTGCCAAGTGTGGGCAAAGGAACTGAGTGGAATGGGATTTTGAGCAACTTATCTGCATGCTTTATTTTCTACAGAAAACATAAAAATATGTATGTTAAATTTTATTTTGATGTAACACTTAACTTTCTCTCTACATATCCATGTAACAAGCCTTTAAAAATTCTGCAGAGCTGGCCGTATAGCTCAGAGGTAAAGGGTTTGACTGATATCTATGACAGGCCTGGGTCTGAATGACCAGCACTGCACCAAAAACAAAAGGTCTGACTCTAGAGTCGGCGATGGCAAAATGAAAAAGGGATTCTTGACAATGTCGTGAGTGAGCAATCCACTGACATCAAAGCTGTAAACAGGATTTGCCATGGTCAGAAAAAGGCTTGCTTTCTTGTCTTCAAAACTTTCAAGTGGTATTCTGTGGCTTTAGGACAGAATTAAATGGACCATCCTGCAAAGCAGAAACCCCAGGAAATGGAAACTCCTATAGCATTAGTGTCCCCAAACGGGGCCCTAACTAAGCTGCTGTGGATGGATCCTTAGGTCAGTTCCCTGCCCCCACCCCACCCCACACTCATAAATAAATACAAAGGAAATGCGAGGGGGGCCGGCCTCTCTCCCTTGGCCTCTGACCTCAGGAGCCGTGGTTCTCTCCAGCCGAGGTCCCTCTCCCCAGGCCGGCCTGAGACAGCACAGCGCCACGCAGGGTCGCGCAGGCTGACCTGGCCCGCGCCCGCCCGCCGCTTCGGCTGAGCTCCGCAGTGCCGCGTGACTCACTGCCAGGTCACACAGAGCTTATCTGGCTCCAGGTGTGCACGCTTCTCACATGACATCAGCTGGCCCGCCCAGAGCAGCCCAGTAGCCCCGTGGCCCTCAGCGTTTCCTCGCCAGCCAGCCCGCAAAGCAAGCAAGCAGTACAGCATCTGCAGTCCGGCACCACCTGCTGCTTCGGAGCCCACTCCCACAATAAGCAGCAAGCTGCGGGGCAGGGAGGACCAGGGCGAGAGAATGCCCGAGGCCCAGCCCCCCTCCCCAAATGTCACCTCAGCCTCCAGTGCCTCCTGTCTGCAGGTCACCCACCACTTCTGCGTGACCTTGAGCAGGTGGCATCTTCTCTCCAGCCTCGAGTCTTCCAACTGTAAAATCTTTAAGGGTCTGACAACACAGACTTGCCCCAAACCTCTGCTTGAGGGAAATTCTGCTCTACTACAAGATACAGGTTCGAATCCCTCTCTGTCTCAGACTTGCTGTGTGACCTTGAACCCAACACCATCTCTCTCTCTCTCTCTCTCTCTCTGAACAGAGAATTTATAGATATATAAATCTGACTATATATGTATATATGTGTGTGTGTATGTAATATATATAGCCAAAGATGATAAAGTATCTGGCAAAAAGAGAAACCCATCGTTGAGCTCTGTAAAAGCCTCAGTCTACAACATAAAACCCCTGTTTGTCTAAACAGAAACTTCAAGGGAATGCGGATCATTTACAAGCCACACAATTCCTACCTCCACAAAGGGGAGGAAGATGAAGCAAGTGGGGGAAACTAGAGAGTCACCACCCACTCCTGCCACTCTAGCTCCAAACTCTACTGCTCTGCAGCCTCTAATTCTGGCTACCCCAGAAAAAGAAAAAAAAAAAAGACTCAGTAGAGCTGGGGTAGGGAAAGAAAACGATGACCGGTAGGATGAGGCATAAAGATCTTAAAGCAGCCAGGACCTAACCCAAAGCACAACTTTAAAACTTCATTCCTGGGTGCCGGGAGGACCTGTCAGTCAGAACACACAGTGGCTCCCCAGCCCTTCAGTTTTACCCTCCAGACCAGAACTCACGTAAAAGCTCTGCTTCCAGTCTGCGGTGCCCACTCTGGAGGCTAAGGGCAGATCTGTGGTTTGACCGAGCAAAGTGGCCCTGCTGCCCCGAAATCCTTTGACACACTTAAACTGGATGAAGACTTCCGGAGTCCCAACTCCCTGCTCCACCCCAGCAGGGTGGATTCCCTTTTCACGGAAAGCCCAGTTCTGCTCCACCCAGTGCACCTACAGATACCTGCTTCAGGGAAGTCTTAGACTTTTCAGGTCTTGTTTTTGAAGACACGTACCCCCTTCAGGGAGCAGCCTCCAGCAAAGCCATTGAAAGGGATCTATCTGGGCAATAAGCCCAGACAGCACTGGAGTCAGGAAGGGCACCATCCCTGTGATGGAGGCTTCTGAGGAAGAAGCCTTCAGACACACAACCTGGGACCTGAGCCAGTCCAGGAGAGAGCAAACAAGTGAGATACTCAGAGTATCCGAAGTCCAAGCTCTCAAAGGAAGTGTCCGTAGCCCCGTGACCTTCCTACTCACTCCCTCCTCCCCTGGCTACAACCCTTCCTCAGTCCCCTCAGCCTGCAACACAACAGCTCACCCCATTGTTTTCCTGGAATTGAGGCTCCACTCCCAGTATCCTTAATACCCAATAGCCAAGCACACCTCCACCCAAGGCTATATATAACCAACCAAGTCTCGTCCAGCAACCAGGAAGATGCTTCCTGGAAAACCTCCTTACAAAAGGACGGAGGGGAAGCTGAGGAGGTTGCAGGCCTTTGGCAAAGACCCAACAAGGCCTGTCAGGAAACCGGAGACATCAGGAGGGCAACTTTCTATATTCCCAAATAGAAAGTAGCCCCAGAACCAGAAAGGGTGGGCGCACAGTTTAGCCAAGCCTATTGCCATGGCAACAGGACACCAACCTGCTCAAGAAAAAAGCTCCAGATTTGGTGAGCATAAGCCAAGGCAGCCAGAATTCATCATCCTGCTAGAGGGGCCCAGTGCTTAGCCCTGCAGTGAACTTCACCTTCTTTCCAATATGACCCCAGTGCTTTCGCTCAACTACCGCGGGGCATTTTCAGGGGCGCCTCAGCCACAGATAAGTCAGGGACACAGAGAGGCGAAGTCGACCTATGCAAACAAGCCCAGGGTATTAGTGAGATGAAGGGAGAGGGATCCTAATTCTATTAACTGGAGGACCACCTGAGGGCAGGAATGCCCCACAGGGCAGCCCCTCCAGGAAATGCTTCCTTGCCCTCTCCACCACACACCAAGAGGCTGACAAACACATGCCTTGTTGGATAAAAGACCAGGCAAAATGAGTACAGAAACAAGTTGGCTGTCCTCCCCTTCCCACCTCCTGCCACCCCGAGCTCATTCTGGCGGCAGTCTTTCCAACTAATCAGTAGGACACATGTGCCTTGCCACAGGGCGACACCCCATAACAATGCCCCAACCTGTGGTGTGTGCCGGCAGGCCTTATCCCTTCCAGGAGTGTGACCCCCCACTCCTTGGGTCATGCTGGGCACCAACCCGTGTGCCTCTAGCACAGGGAAGGGCGGGGGCACCTGACCCTGCTACCTCCCCTTCCATTGGCGAAACAACTGGCATGGCAGGTTCGCAGGGCGGGGCATCGGTGCTTTCTCCCAGAGGCCTGGGGCAGGCTGCCCTACCTTCCCACACACACCCCACCCCTTGCAGGGAAAGGTGAAGTGGGCAACCAGTTAAGCGGGACAGCCTACAGTGCTAATCCCCCTAGCCTGACATTCGCCCACCCACCCCCATCATCTGTCCCAAGAGGGGGGGGCGGGAAGCGGGGTCTCCATTGTTTTGCCAGCTGTCTAGCAGCTGCTCTTTTGAGAGGAGCCCGCTGTCGGCCTGGCAGTGAAAGGGTGAAGGCCGCTGGTAGGGATAAAGGACTCGGCGGAGGTGCTCGCTTTCCTCGCTGTCTTCCTCAATGCCTCACCCACTCGCTTCATTTGGGGGTCTCGGGCCTAGCCCAGAGATGCCCCCCCGACCCAATTCCGAGGCTGCAGCCCCCATCCCACAGCTCAGGGCCACCTGGGTCCTCTAAACCTTTAGTCCCTCCCCAGCCAAAGGCCACCCTATCCTGTCTCCGGCGCCCAGCCTGCCAGCCCGGGCCCCGCGCTTTCCCTGCCCGCCGCTCCCGATCGGCCCCCACCCGGGCTGTCCAGCCCCGCGGCGCCGCCAGGGATAGAGTCCGGGCCGCCGCTTCCAGGGGACAGGGGAGGAGCAGGAGCCCGCGGGCCCCGCCGGCCGGCCCGAACCCACCGCGCCACCCTTCCGGGCCCGGCTCACCCCCGCGGGACTGCCCCGCACTCACCGGCCGCCGGAGCCCGCCCGGCAGGCAGCAGGAGCGGAGACGCGGCATCCAGCGGCCCCGGCCGGGTCCCGGCTGGAGCGCAGCACGGCGCTGCGCAGCGCCGCCCCCCGCGCCCGCGCGAGTCGAGCGGACCGAAGGGCGCCCCCTGCTGGAGGCTGACCGGATAAACACCCGCCGGCCTAATGCCTGGGCGAGCCGCCAGACTCGAGCCAAGGGGGTGCCCGACGCTGCCCAGAGATGATCCGGACTGGACTCCAACACCCCGGAGGCCGTGTCCGAGAGGTCTCGCCTGGAGATTTTGTCCGCTCTAGTTGCTGGAGGCTGCGGGCATATCTGAAGGTGCTGAGCTACACTATCCAGGGAAGACACCAGAGGGACGTGCTAAATGTTTGGAAGTTCTACCCAAGGCAGGCACTGGACATTCACGGACTTGGTCAGGATAGAACTGCTTAAAGGTTGCAGTTGAGTCTTGGTAGCTGTAACTTCCAAGAGTGGCTCTGCAGAAGTACACCCAAGTACCTGTTGGATGATGCCAACTGGCTAAATCCAAGGAGCACTTCCAAAGCTCCACCCCAAGGTGGGAACAGGCTCCCAATGGCTTAGTCTGAGAACGCCCTTGAGGCTCTAAGAGGTCTGTCTAACACCCACAAGGCCCCAAATCCAGAGCCAACATGGGAAAGGAGAGGAACAAGTTCAAACACCAAATGGTGGCGGTGACGCAACTACTGTGAAGAACGGTTTATTTAGTTTAATTAATTTATTCTTTTTTTTTTTT